>OY723304.1:1475737-1775099 GCA_963210315.1 Rhynchopus euleeides
TCTGTGATTTATCTGTGATTTACCTTTCTTCCATTTCAGTACCCCCTACCCCCCACGTGTGACAGTGATGGTCGTCATCAGAACCCGCTTTGAATGCGTGTGTGTCCTGCACATGGTGACCGCGTATTAGTGGGTGGCCCTGCTGTGAGTGTGCCTGCATGTGTTCCATGTCTCGTGATATCGGTTCAATCGAGGGGATTTCAGCACAAGGGGGATAGCGGGGGGGTTTGGCCTGTGGTTGGACACGTCACAATGCCCACTAGCCCCTCGCTCATCCGATCCTCGTGCCGGGGTAGCAATAAGCTCGCCCCGACCCCCTCCCCCGCACCTAACCAAACTCCTTCCCCCCCCCCCTGCCCCCCCCTGCCCCCCCCTGCCCCCCCCCTGCCCCCCCCTGCCCCTTCCTGCCCCTTCCTGCCCCCCCCTGCCCCTTCCTGCCCCTTCCTGCCCCCCCTGCCCCTTCCTGCCCCTTCCTGCCCCCCTGCCCCTTCCTGCCCCTCCCCCTGCCCCTTCCTGCCCCCCCCTGCCCCCCCCTGCCCCTTCCTGCCCCTTCCTGCCCCCCCCTGCCCCTTCCTGCCCCCCCCTGCCCCTTCCTGCCCCTTCCTGCCCCCCCCCTGCCCCTTCCTGCCCCCCCCTGCCCCTTCCTGCCCCTTCCCGACAGACTTCTCGCCACTCAAAAGGATGCACAGTGTGGGTGTTGGGAGAGGGTGTGCTGCTGGGTACGTTATAGTGTGCAGGCACCCCTTCTGTTTGAATAGTAGCGGAGGTGGGGCTTTGCAGGTTTGCGTGTGGCGGAAAGGCCAAGCAGGGGGGAAGAGGCTCTGTGCATTTGTTTGTTGCAACCGCATGTGCCTGTCGTATGTATGCCTTACGATGATCCATCGGGCCAGCAGCTCCTGTTTCCCTCCCGATGCAGTGCTGTAATGTTGTAAGGTGTGCGCTGGCAGCCGCCCCACCCCGCCCCGCTTTGAAGCTTTGCTCTACGCGCACCTCGATGAAGCGGTCCAGATGCTCCACTGCCCACCACAACCACCACCAAAGGGGCAGTACACACCGTGTCCCTGTGGTTACACCCCCGCGATCCACACACCCTTATATTGTGGGACGAGCGGCACAGCGTTGTAAAGGAGTCCATACGGGGAGAGGGAGACCCCAAGGCTGGGCTGGGCTGGGTCCGACCAACGATGCCAGCACATGCCCCCCCCACTGGTGTCCGCAGCGACTACGACCGGCAGACCGCACGCCAGGGCCTGGGCCTCTTCATGGCCTTCGCAGCAGTGTGCGCCGTAGTCGCCCTCCCCCGCGTCATCATCAACCGGGTTGCCGAGGCCGACGAGCTGCGCGCCCGCATCGCCACCGCCTGCCCACCCCGCACCCCCGGCGCCGCCCCGCCCCGCCACGTCACGGAACACCTCCACGTCGCCTACACCATCGCTGTCGGCAACCCTGCCGCCTACAGGCCAGACCTGGCCCACGTCGTGTCACAGGGCGTGGCTCTGCAGGGCGTCCCCTCCACACGCGACCTCCAAGTCGTATACTACGACACACGCCCTGCGGGCGCACGCGCCGCATCCCGAGAGGGATTTATCGGGGACACAACCCCGCTGCGCCACGACACCGGGCTGTACATCCACGTCTCCGGCATCCCATCTGCAGACGACTGGGGCACACCCGCATGCTCCTACGAGCGGGGGGTGGGCGGGGTGTGCCTTGTCACCGGCACTGCCGACCCGTCTGACGGCACACCTCCTGCGGTGCCAGACCTGCGGGAGGCGGAGAGCCGCTTCGAGTCACTCCTGCGGGACGACTTCGGAGAGTTGGGCGGCACCTCCGATGCGGTGCAGGCGGCATGCAATGCGGTCGACGCGCTGGTGTCGTCGATGGAGGCTGTGGAGCGCCTGCCGCTCCCCTTCGCTGTGTATGCAGATGTCGATGCCGCGCTGTCCCGGCTGCAGGGCGCACAGGGCGAAGGCACGGCCTCTCCGAGGGGCGAGGCCCTCGCCGCCCTCCGGAGCGCCCTGGCAGCCTTCGAGAGCCCCCACTTCATCACCAGCACCTACTTCCCGCCGATGCATCTGTTTGCCGTGTACCTGCCCCTCTTCTTCCCCATCGTGGCGACCTGCCTCATCGGGTTGGTGTGGGAATGGAAGCGTGCCAAGCTGGAGCGCACGCTGCTCCGCGAAGCGGAGGCAGAGAGCAGCAAGGCAAGCTGAGTGGAGGGGGCGGGGGGGTGGTGGGTGTTGGGGGATGTGTTTGGTTGCCTTCCACCACGCCCCTGCGCCCCCCCGCTGGGGTTAAGTTAGATGTTGCAGTTGGGGGGTGGGAGGGGGGGTTGAGGGTTGGGGCAGGGCTGCTTAGATGGATGAGAGGCGCCAAAAAAGGTGCTGAAGGGGGGGTGGTCCTGCTCTCAGGATTCGGCGTGGCAGCTGGCGGCGAGGTGGCTCCTGGCATCCTATTGTCCCCCTCACCCCCCTCCCCTCCTCTCGTTTTGGCTGGGAGAAGGGTCAATTTTCGCAATTTTTCGGCTGACTGCCCGTCACTCCCTGAGGACGCTCACCACCCCGGAGTGTCACTCACCACCAGCCTGGAGTGTAGGTTCTGCCGCAGCTTCTCCTTGCCACGCCATCAACTCCGCCTTCGCGTCTCGGAACGATTCCACCGAGGAGCCTGGAGAGGGGGTGTTTAACGTACTGAGTGTCGCCTGCACTTTGGTGATTCGCTACCCCGCGGGGTATGCACGTTGCTGCCTGCATCATTTCTGATGTGTCCACGACTGCCACCGCGTTCGGGAAGTTTATGCCACTTGACGCTGCGTCCGTGCATGCAACCAATGTGCACCTTCTTGGTGCAATGTTTCCGATCTTCCTGATCTCGTCGCCCTTGTCTGATGCTCACGCCTCCTTGATATGTCCTGCCCCTCAATCATCCCAGTCTTTTCGTGATCCGGCTACCTCCGATGGATACGGTGTCTTCATCACAAACCAGTGCCGATCCCACCACCACCACCACCCCACCCCACCAGGCTGTCCAGGGCACCACCCCTCCCCCTACCCCTACCTGCGCCCGGGCCATAGTACACGCATTGCACCTTGCTGTGTGGTGCCTTGACCTTTCCCCTTACCCCCCACCCCCTCCCTCTCCCCCTCCCAGCCAAGCTCCAACCAAACCCCCTCGGGGCTGGTTAACCCGTGCCCGTTCCCCACTAGGGAAGAGCGGAGGGGCCGCGGTGCGTTGCGTGTGAACAGAACAGAGGGGAGGCCTTTTCGGGCGAGGAGCGGGCAAAGATGCCGCACATCGACCCCTCGTTTCAGGAGGATCTTATCGATCGAGATTTGAAGGCGCCGGTCGCACGGCTTGCCCTGGCAGATGGGACCGTTCTCTGCGGGAAGTCGTTCGGGGCGGAGGTGTCGGTGGCAGGTGAGGTTGTGTTCAACACGGGCATGGTGGGATACCCTGAAGCGCTGACTGACCCCTCCTACAAAGGACAGATCCTGGTGCTGACCTATCCGCTGATTGGGAACTACGGTGTCCCCGATGTGAACGACAGGGATGAGTGGGGCCTCCCCAAGCACTTCGAATCTGACAAGGTGCAGGTCACCGCTGTGATCGTGAGCGATTACGCTTATTCCCCGAGCCACTACACCTGCAACACCACGCTGGGTGACTGGCTGAAGCAGCACAACGTCCCTGCCATCTACAACGTCGACACCCGGGCCCTCGTGAAGAAGATCCGGGAGAACGGTTCGATTCTCGGGAAGGTTCTTTTCGAGGGGCAGGACCCGATCCCCTTTGAGGACCCCAACAAGCGGAACCTCATCAAGGACGTGTCCTGCAAAGAGGTGTCGACGATGGGGAGCGGGAAGTTCAAGATTGTCGCGGTGGACTGCGGGATGAAGAACAACATCAAGCGGTACTTCGCCAACCACACGGACAGCACCCTCAAGATCGTCCCGTGGGACTACGACTTCTCGGAGGAGGACTGCGACGGGATCTTCCTGTCGAACGGGCCTGGTGACCCGGAGATGATGGATGTGACTGTCGCGAACATCAAGAAGTGCCTCCTCCGGGAGCCGCCCGTTCCCATCTTCGGGATCTGCATGGGTCACCAGCTGCTCGCTCGTGCCACAGGCGCGAAGACCTTCAAGATGAAGTTCGGCAACCGCGGGATGAACCAGCCGGTTATCGACATGCGCACCACGCGGTGCTACATCACCCCGCAGAACCACGGCTACGCTGTGGACGAGAAGAGCCTCCCCGAGGAATGGACGCCTCTCTTCTACAACGCCAACGACTACACCAACGAGGGCATCACGCACATCTCCAAGCCGTTCTTCTCCGTGCAGTTCCACCCGGAGGCGATGGGGGGGCCGACCGACACGGACTTCCTCTTCGACACCTTCCTGGGGCGCATCTCCGAGCGCAGTGCGCGGATCACGACAGTGCCGGTGCGGCGGAAACCCGACGTGAAGAAGATCCTCCTGCTGGGCAGCGGTGGTCTCTCCATCGGGCAGGCAGGCGAGTTCGACTACTCCGGCAGCCAGGCCATCAAGGCGCTGAAGGAGTCGAATGTCAAGGTGGTGCTTGTGAACCCCAACATCGCGACGTGCCAGACCTCGGCAGGCATGGCGGATGAGGTGTACTTCGAGCCGGTCACCCCCGAGATGGTGACGAAGGTGATCGAGAAGGAGCAGCCGGACGGCATCATGTTGCAGTTCGGTGGGCAGACCGCCCTCAACTGCGGTGTGCAGCTGCGCGACCTCGGTGTGCTGAAGTTCCACAACGTGGAGGTGCTGGGCACCCCCGTGCAGGCCATCGTCAACACGGAGGACCGTGAGATCTTCGCGGATAAGCTGGCAGAGATCGGGGAGAAGGTCGCCCTCAGCAAGATTGCGCTTGACGTCCCCACCGCCGTCACGGTTGCCAATGACATCGGCTACCCTGTGCTGGTGCGGGCTGCCTTTGCCCTGGGTGGGCTGGGGTCTGGCTTCGCTTCAAACGATGCTGAGCTGAAGGAGCTTGCCCTGAAGGCGTTCAGCTCGTCCAGCCAGATCATCATCGACAAGTCGCTGAAGGGGTGGAAGGAGATTGAGTACGAGGTGGTGCGTGACGCGGATGACAACTGCATCACTGTGTGCAACATGGAGAACTTCGACCCCCTGGGCATCCACACGGGTGACTCCATCGTGGTGGCCCCCAGCCAGACGCTCTCCAACGAGGAGTACTACCACCTGCGGAAGGTGGCTATCAAGATCGCACGCCACATCGGGATTGTCGGTGAGTGCAACGTGCAGTACGCTGTGGACCCTCACACTAACGACTACTGCATCATCGAGATGAACGCACGTCTGTCGCGGTCGAGTGCCCTGGCTTCCAAGGCGACAGGGTACCCATTGGCATATGTTGCGGCGAAGCTGGCCATGGGGATGAAGCTCACCGACATCAAGAACAGCGTGACGCAGAGCACCTGCGCCTGCTTCGAGCCGTCCCTCGACTACTGCGTCATCAAGTTCCCCCGCTGGGACATGCGCAAGTTCAGCCGCGTGTCGTCCTCCATCGGCAGCGCGATGAAGAGTGTCGGCGAGGTGATGGCCGTCGGGCGGAAGTTCGAAGAGGCCTTCCAGAAGGGCATCCGCATGGTTGACGGCGGCATCGATGGGTTTGGGTATGGCACTGCTGGCGTTGGGCGTTGGGGGGGGGGGGGTGGGAGTCTTAGTCTTGACAGGGCCAGTCAAGCAGCTGGTGTAGCATCACAGCAGCATCTCATGCATATCCAGTTTTCCACTCCGCACATCAATGTCATACCACACACACCCACAGTGACCTTGCGAGTGCTGCGGAGAACACATGCCCTGACGAGGAGCTGGAGGGGCTGCTCTCCAACCCGAGGTATGGAGTGTTCCGAATGCCTGATGCTTGCCTGCTGCCGCATTGCCGGATTCTCTGTGGGGGTGTTTGTATCAAAGAGAAGGGTGGGTGGTGGTCTCGGTGTGGTGCTTCTTTTCTGATCACATCACCACATTGGAAGTGTGTGTTCACCACGCTCGGATCCTCTGAGGCTTTCCCGGTGACGCCACCACCCAACACAGTGACCGGCGTGTGTTCGCGATTGCCGTTGCGCTGTTCCGGAACTGGGGGGTGGAGCGTGTGCACAAGCTGACCAACATCGACCGGTTCTTCCTTCGGAAGCTTCAGAACGTTGTGGACATGGAGGCGAAGCTTAAGGTGGTCACAAAGCCCGTCCGCACGGACCTGCTGGTCATGGCGAAGAAGATTGGGTTCAGCGACCGCAGCATCGCCCGGTGTGTCGCAGCGAAGGAGGAGGACGTATGCCCGTGCCGTGCACCAACATGCCGTGCAGCTTGCCAGGCTTCTCTGCTTTTGCCTCCTCAGCCCACCGGGCCGTGTGTCACCACCACCACCACCACCACCACCCTGGGCACAGATCCGCCTCATGCGCATCAAGCACGGCATCCTGCCTGTGGTGAAGCAGATCGACACCCTGGCAGCCGAGTTCCCTGCGAAGACGAACTACCTCTACACCACGTATAACGGGGATGAGAATGGTATGCAGCTGTTCGTATGTTGTGTGCCGCGTGTGCGCCGCAAGGCTCTTTAGCACTGTGCTGCGCACAAAGGGGGGTCGTAGTTGCGGTGGTGCCGATGGATTGCAGCACGTCCGCCACTTCGCCACGCCACAGATCTGTCCTTCCCTGGCGGCGGTGTGATTGTTCTTGGCTGCGGTGCCTACCGTATCGGGAGCAGCTGCGAGTTCGACTGGTGTGCCGTGAGCTGCGTGCAGACGCTGAACAAATTGGGCCTGCGCTCAGTCGTCATCAACTACAACCCTGAGACGGTGTCGACGGACTACGACGAGTCGGACCGCCTCTACTTCGAGGAGCTGTCGCTGGAGTCCGTGCTCAACATCTACCACATCGAGCTGGCACGTGGGGTATGTCACACGTAGGCCGCACGGGCAGATGCTGCACCCCTTTTGGTGCGGCGAGCCACTTTCTCCCGCACAACATGTTGCTCAGCCCCAGGTTGCTCTCGTGCCCACTTGCTCATCCAACCTCGCCACCCACTCTGCAGGTCGTGGTGTCTGTGGGTGGGCAGATCCCCAACAACCTTGTGATCCCGCTGGCAAAGTCGGGGGTGACGATCCTCGGGACGAGCCCTGACTCTATCGACATGTGCGAGGACAGGAACAAGTTCAGCAAGCTGTGTGACACTCTGCAGATCGATCAGCCGCAGTGGATCGACGCGTGCTCTCTGGAGGAGGCGAAGGTCTTTGCGCGGCGTGTGGAGTACCCGGTTCTGGTGCGCCCCAGTTACGTGCTTTCGGGGGCGGCAATGAACGTTGCCGACAATGAGAGCGACCTTGTGTCTTACCTGCAGCAGGCGACAAACGTCAACCGCGACCACCCCGTCGTCGTGTCGAAGTTTGTGAAGAACGCAAAGGAGGTCGAGATGGATGTGGTCGCGAAGGACGGCCGCATCATCAACTACGCAGTGTCGGAGCACGTCGAGAATGCTGGCGTGCACTCTGGTGACGCGACCTTGGTGCTGCCTGCTCAGAAGCTGTACGTCGAGACCGTGCGTCGTATCAAGCGCATCATGAGTTCTCTGTGCCAGCGCCTCAACATCACTGGGCCTGTCAACGCACAGTTCCTCTCGAAGAACAACGACATCAAGGTGTGTGCTGCACAGCAGTGGGGGTCTGGCACGTGGCAATGCCGCTGCCTGCTGTTGAGTGAAGGGCAAGGGGGAGGGTATTTTTCGCATTTTGTGGTCATTTAGCCTTTCTCTCGGTGTGCACGCACAACTTCCAACCTCTTTTGCAGATTATCGAATGCAACCTTCGTGCAAGCCGCTCATTCCCCTTCGTGTCGAAGACGTTCGATGTCAACTTTATCGAGCTTGCCACCAGGGCGATGGTATGCCATTGCATTGCACCCTTGCCCCACACATCGCGTCGTTGCCAATCACCTTTGCCCTCTCCGTGCCAAGCCCCGTCGAATCAACCACATCCCCTCTGCGAACACAAACCTTACAAACACCTCCCCCACCCCTTAGGTCGGCGCACCGGTGCAGCCGCTGCAGATCGATCTGTACAACACAGAGTGGGTGTGCTGCAAGAGCCCCATGTTCTCCTTCACGCGCCTGCAGGTATGGCATGCCAGAGTCTCTGGTCGTGAGGTGGCTAGGTGCGGGTTGACTGCTCAGCCTTTTTGGCAAGCCCCTTCGCGGCTGCACCCAATTGGAGCAGCTCCTGATGAAACTGCGTTGAGTGAATGGCCTTCCCCCCCCCTGCACACCACCCCACACGCCACAGGGAGCCGACCCCATCACACGGGTGGAGATGGCGAGCACAGGCGAGGTGGCCTGCTTTGGGATCGACCAGCACGAGGCGCTGCTGAAGTCGCTTCTCGCATCCAACTTCAAGCTCCCCACACGCACCCGGTCCATCCTGGTGTCGCTGGGCCCGATGAAGGCGAAGGTGGCCTTCCTCAGCTACATGAAGAGCCTGAGCAAGATGGGGTACACGCTGTACTGCACGGAGAACACCTACAAATTCTACTCTGGTGAGGGCGTGGCGTGCAAGCCTGCCTGCAAGCCGTGCGGGGCCAACCAGGAGGGGCACCCCAACGCGCTGGAGCTCATCAAGGAGAACAAGGTGGACCTGGTGATCAACGTGCCTGGGTCCTTCTCCTCAGGCCACGTCACATCGGGCTACCACATGCGCCGTGCAGCGGTGGACTTCGGCGTGTCCCTCCTGACCAACTCCCAGCTCGCAGTGGCCTTGGTTCAGGCTATGGAGCGTGTTGACATCACCAACTTCACTGTGCGCGCCTGGAATGAGTACGTCAAGCCCGGCTACCGCAAGCAGGTTCTTGCCGTGCAGCCCGGCACCACTCCCCACCACCGGCCTGTGTTTACCCTCCAGCAGAACATGCCGACAACCATGGCGTGGTGAATGCGGGGAGGGTGGGCCTGCCTTCTCCAACAAAGCATTTTTCACAGCAGCCCTCGCTGCTCCGGCGAAGGCTGTGCATGTGTCAGAGCAGCGTGCCTACCTATGGGTTTGAAAGGGCGGCAGGTTGCTGGCCTGACCCTACCCCAGGTGCCACCGACGCTTTCCTAAAACCCTGTGCCTGGAATTTTGTCCAAAAAATATCACGTTTTCGCACAAGGCAAAAAATGGTCAAAAAACCCGAAAATCGGGTTTGTAGGGTGTAGGTCCCCTGTCTGAAAATGCAAAATATGGCCCCGCAGGTGCCCCCAGAGTGATTTAAAATTGGAAAATCGACATTTTCCACCTACGGGAAATCCCCCAAAATAGGGGGTCCCCAGTCACGATCCCCAAAAAAATGTCCCGCGCGCCTCTAAGGCACTCTGGATTTTTATTATGTCATCCAGATGTCACATCTGGGTCCAGGAACACCGGTTTTTGGCCTCAGGAAGTCGAAAAATATGTGTGGAAATTTTTATTCCTGACCAGGATCACCTAAAAGGCCGATTTCCCCTGTTTACACATGGGGGATTTCATGCAACGCCCGCTCGTGTGCTGAGTGTGCTAGCCGCGACGTGGACGCGGTGGCCCTCTTCCTCCCAGAAGCCACCGATCTTCCTCATCCAACTTCACCTCCGGATGTACGCGGCACGTGCTTGGGTTGTCCTGTCGCAGTGCAGCAGAAGTTCCTGTGCACTGCTGCCCAAGCCATTTCGGCTGCAAGGAATATGCCACGCAGAGTAACCTGGTATCGCGTGACCAGCTCGTGAGGCTTGGTGCCCCGAATCGAATCGATAGGCTGCGAGGTGCATTGCCTCGGTCAGTTGATGTCCTTGCGTGTGCATTTTTGTGCACAACAGTCCCTTGGGTATCTGCAGCGCAGGTGCCTGCACTGGACCAGGACTCCTGATTTACCTCTGGCACTTGTTGATCGGGACGGATGCGGCGACATGCCACGGTGCCCATGGATAGCCATGCCGGCACGAAAGTACGTTCACGACGGTTGATTACCATTGCTGCACTCTGTCAGAACCCGAAGGGTCTCAGCACACCTGAACGCCCACCAGGCCCCCCAGCAGGGGGTGAAACCAAAGGGTCCCCCCTGGGGTTTTTTGACCCAAAATTTTCGAATTCGACATGTCCCCGGGATTTCCACTATGTCGCAGATTTCGACCATTGGGTCAAGAAAACCTAAAAATCTAGGGGGGAGGTGCTGAAGGATTGCACTGAAAAATTTATCTAACTCGGTCAAAATTCCAGGCACAGGGTTTAAATGATTCATATGTGTGTGCCATGTGCCAGTGGGGATCACACCAAGAGCAAAGTGTTGCTCGATGTGCTCTGCACTGCTATAACAATATTATGATGTGTGCGTGACGCGAGGCTGCTGTGGTAACGTGAACACCCCTCGAGATACTGTGTGAGGCAGGCCATCAGAGCTCGCTCGGTGCGGCCTTCACTAAGCAACAGAGGTTAACGTGTGTGTGCGTGGTGATCAGCTTCTTAAGGTGGTGCCAACCCTCAACGGGGAGGGGTGCAATCGCCTCACACTCCTGGAGGGGGTTTTTTCTCCTCAAATCCCTCCCCTCCCCTCTCTTTCTCATCAGTCTCCCTTCCCCCCGCCCTTCGCCGCGTCTCTTCAGCGAAGAACCGGGGATAACTTCAGCATCGTTAAACGGCAGTCAGTCAGGCTGCCTGGTGGTGGTGGGGCTTTGCCATTTGCGCTCTGCGTGCCAAAAAAAGAAAGGTGACGGGCGTCCCAGATTATAGCGACACACAAAGTGTTGCCACAGGATTGCCCCCTTCTTTTGCACCTCAGAGCGCCGCCTCCACACCCCTCCCCCCTTCCGACCCGTCATAAAGAGCAAAAGGGGACATCAACATCCTCCTGCATTGCTTTCCTGCAGATCAGTGAGAAGTGCGGGGGTATTTCCTTGCAAAAAATCAGCTGCAAGAGTGACACGGTTGTTTGACACACAGTGGCGCAGCGTGGCCAGGGGCTCTGGACTGGGCACGCTACGCAAAATTCTGGGTTTAAAACACACAGTGGCGCCGAGCGGAAGGTTCCCCCACTTCCTTCACATTATCAACTTTTTTTTAATAAACCAAATTTTCCTCCTGCTGCAGGCATTCTGACTGCAGCGTGTTGATCGCATCCAGGCATGGTGTGTGTTTTTCCATCGTTGTTCTACCTCCCGAAGTGCACCGGCTTTCGTCGTCTTCCCTCCTTGAGATCCTCTCTCGAGCTGACAGCGTTATCAATGGGATGGGGGAGGTGGCCGTCTCCGCTCACCAGACAAATACTAATGGCGTTGTTTTCCCTCCCACCCCCCCCCCCCTCCAAAAATTGGAGGAAACTCAGCAAAAAACGATAAGAACAACCACGCCGTGTTTGGTGCCGGAGCGAAGGCCTCTCCTCTCTCCAAAAGTGATTATGCTGAAGCTCTGCTCCAGTAGGCGTTGCACTTGCACCCTCTCCTGCATGCCAAGGGGCCAGCCGTGACGAACAGGGTGTGTGTGTGTGTATGTATATCTCACCACCGCCCCTGCCGTTGATTAACTTGCCCAGGCAGCTGCCCGCCCCCTTAAACCTCTCACCACGCACGCACGCACACCCCTCGTGGGGGGTGTGGTTCTGGGGTCCCCGCACCGTGGGGTTATTTGTCGCATACCTTTCCTCCGTTTCCCCGCTTTCCCCCCGCCCCCCCCCCCCCCCTTCCCTTCCCCACCCCTGCATCCTGCACCCCGCTCGCATGTGGCATGCAAGCATTTCAGTTCGCTGCATGCCAGTCCGCGCAGCGGGTTTTTGTGGGTGTAACCTTAACACCACGAGAGGGAGATCGTTGCAGAACAAAGGGGGGGGGCCTGTGTCTTATTTTCCATACCCGCTGTGAGGGAGATGACGCCCTCTTCTGGAAACCGCTGTGCACCATGCCTGGCCGTGTCTTGCATGCCAGGAGGACAGGTGCGGTTTGTCGCCATCAGAGAGATGAGGGGGGGGGGGAACAATGTGAAAAAAGTTACCAGCATCAGGCAAAACAATATGAAGGCGTACTGACAACAGGGGCCGAGTGAGACGTCTTTCCCAGCCCTTCGTGGGAGAGGGATTTATAGAGAGATCATCGGGTGCGTGGTATTCTCGACACGGGGGGGGGGGTAGGGAAAACCTTAAGGGGTAAACTTTACGGGATTTTTCACATAGGCGAGGAACACGCACAAAATGGCTGTAAACCTGAAACCCCAGCCCCTGGGAGTATTTGGGGGCGGTCTGGGTGGTTTTTGGGGGTATTTGGCCACTTCTGAGCCAATCCGTGACCATGCTCAAAAAAGTGTCATGGTTTGGTTCCGGCCCCCTCATTTGAACCACCCTTCCGAGCCCGTCCCGCCCTACTTGCCCGCAACATTCCGCCTTTTCTTGTCTTGGGTGGGCACTGATGCCTTCGGTTCAATTTGGGAGCAAATGCGTGTGGCAAGCTTGGGAAGGAGCGTCTTCTCGCCGGCATTTCCTGATAACACTTGCTGCAGCGTACACCGACCACTGCGCCTGCCGGTTTGCACACCGAATAAGGCTTTGGAACCCACACCGGCATATTTTCCAAAGACGCCTGCCCCAAAATCCACTCGCGCACCGTCTCCAGCCTCTCCTTTCCATCTGCGGCTGAGTTCCCCAGCATTCTGACCGTCGTCCGGCATCTCTTTTAGCTCTTGCAGTGCTGCAATGAAGAGCGCGTAAGTGGGGGTGATGGTGCAGATGACGAGGATCATCGCCACTGAGAAGTGCCACTGCAGTGCCGTAGAGCCGGGGTGACACAGGTTATACACCACACCCACTTCGCTGTTGCCGTTACCCCTGATGAAGTCCCCAATGCATCCGACACGTCAGGGAGGGCACATAATATCGCCTCCCGAGCGACGCCCTTGCATTCGCAGACACACCTGATCTTTGTTGAGGATGTCGGCAGAAACCTGACAGAACACTCGCTGAAATACCATTTTCTTGGCCCGATAGCACTCAGATGTCTCATCAGAGGCGGCAGAACGTGGTACATGACGGGGGATGGTGATGACGCAGGTGACAGGGTGCTCGGGAGACTCACCCGGGGAGGGGTTCGGTACCAAACCATGACACTTTTTTCAACACAGCGTTTCAGCCGCGTTCCGGGGCACCAAAGTGGGTGTCCCACACCCAGGGGCGGTTTTTGGGGTGGTCTGGCCACTTTTTCAGCATTTTTGGGGGGTTTCTGGTCGAAAATTGCCTATGTCGAAAAATGTCGTAAAGTTGAGGGATTTCGGTACCTTAAGACGGTCCCTAGGGGGGGGGGGGTTGAGTCGCACTTGAATTGAGTTGAAAACATGCGAGAGATATGTTTAGCAGATGTCGTTCAAGTAATCAGTGTGTCTGTCAGGGCGGTGTCAGGATTTCGGGGCTGCGGCGTGGCTGCCACCAAGGAGAATCCGACCCGTCTGTGCGAAAGGCGTGCAGGGCGCATCAAGCACCCGCCACCCATTCTGCTTCGTGTTTCAGAGCGTTCACAGACAGTCAGTGCAAGCCTATTCCCCCCACAACCTCCATAACGAGTGAAGGGAGATCATCCTTGTTCTTCCCCCGACTTCTATTTCAATACCCCCCCCCCCTCCAGTCATCCCTCCCCCCCCGTTGATTTATTTTTTGCAGAACTAACAACCAAAGCCCTCTTTTTTTTAGAAACCAACAACAACTTTCCCCCACCCTCCCCCTCCCCCATGCATTCTTGACTTTGCTCCTGTGTAGTCCACGCAGACGCACGGGAGCCCCATTCCCCTCCCCCACCCCATCCCCTTGTTCTCGCCCTCCTACAGTCCCATCCCGCCCACCCCCATCAAGCCCCGTTGCGCGCACCCTCATGGCATTGCTGTGTATTGCCAGAGCGGCAGTTTTTGCTGCTGTGAGGGATTTCGGCACAAGATGAGGTAGTTTTTTTTGGCTCTGAACGGAGCAAACGCGACTGCGTGGTTTTTGTCGCCCGTCACTACTCCTCTACCCTGCGTGTGGGGGACTTGGCAAAAATAAGTCTCAAACCCGCCCCCCTCCCCTCCTGTGCTGTGCTCGTGGTGGAGGGCAGAGTAGAGAGCTGGGTGTGTGCCCCCCTAGCAGGAGGGCCCGCTCTGCCCACCCTGAAGAACATCACCCATTCCCGATTCTCCTTTTGCCTCGGTGTGGGATCGGGAAGGGTGTGTGTGTCACACACAGGGAAGAGATGCGACGGCCGCCACCATTTCTATTCGAAAAAAAGGAGGGGTGATTTTTTTTAAAAAAAACTGCCCTGGCTTTGCCTGGGCAGGTGTGTCATTTTTCTTCTGCCTTCGCGCAACCACAGGAGTTTCGACGTAGGTGTGCGTGGTGTGTGCTATTTACACCTTCCTTTTCTCATCGAACCATTCTCCCCCCACCCCCACCCCCTTCCCTTTCATCAGGGATATGGGGGAAAATATCTGTCTTCGCACAGTCAGCCTTTGGCCGTCGAGACAAACATAAGGTATTGTCGACGCTGAACTATGCTGCATGTCGAGACGGAAAATGGGGGGTGGGGCAAGAGAGAGGGGACGTATATAACATGGGGAGGTGTGGCAGCCAAGAAGGAAAAAGCTGGAGATAGCCAAGCCAGGAGAGGCGGGAAAAAATCATTACAGCTAGCCAAAAGAAATGAATGCGTGTGGTGCTCGTCATGCAACCAACAGATATGAATGAATATCAAGCAGGCATTCCTACGAACAGGTCATACCATCCACCTCCTCGAGGCCTTCGCTCTGTGTCAATATGTGCCACCTTGTCTCCTCTTATTGTGAGGCGGCTCATCTTGATGCACTTCTTGGGTGAAGGCCTCCGCTAACCCTAAAAATAACCCATTCGCCACTGCCACCCCATCCCATCCCCGCCCCGCCCCGACCTACCTGCAGTTTAAGGCGCGAGAGACACCGCCTCTCGCTGCGCCTTACCTTTTCTTGAGTCTGTTTTTTTTTCACTCTTTGCCTCACCACCACCCACCCCCCCACCCCACCCCACCCCCGACACACAATATGGCAGACCAACACCCCTTTTGCATGCCTTCTTCCACGTACCCCCTCCCCTGATGTACCAATTCCATTTCCTACCCTCCCCGCCCCGCCCCGCCCCACCAGAACACAGTGGTTGTCTGGTAGGTAAGCCAAGCCGTTCGAAAATTTGACACAGCCCCCCCCCCCCCAAGAAGGGGAGGTGAGAGTGGTCTTCTGCTCTCTCTCTCTCTCGATCTGTGTCAGGGCTGTTTGTCAGGGGGGGGGGGGTTTTGCTGTACTTTTCTTCTCCTTCTGCTGCGCGATGGCGGTGTGTCAGGGGAGAGGCAATTCCAAACAGGAAAAATAACAAAAAAAAAGCAGAGAAGAAACTCTTGCCAGATCTTGGATGCAGGTTTGCGCACCGAGGGGGGGGGGTGGGTGGAAGGGCCCGTGGTGTCTAGTGGTCTCCCTGTGTGATAGAAACCGAGCCGAGGAGGGCAGGTGAACGGAACGAAGCAAGTACGACTCCCCCCACCCCTCCCCACCCCACCCCACCCTGCCTCGCGGCAGTCGATACCAACTAAACCATGGCATGGGGGAGGGGTCTTCTCTCTGTGCCAAAAAAACACCCCCCCTCCCTGAAAGGCGCTGGGAGATTTGCCTTTGCTTTCACTCTCGACAATCAAAAAAACCCCCCCCCCCCTAGGGCAGTGAAGGCAAAATACGCGTATTTTTCAGAATCCCGATTTTAAAAATACGTTGAACGTTCAAATACGTTGAACGTTCAGCGTATTTGAACGTTTCTCACATTGCCTACCGTCTGCAGGGGCCACCAGTCACAAACCCACCTTTCCTCAAGCAGAGCAAGGGCGAGTTGGTGGCACCAACGACAACCGTGCGGAAGACGTCCTTGGAGCACGATTTTACAGCGACTTGCTTCGCGATGCAGTCGACAGCATCCCTTGTCCTTTGCTCCATGAAGCGGGCTGGTGCAGTTGAGGTGAACCCCTGCAGATGGGATATCCCATACGGTTCTCCCATGCGGGATATCCCACTGGGTTCTGGCAAGTCACGTATGTCTCTAGACTGGGTTCTGGCTTAGAGGCGTTCAGCCATAATCCATCCAGTGGGAGCATCACGGCACTGTCCGCTCGGACACGTAGATACCAGGGACTGAAATGGGAGTTCCCCATATTGCTGTCGACATACGCCGGCTCGAGGTGTTCTCTCTCAGTCGGGTAAAACCACCCTGTCTCACGACGGTCTAAATCCAGCTCACGTTCGGCCATCCACTTCCTCTACACGACGGACTCCAGCCGGTCGAGTGGGGTAAAACTGGGAGATACGTCGAGAGGGGGTTGGTACCCCCGCTTTTCCGGAGTTAGTCAACCCTGAAAAGAGGGGGTACCAACCACCCCTTTCCGGGTCCCGCCCCTTCTCGGACTACAGAACCCCGTTTTCACCGCCTTTTCGCCACGCGTGACACTCTCCATCCCACCGGTGTCCCCTTTAGTGTGTGCAGGGGGCCCACCCCCTACTGCTAGGGGGGATTTCATGTGTAGAGTGCACCCAGTGGGTGAAAACGCCCAAAAGCCAAAAAAACGTTCAACTTCGACGCATTTTTTTAAAAATACGTTGAACGTTCAAATACGTTGAACGTTTTTTACGTATTTTCTATCACTGCCCTAGGGCGGGTCGAAACACGGTGGGATCTTGTAAATTTTACATGTATAACTACAAGTATATACATGTATTATACATGTATAATACTTGCATGTCAACTATTATACATGTATAATACATGTATATGCCTGAAATATACATGTAAAATACATGTATATCAAGTAAAAATACAAGTATAATACTTGCATGTCAACTATTATACATGTATTTTTACTTGATATACATGTATTTTACATGTATATTTCAGGCATTTACATGTATTTTACATGTATAATACTTGTCATGCAAGTATTATACATGTAAAATACTTGCATGACAAGTAAAATACATGTATAATACTTGCATGACAAGTAAAATACTTGCATGCAAGTAAAATACATGTATTTTACTTACATGCAAGTATTTTACTTGTCATGCAAGTATTTTACATGTATAATACTTGCATGACAAGTATTATACATGTAAAATACATGTAAATGCCTGAAATATACATGTAAAATACATGTATATCAAGTAAAAATACATGTATAATAGTTGACATGCAAGTATTATACATGTATTTTTACTTGATATACATGTATTTTACATGTATATTTCAGGCATATACATGTATTATACATGTATAATAGTTGACATGCAAGTATTATACATGTATAATACATGTATTATACCGTATACGTAAATATTATGGAACGTAAATATTATGGAACGGGCCCATTTTTGGCCGGTCCGTTCCATAATATTTACGTTCCAAAATATTTACAGGGCCAGTTGGGGACTCGGTGGTGAGGACGGCTTGCGTCAGGAATCGCGCGAAAAGTGCACGAGTAGGTCCCGTCAGGGACTCTGCATGCCGTCCGATCACCTGGTCCAAGTCCCCGAGTCGCAGAAAGCCCTGTAAATATTATGGAACGAAAAAAATCTGGAACGCCAACCCACCAGCGTTCCAAAATATTTACGTTCCATAATATTTACGTTCCATAATATTTACGTTCCATAATATTTACGTTCCAAAATATTTACGTATACGGTACTTGTAGTTATACATGTAAAATTTACAAGATCCCACCGTGAAGCCTGTCCCAAAATGGGGTTTTTCGACATAGCAGCCGCGGCCCTCTATTTGACCTTCTGACCCCCCAGAACCCACCATACCCCGGTTTTTGGGCCCTAGGAGTCCGATTTTCGGGCTCCCGAGCCCCGGAAAGTCGATTTTTGATGATGTCAAAATTTTGTTCCCTATACTGCACCTCAGGGTCACGCACGGGTTCGCCAGTCCACTATCAGCCCATGTGCAGGCCCACTTTCTCGACCTCCTCCACCCCTTCCTCCCCTGCGTCCTCAAGACCCTCCATAGGTGCCAATCCTGCATCTTTCGACCCTCTTCCCACTCCAGCGTCGCACCAAACTGTTGAATGCGGGCAGCCACCATCTCCTTCTCTGTATACACTGCCAGATCATGCAAAGATGCATACTGATGCAGAGTGGGAACCGTCATCAACTTGCACAGTGTGCGGTGCTTGGCTGCAAGGGACAGGCGGCACAACTGGCCACTGCTCCGACACTGAGATGCTGGTCTGGCCAACGAACTCTTTGTAAGTTGAAAGGTCTCCTCTGTCGGGAGGGGGGTTTGCGAACCAACCCTCACGACTTGCTCATGGCTTGCTGAGCAGGGCGTGCAATGACTTTCTGATTATTCAGGACGTGCATTCGAAGCCCGCGCACTTCTTCTGTGAAATGGTTGTTGCGAGAGTTGCACTGTGTGATTCCTTGATCCCCTTCCTCGCCTCAGCGTACGGAGGACGCTTGAATGTCCCGAGCATATCCTTCGCAGCGTCTTTAGCCAGTTCCGCGCACTCGTCATTTACATAAGGCGCGTGCAGCATAAATACCCGGACACTGTTCTGAGACCAGGTCCCACAGGACCCTGGTCTTGAGCGCCAGAAGAGAACCTTGATGATAAGCTCGGGCTCTGCGTTGCAGCTGGGTACTCGCTGCGCTCTTCCACCTCCCTTGACTGTCTGCATCCACAGGAGAAATGCTTCGCAGATAACGGCAGCAGTGGCAAGTGTTTAGTCGGGACAGTTTACCTGCCTTGCATTCTAAGAGAGCATTCTCATGAGGGCATCAACACTAATGCATCACTGTCGGCTATGATGACATCCTCCCTGTTCCTGGCAGCTCCGAGTTCAATAGCAGGCCACCCAACGACTGTGTCAGATAGCAGTATTCGATGGCATCTTCTCACTGTCCGAATCGTTGGGATACGACGTTGTTTGTGGCGCGGATGAGCGGTTGCATCAGAAAATCACAGCCGCAGGATGGTGTGCGCTCGGACGTCCCAGGATGAGAGTGTTTTACTATCTGCCCGTGGCAGGCGTCCGTGCCATGACCCGGAGGTGCAGTATAGGGAACGGAAAAATTGACATCATCAAAAATCGACTTTCCGGGGCTCGGGAGCCCGAAAATCGGACTCCTAGGGCCCAAAAACCGGGGTATGGTGGGTTCTGGGGGGTCAGAAGGTCAAATAGAGGGCCGCGGCTGCTATGTCGAAAAACACCATTTTGGGACAAAAAAACGGGGCTTTCGACCCCCCCTACCCCCCCCCCCCCCCCCCTAGGGAATCCGACTCCCTGTTTGTTCTAACGGAACCCTGTGTCCGAAAAAATATTTTTGGCATATTTGGGCATCTACCCGGCACCCCCGGGTGAGAACCACCTCAAAAATGTGTTCCCACACACCTGTGACCCCAAAACTGACCGAAAACTCGCCCTACAGCCCGAAAAATGCGGAAAAATGGGTGAAAAAGTGGGGTTCCCCCCTATTTCGCCATTTCAGGCAAAATGGCCATTTTTCGGGCTGTCGGGCCAAAAACTCGACGTCCTGGACCCACCTATAGCATACCTAGGGCCCAAAAATGGTTTTTGGGCCATTTCCAACCTATTCCGGGCACTTTTACCACATTTTTGGTGATTTTTTTGCTATTTTTCTGCTCAAAAACGTCGTTGGACCAACGTTGGACCCTCGTTGGACGCACTTTCGACCAGGTTCCAGGCCCGTATTTGGCCACATATTGGTGAAAACCGTCGAAAAAGCACCCTGGGAGGTCCAATAGTACCGAACTTCCATCACAAAACTCACCCCACAACCCGAGAAAGTCGAAGAAATCGGGGTTTTCACCGATTTCACCCTTCCAGGCATAATGGCCATTTTTCAGGAAAATCACGCCAAAAAATCGAAAATGTCGACATCCTGGACCCACATATAGCACAACTGGGGCCCAAAAATAATTTTTGGGCCAATTCTAACCTGTTTTGGACACTTTTGCCACTTTTTTGGTGTACTTTTTGGTATTTTTCTGTCCAAAAACAAGGTCGGACGGAAGTCGGACGTAGGTCGGACGCACTTCGCACAACGTTCTGGGCCCACAGTTTGGTCAAATAATGGGTGAAAACCCCCGAAAAAGTACCCTGGGAGGTCCAATGGTACCAAACTTCCACCACAACTACACCACAATGCTCGTAAATTTCGCAGGAACCCATTTCAAAATCACGCAGTTTTTCAAAGGGCGATATGGGCAGCTCTCCTTTTGAAAAACTGTGTGATTTTGAAATGGGTTCCTGCGAAATTTACGAGCATTGTGGTGTAGTTGTGGTGGAAGTTTGGTACCATTGGACCTCCCAGGGTGCTTTTTCGGGGGTTTTCACCCATTATTTGACCAAACTGTGGGCCCAGAACGTTGTGCGAAGTGCGTCCGACTTACGTCCGGCCTTGTTTTTGGACAGAAAAATACCAAAAAATACACCAAAAAAGTGGCAGAAGTGTCCAAAACAGGTTAGAATTGGCCCAAAAAACATTTTTGGGCCCGAATGGTGCTATAGGTGGGTGTAAGATGGCGATTTTTTGGGTTATTTTTGGGTTTTTTTTCCAAAAATGGCCATTTTGGCCACAATGGCCAAAACCCACTTTTTCACCATTTTTTCCGCATTTTTCGGACGCTGGGGTGTGTTTTCGGTCAGTTTTGGGGCCACATGTGTGTGGGAACACATTTTTGGGGTGTTTTCCATCCCGAGGTGCGGGGTAGATGCCCGAATATGCCAAAAATATTTTTTCGGACATTTTTTAAACAGGAGTCGGATCCCCTACCCCCCCCCCCCTCCCCTGAAAACACCCTGTCATCTCCAGGATACGCTACACCACCTTACGCGATTGGCATCACGCTTTCCCTCTCTCTGTGCGGCTTTGACGGCATTCTTCCACAAGCGCCTCACTCCACTCGAGAGACCGACCTCTGGTAACCTGCTGCAGCCGCCCGGTGAGGGCCGGAAAGCAGGCACGAGCGTTATCACCTCGAGACGGGAGGCAGGGCGAAGGTAGGTGTGCCTCGCTACATGCTGTGACGTGCCTCTGGGGCCTGGGGGGGAGGCTGTGGTCGGATGTGCCCTGCCGTTCCGTCAGCCCGGTGGTGGCTCGTTGTGGGATGCTGGGTGGCGCAGGCGGCGGGGTTCACCCTGATTGGCGAGGAGAGTGCGGGGCACATGGGGGCGTGCAAGTCCCTCAGCCCCGGGGCGGAGGGGAAGTGGGTCGCCGCCGTCGACGGGAAGACCGATAACATCTTCCTGATGAAGGCGAGCGCGACGTTTCCAAACCTTGCGACACCGGCCGACTCCTTTCTGCTGAAGACGACCATCTCCATATCTTTCGCACCCGACGACGTTGTGCTTGATGATACAGACAGGGTTGCCTTTGCTGTGGGTGCTGATGCGACAACATTTGTGCGAGCGCCCTTCACAGAGGCTGGTGCTGGACCCAGCCCGCAGTATGTGATCCATGCCGACCTGGAGGAGTGCACGCAGCTGCACTACGAGAAGGCGCTGTCTCGGGTCTTCGTTGCCTGTGACAACGGGGCTGTTGTCGTCGATGTTAGTGGTGCGGCACCCTTTGTGGAGCGCACACTCACCCCGACCACGGCGCCTGTAGACGTGCAGTATACACATGCCGTGCAGGTGGCTGTGTCGGGGTCATCTCTGTATGTGCTGATGGTGGACGAAACGGAGTATTCATTCATGGCAGTGTACTCGACGGCCGATTACTCTCAGTCTGGAGGCTTTGGGGTCAAGAGCACATCCTGTGCGGCGTGTTTCACCTTCAACGATGCCAACAGCAACATCATATACATCGGGTATGAGAACTCGCTGGTCATGCCGTTCGACATCACCGACCCGGGAAAAACCCCCACTGTGTATGCCTTGTCAGAGGTTGGTAGCGTCGTGTCGCTTGCTGTCTTCGACGGGAACTGCTATGCGAGTGGCAGCACCAATCCGCAGCGTCGCCTGATTCGCAGCGACCTGGACCTGAACCTGAAAGAGGCCGCACCCGTGCTCACAGGCGGGGGTGAGCTTGCCTACAGCAGCACCAGCCTGTACTGGTGTGCGCCCAACTACGGTGTGCTCGTGTATAGGAGGGTATGTCATGCAGTGTGTGACTGTGTGTGTTGATCGCTGTTAGGGTGGGTCACCCTGCACGGATCCTAGCCACCATGTGTGTGTGTTACTCATCGCTCTCACAGTCGCTGACGGATGCGCCTCCAACAGCTGAACCGCCCACTCTGGCACCGCCGACACCGGCACCGCCGACTCCTGGACCACCCACATCGTCGCCACCGACGCCTGCACCGCCCACCCCAGTGCCACCCACATCCGCTCCTCCTACACCGGCACCGCCGACGCCTGTCCCTCCGACACCCGCGCCGCCCACGCCTGCGCCCCCTACCATATCACCACCAACAGCTTCACCCCCAACGCCTGCACCGCCGACACCTGTACCGCCGACGTTGTCACCTCCAACACCCGCCCCGCCTACATCAGCACCACCGACACCGGCACCGTCCACCCCTGCACCTCCGACAGCGGCACCGCCGACGCCTGCGCCACCAACACCAGCACCACCGACACCGGCACCAGACACACTGGCACCACCAACACCGGCACCGCCGACATCTGCACCTCCGACACCGGCACCACCGACGATGGCACCGCCGACTCCAGCTCCGCCGACGCCTGCGCCACCCACAGCTGTTCCTACACCTGCACCTCCGACACTGGCACCACCAACACCGACACCGCCGACATCTGCACCTCCGACACCGTCACCGCCGACTCCAGCTCCGCCAACAGTGGCGCCGCCAACTCCAGCGCCAGACACAGCAGCACCTCCAACACTGGCGCCGCCAACTCCAGCACCAGACACACCAGCGCCGCCGACACTGGCACCGCCGACACCGGCGCCACCAACTCCAGTTCCTACAGCGTCTCCTCCGACACCATCACCGCCTACACCAGCACCATCCACATATGCTCCTACGCCTGCACCGCCAACTCCAGCACCGTCGACGCCTGCGCCGCCGACAGCTGTTCCGACACCTGCCCCTCCGACACTGTCACCGCCGACACCAGCACCGGCAACACCAGCGCCGACAGCGTCTCCTCCGACACCAGCACCGCTGACAGCGGCACCGTCTACACCTACGCCACCGACACCAGCACCACTGACGCCGGTGCCGCCTACACCAGCGCCGCTGACTCCAGCACCGCTCACTCAGGCCCCCTCGACACCTGCACCTCCTACGGAAGCGCCTACTCCAGCCCCCACCCCTCCACCAACACTGGCACCCCAGACATCTGCACCATCCACGCTTTCACCACCTGCCTCTACACTGCCGACAACCCCGGCACCGCAGACACCGGCACCCCCGACAGACGCCCCTATGACACCCGCCCCTGCGACCGGGGCGCCACCGCCACCCCCGACAACACCACCGACTGCTACGCCGGCAACGATGGTGCCGGAAACGGAATCACCGCAGGACAGCAACACCACCACCACGGGGCCGATAGCCGACACACCACCACCCCCCCTGGCAACCACCGCCACCGCCACCGCCACCACTGCACCTGACTCACCGACTCCTAAGGCACTGCACACTGCAGCACCCCTCGCCGCTGCCGCAGCCCCACCGGACCTCCGGTCCGAAACAGTGCAGGAGACGGAGAAGGAGATCGAGGCGGTGACATCCTTCGCAGCAATGGGCTCCGCGGCCGGCGCTGCCGCCGGCGCAGGCTCCGCTATGCGCCTCGCGATGGCCAGCGGGGGGTGCTTCCCAGACAGCCCTGACCAGCGCTTCTCCCGCACGATGCACCCCACGCAGATCCGCATCGACGGCAGCCTCGCAGCAGGCGCCGTCGTCGCCAACTTCGCCATCGTTGTCGGCTTCGGCATCCTCTGCTTCCTCGTGGTGCAGGTGGCCATCGCAGGGGGTTCGCGTGTCGCGCCACGCCTCTTCGCAGGCCTCGACACGCAGGGCTTCCTGCGGTTCCCCTCCGCACCCCTCTTCATCTTCCAATTCTTCTACCAGGGCCTGGTGCTGGCGGGGGTCAACCTCTTGGTTCACCCCGTCTCGACGCAGACGCTGCTGCTGGGCGTCGTCGCCATCTCCCTCGCCCTGGTCATCCCAGGGCTGACCTTCCGTGTCGCGGCGCGCGATGTCCCGCGGTATGCAGTGTATGCGAGGGCGCGGAACACCCCCTCCTGGAAGACCCTGCTGTGCGGTAGCGGGGAGTGGGTCAACACCACGCAGCAGCAGCTGTGGGTGGAGCGCTACTCCAGCCTGGTCCGCACCTACCGGCAGTCCTGCGCTTGGTTCTCTTTGGTGGAGTTCACCTCGGGGTTTGCGCTGGCTGCGGTGCACAGCGCGGAGCCCGACAGCTACACCGGGTGTGGGCACATCAAGGCTGCGGCATGCATTATCTTCACCCTCCTCCTTGCGATCGAGGCTGTCATCTGGCCCCACGCGCGCTTCCGCGACGCAGCTGCTGACGTCGTGATGCTCGGGCTCCAGGCTGTGGCAATGGGGCTCATGGCTGCTGGATATTACGCAGAGGATAAAGGGCACTGGGGTTTCGAGGTTGCCAGCAGGCTGCTCTTCACCGCCTCCATTGTCCTCGCGGTGCGCGCCGTGGTGGATCTGGTGGCGGCGGGGTATGTCCTGCTGACGCGGAGGCGGAAATACCTCCAAGAGGACGTCCTGGAGCAGCTGGGGCGTGGCCCCGAGATGCTCTTCACCAACGACAGCATCGGGAGTGCAGCGGACACGCCTCTGCTGGAGACGTCGGGGGTGTGGGCGAACCCGAGGCTCCCCCGCGATTGGCAGGGCTCCTTCGTCAGCCTGACAAGCATCCCCGTCTGCGCTGCGACGGTGGGTGCCGGTGGGACCACCCGGCCCCAGCTCAGCCCGCCGCATGACCCGCAGACCCGCAGGAGGGGTGGGACCTGGGCAAACGACGTGCAGCTAGTTGGGTGTGCCACCCCACCCTCGCCCCTCTCCGTGCCTCCGGTGTGCGTCGCCGACTCCTCCGTGCTGAGCTCCACAGCCGGCCCCCACTGGCGGCGCTCCGTGGTGCCTGTGGTGGGGAGGCTGCAGCGGGGGTGGCCTGGCAGCCCCCTGCTCCCCGTCCCCTCCGCCCTGCCCGAGTCTGCGCCAGGGGAGGGCAGCGCGGGTGGCCTGGGGGACAGCGGTTGGAAGGATCCCGCCTTGGTGGCGGCGGGGTTCACCTATCCGCCAAGGCATGCGATGGGGCAGCTGCAGCGCTGTGAGTTGTAGGGGTGCAAAGGTTCCGTCGTCGGATGGTTGGGGGGACGAGTTGGTGGCAAGGCAGTCCAGGAGGTGGGGCTCAGGGGAGGAGGGCACCATACCTGAAGCTTATTCTGACAAAAGGCGGCCAAAAACCCGGTATTTATACTCAGTTTTTTCTTGGTTTTCGTGGCCTGTTTCGCCCCATTTTTTGGGCCGTGCGCACCGCAGGTGACCCGAAAAATCCTTGTGCGGTACAGCCCATCTTCCTGAACTTGGGTAAATTGCTCCCAAGGGTTCGATGAGGGCGCCAAGGCTCGTCAGTGCGGGCTGGATCGTTGCCTCAGAGCCAGATGTTCAATGACAGACACTGAGGACAGGGGCCAGGCCCCGGCTGGCCCCGCCCGCCCCATTTTTGGTCCATTTTTTCCTCCTCCCGAAAATGCGTTTATTTGCATCATTGGGATCCGTGGCTCATGCCATGGTATTTTTTTCTCTCCGGAAACATAATTTGTTCGGACCATTTGGGCCTGAACCACCACGAAAAAAAATATATTGGCAATTCTGAAAATCCTTATACTCATACCGGGCAACATTCAGGTATGGAGGGCACCGCCATCATTTTTTTTGCCGGAAATGTGGGGGGGGGGAATTGGACACACCAAAATATCTCGATTCGAATTACACACCGATTTGGGAGAAGATACGTCTAATGTCGTGTCCGTGGCACCTACCTTGCCTGTGCGCTGCACTGGTGAGGGCAGACTGCTGGGGATGCGTTATTTTGACATTTCATGTGGAGGCAGGGGACTCAAACTATATCTCGTATTTATCGCATCGAGAGACCTCTGTCAGACCATGGGAAAAAATCGCCTTCTCGCCATCAAAAATGGGAGGGGGGGGGGGCAGGTGGGGTGGTGGGTGCATCTTATATACTCAGTGTGATCAGAGAAAGAACAAAGAAATGTGCCGCAATTTACAAAGCTCGTGTGTGTGGAACTTCCCCCCCCCCCAAAAAAAAAACAGAACCAAAATTCACCGCCCCTACTATTTATTCTTTGCAACGAATTTGGATCCATCACCCCCCCCCCCCCCCGCCACCGCCCCACCTCTTTTCAAGTTTGTTCGAACAATTCACAGACACCCCTCCCCCCCACGCATTTCCTCACCCGCCTTCCTAAAAACACCGCATTGCTCTCGGCTCCACCCACCCACCCCGCCTCACTCTCGAATTGCTGGAGAGTGTTGTGAGAACGATGCTCAATTTTTTCCAACCAAAAATAAGCAGTGTATCAACACACCGAGCAACTGCTGCCCTTGATGCGATTTCCACTGTATACACACACAGATGCCCCTCTTTAGAAGCCAATTCTTGCATTGGTTTGGGTATTATCTACCGCAGATTGTCTACCGCACGCAGCTGTTTGGTTCCTTAAAAAGAGCTTTTCAGCCGTGGTGCTGCCATGTTTTCTGACGCTCCTCAATCTTGTTCGCGTTTCTGACGCACGTACCGTACCCTGTCCTCCCCGCCCCCCACGACCCCCCTCTCTGCAGACACTATTTCCCTTCTCTGCATGATTATCCCCATGTTTTGCATATGATGTCGAATTAGGTTGACCATTGTTCCGGATTTGGCGCACAAACAACAGCCTTATCTTTTTGGGCATGCAACCTTCGGTTTCTGTACTTCATTGGAGTTGAGGTTTTGTGTGTGGAAGCGTCAACGCAAACTTTTTATCAGGGAAGCGTTTAGGACACAGAGGAGGTATATCAGTCAGAAGAGGGGCGCCAAGGGGGCAGAGGGGAGATACTTCAGCGGCTCGCACCGCACAACACGGCAGAGGGGAGATACTTCAGCGGCTAGCACCGCACAACACGGCAGAGGGGAGACACTTCAGCGGCTAGCACCGCGCAACACAGGCAGAGGGGAGATACTTCAGCGGCTCGCACCGCACAACACGGCAGAGGGGAGACACTTCAGCGGCTAGCACCGCGCAACACAGGCAGAGGGGGGATACTTCAGCCGCTCGCACCGCACAACACGGCAGAGGGGAGATACTTCAGCGGCTAGCACCGCACAACACAGGCAGAGGGGAGATACTTCAGCGGCTCGCACCGCACAACACGGCAGAGGGGAGACACTTCAGCGGCTAGCACCGCGCAACGCAGGCAGAGGGGGGATACTTCAGCGGCTCGCACCGCACAACACGGCAGAGGAGAGATACTTCAGCGGCTAGCACCGCACAACACAGGCAGAGGGGAGATACTTCAGCGGCTCGCACCGCACAACGCAGGCAGAGGGGAGATACTTCAGCGGCTAGAACCGCACAACACAGACAGAGGGGGCAGGCATCAGGAGATGGCAAGCTTCGACGCCGCCACGGCTGACTGGGACCGTATCCCGATTCCCCCGTTGGCCAAGACCGCAGCCGTCGCACCCCGGGCGGGCTGCGTCTTCCCCACCTGCGACACCATCCACGGCGGCGGCGCCACAGCCCATTCGTGCCACACGTGCGGGCGTACGACGGTGCCGTCATGCCTGAGGAAGCGCATCCCGACGGCGGCGGCGAACGAGTGGCTGGAGATGTGGGGGGAAGTCGGGTGGACTTGCCCCGTGTGCACGTGGGAGGCCCTCGAGAGGGAGAGGGACGAAGCAGACGCCGAGATGTGGGACGGAGAGGAGTACGACGAGGAGTCCTCCAGCGAGAGGGTACCGGCGCCACCACCCAAGGAGGACACGAACGCCGCGGCTCTAGCCACCATCCTGCAGGAGATCCGGGAGCTCAGGAGCGAAGTGACAGGCCTGAGGGGGACGGTGGAGGAGCAGAAGAAGGAGATAGCTGAGCTGAAACTCAGCCAGAAGAAGGCCGACCAGGACCTCCCCGCGGGTTTCACGGCGCACGTCGTCTCGACTTGGGGAGACGCGCTGACAACGCCGAGCGGGCAGCGCCTTGTGAAGGCGGAGGTGACGCGGGTGTTCCGCAAGGCGGAGCTGGAGAGCGGGCCAGACGCCCCCGATTGGCACCACGAGATGGCGTCGCGTTTCGAGCGGGTGTACGAAATGTTCGACCTAATCAAGCAGACAAACGATGTCGCCCCCTTCGTGACACCACTCCACAAAGTCATCGTCGAGATGAACAGCTACGCACTGCTGCGAGGCCGCGCGGGGGCGCGCCACTACCAGGGGAAGGCGAAGGCCCTATCACCCTCCGACTACACGGTTGCCCTCCACAGGAGGTTCATCGAAGAGGGCAGAGCCAAGCAAGAGGCAGTGTGGGCAAAAGCGGAGGCGAAGGCCGAAGACAGATCGGAGCCATACCGGCTCCCAAGCAAGGGCAGGGGCCGGAGCGCGGGAAAGGGACGCGCGTCGAAGGGACTCAGGAAGCGGAACTGACCGGACAAGGGGGGACACTACGGCCTGCTGTACCAGGAGGCCGTGCCGACCCTCCCCCCGACCGGTCGGGGGCGGCCGTTGAAGAAGGGCACCCGGCTGACACCCCAGAAGTGCAAGGAGATCCGCGACTCTTTCCAAAAGACCCTGACACACGCCCTCGCCCCGACCTACTGGAAGACACTACGCAGAGCATACGACCAGTACACACAGTTCCGCAGGCAGTGGGCAGACACAGCGGGGAGAATGCCGCCACACGACGAGTGCGCGATGCTATGGGCGACCAGCCAACGTTTGGGGGGCCTGTCGACGTCCTCGACCCTGCAGTACCTGAACAACATCGCAGGGGCCCTCAGGAGATTCGAGGGCTACCCGCTCGACAGTGTCCAGGTCCTCAGCGATTACCGCCGCGCGCTCAAGCGGCAGGGAGCGCTGAAGCCGAAGCGCCAGGCACAACCCGCGACCCCACAGGACATTCGAAGGGCGATCGAACGCGAACCGCGCCGACTGGTACAGCTGCTGCTGGGCATCATGTGGAGGGGGGCTGCGCGCGTGTCAGATGCACTCCGCCTCGACGTGAAGGATGTTCAGCCGGACCCGGACAACGACGTAGTCAACATCCGCTGGACGCAGTCAAAGTCGGACCCGTTCCGTGTCGGGCACATCACAGGCATCACCCTGCAGGCAGGCCTCCGGAAGATCCTGGAGCGGCGTCTCAGGCAGGCAGAAAAACGCAAGCAGACAACCCTGTTCCCCCCAAGTGTAGGGTACCGCTGTGCGACAAAGGCAATCAAGAGAGCCAGGGCGACTCTGACTACACACTCCCTCCGCCGCGGCGCGCTGACACATCTGGCGAGGAAGGGAGTGCCCCTGGAGGAAGTCAGGCTGCTGTCACGACATGCCACAGTGGACGGGGTGATTCGCTACGTGTCGGCGGCGGAGAATGCGCGCGCGAGAGACACGGCGAGGATATCAGCGAAGATCGACCAGTGAGGAGGCGTCGGCGGAGACGAACGAAGCGGGGAGGGGACCCGCAGACATCATCATCACACTTCCCGGCAAAGCTCCGACGCCTGATGGCGCCACAGGAGGCTTATCAGGAAGTGGGTCAGACCGAAGACGACCCGGACACCGACGAGTCGTACGGGCCAGGCATTGAAAACGGGTATGAGAGCGACCTCGCGGTGTGCGCGGGAGACAAGCTGCTGCGGCCGGCAAAGGAGGGGCGTGATGCGGGGACACACGGTGAAGCCATCGCACCGATCTGCAAGACACGGCTCGACCTCGACAGGCTGGTGGGGATGGACACGGCAGGGGAGTTGGACGGCGTGATAGATCTGATCCGGGAGCCGAGGGTATTTGAGAACGCGCTGCTGCCAGGCGCAAGGGAGGCGTTCAGACGCCACCGCAAGGTATCCCGACACATGCTGCAACACCTCGACGACCTGGAGGGCTTCGGAGTGCTGAAGGAGGCGGATGCTGCCGCCTACCTCACCCTCCCGGCTTTCACCGTGTCCAAAAAGTCGGGAGGATTACGCTTCATCGTCGACGCCAGGCCGCTCAACAAGCACATGGTTCGACCCCCGGACATGCGCCTGGACGACATCATCGAGGTGACGCGACGCATTGCTCTCGCAGAGTGGGTCGTGATGGCGGACGCGCGGAGCTGGTTCTACCAGTTCCCAGTGCAGAAGGAAATCCAGCGCTTTTTTGGAGTCTGGGTCGGGGGAGAACGCGACGAGTTCATCAAGACATTCCTCACCGTCATGTGCATGGGCTGGTCGCACTCTCCATTCATCGCGAACAGGAGCGCAAGGGTGCTGCTCCCGCCCAGCCAGGGGATCTGCTGGATCGACAACTTCGTGGTGCTGGGGCGAACCCGAGAGGAGGTGGCGAACCAATACGCTGCTTTCCTCGGGCGGTGCAGGGAAGTCCGAGCGGCGCTGAACTTCGACGACCCACAGCACGGAAGACCGACACAGCACTTCTCCGTGTTCGGCATCGAGTTCGACTTACAACGGCACACTTTCAGGATGGACCCGGCCTGGATCCGAAAGATCACCGAGCGCAGCGAGCTGGGGGCACTGCTCGAGGGGAGCTCGACGCCGCGCGGGGTGTTTCGGGTGTTCGGTGCGCTCGTGTGGCAGTCCTACGTCATGCGCGCCCCAATGTGCTACATGCCGGCAGCCCTTTCATTCATCCGACGAGTGGCGAAGCGGGCACACGCGGAAGGGGGTACGTGGGATGCAGTATGCACAGTACCCACCTCGGTGCAGCGTGAGACTGTGGACCGTATGCGCTTCATCGCAGTGAACGACTGGCGGGCCGCGACTGACCCCCCCTCCGTGGTATCGCTATGGACAGATGCATCATCGCGCGAGTGGGCCGCCATTCTAGTCAGGCCAGAGGGGGAGACAGTCGCACAGGGAACGTTCCGCGGAGCGGACGAGGGGGCGCACATTTTCCTAAAGGAGGCACACGCCGTCTGGCAAGGCCTACGACTGGCTCAGAGGTATACAGACATGACCGTGACATGCTACATCGACAACCTCCCCCTTGTGTTCTCGATGCGCAGGGGCCACTGCTCCAACTTCCGCGGCAACCTGGTGTTGCAGGAGATCTTCACCATCGCCCGGAAGAATAGGATGCGGCTCCGACCGCAGTGGGTGGCTTCCCAGGACCAGAGAGCTGACGAATACACCCGGGGTAAGCAAGCGGCAGACCCGGCTTTCCTGGAGACACGCCCGATACCCGGCGCGTAACTTCCGCGGCCGTCCCGAGAGACCAGGGACGGCCACGTCCCTCCGGATGAGGGTCCTGAGTGGAAGCGTCAACGCATCACAAACAAAATACGAGTAAAGAGCGGCTGTACTGGAGTGACATTTTTTACGCACACTTGTGAGCAGAAAATGTCACTCCACCACAGCCAAACGTGCTCCGCACACCACTAGCCTCCCCCATCACAGGAGTTGAGGTTTTGTGTGTGGAAGCGTCAACGCATCACAAACAAAATACGAGTAAAGAGCGGCTGTACTGGAGTGACATTTTCACTCTTTGCCTCACCACCACCCACCCCCCCCACCCCACCCCACCCCCGACACACAATATGGCAGACCAACACCCCTTTTGCATGCCTTCTTCCACGTACCCCCTCCCCTGATGTACCAATTCCATTTCCTACCCTCCCCGCCCCGCCCCGCCCCACCAGAACACAGTGGTTGTCTGGTAGGTAAGCCAAGCCGTTCGAAAATTTGACACAGCCCCCCCCCCCCCCCCCAAGAAGGGGAGGTGAAAGTGGTCTTCTGCTCTCTCTCTCTCTCGATCTGTGTCGGGGTTGTTTGTCAGGGGGGGTTTTTTTTGCTGGACTTTTCTTCTCCTTCTGCTGCGCGATGGCGGTGTGTCAGGGGAGCGGCAATTCCAAGCAGGAAAAAGGTCCTGGGCACGACCTTAAACTACCTAAGACCTAGGGAAGTCGTAAAACTCAACCCCACACCCCGAGGGCTCCCCCAGGCTGGTCCGCCTGGGCAACGGGGTCCCAGTGCATAGCACGGAGCACTGGGACAAAAGAGGGTCCGCCTTTTTCCGTCAACTCTGACATGGGGAGGGACAGCTGGAGCCACTGGCGGGGTGCTGTGTTGACTTCAGGGGGCTCCCAATGTGCTTCGGCACACCGGGTTCTTGGCCTGCGGCGGCATGGTAGTCGGTCAGAGAGGCCAGCGCTTGGTCGGGGACTACTCAGAGAGGGCGTGTGCGGACTTCAGGGGGCTCCCAACGTGCATCTGCACACCGGGTTCTTGGCCTGCGGACGTAGATTGCCTAAAGGTTTAGAAACCGGCCGAGCCCGTGGGGGTGACGAACGTACTGCCGGCCCGGGATTGTCAAGGTTCTTTCCCCAGATGGCTCACCAGTACCACCAAACCACACGGAGAGCAAAACCGCCGGGGAGGGGGTGGGGGAAGGTGGGAAGGGCGGCATGCCGAACTACAGCAAGGATGGCCAACAATGCGATCACTGCAAACAAGGCATGGGACACAAGAGGGAAAAAAAAAAAAGTCCTGGGTAAGACGTTAAACTGCCTGGGGGGGCCGTCCCCGGACCATGACGGGTGCCTGCACCAGGAGTCTAGCACGGCCGTGGTCCGGAGCATGACCTAAAACGGCTTGGGTACCGAGGCTCCCCAGACCAGGAAGGGTGGAGACACCTGGAGTCTAAATAGTCACACCACGTCAGGCCAGACCTTCGCATTGCACTCCGCGAAGACTGCCACACAGCCGCGGGGCAGGTGTGCAGCCTGTGGATGACCTCGTACAGAGAAGACTGTAAGGGACGACAGCCCCGCCGAGGCGATACAGCGCCAGACGCGGCCCGAGTTTCTGGAGACCGACTGGGGAACTGGAACGTCTTCAGGATAAGCGCCTCACAGAGGACTGATCCTCACCTGTGTGAACTGAGAACCCCCAGCCCCAAGATGCTGGTGTGGAGCGGGTGCCTCGACCTCTTTTCGGGTTCTTTATTTCTTTATTTCCTTTTGGATGCGTCCACCAAAGAAAACGTGGCCACCCACTCGCAGAGGCTCCCGAAAGCTCCAGCATCAGCTAGCGGTTCATAGTGTAGATCGGTGTCTCCAGAAGGGGATGTCCGGTCGCAGAAGAAAAACGACGAAGACAACCACACAGGCCGCAAAAAAAAAAAAAAAAAAAAAAAAAAAATAACAAAAAAAAAAGCAGAGAAGAAACTCTTGCCAGATCTTGGATGCAGGTTTGCGCACCGAGGGGGGGTGGGTGGAAGGGCCCGTGGTGTCTAGTGGTCTCCCTGTGTGATAGAAACCGAGCCGAGGAGGGCAGGTGAACGGAACGAAGCAAGTACGACTCCCCCCACCCCTCCCCACCCCACCCTGCCTCGCGGCAGTCGATACCAACTAAACCATGGCATGGGGGGGGGGGGGTCTTCTCTCTGTGCCAAAAAAAGCACCCCCCCCCCTCCCTGAAAGGCGCTGGGAGATTTGCCTTTGCTTTCACTCTCGACAATCAAAAAAAACCCCCACCCCTCCCCTGAAAACACCCTGTCATCTCCAGGATACGCTACACCACCTTACGCGATTGGCATCACGCTTTCCCTCTCTCTGTGCGGCTTTGACGGCATTCTTCCACAAGCGCCTCACTCCACTCGAGAGACCGACCTCTGGTAACCTGCTGCAGCCGCCCGGTGAGGGCCGGAAAGCAGGCACGAGCGTTATCACCTCGAGACGGGAGGCAGGGCGAAGGTAGGTGTGCCTCGCTACATGCTGTGACGTGCCTCTGGGGCCTGGGGGGGAGGCTGTGGTCGGATGTGCCCTGCCGTTCCGTCAGCCCGGTGGTGGCTCGTTGTGGGATGCTGGGTGGCGCAGGCGGCGGGGTTCACCCTGATTGGCGAGGAGAGTGCGGGGCACATGGGGGCGTGCAAGTCCCTCAGCCCCGGGGCGGAGGGGAAGTGGGTCGCCGCCGTCGACGGGAAGACCGATAACATCTTCCTGATGAAGGCGAGCGCGACGTTTCCAAACCTTGCGACACCGGCCGACTCCTTTCTGCTGAAGACGACCATCTCCATATCTTTCGCACCCGACGACGTTGTGCTTGATGATACAGACAGGGTTGCCTTTGCTGTGGGTGCTGATGCGACAACATTTGTGCGAGCGCCCTTCACAGAGGCTGGTGCTGGACCCAGCCCGCAGTATGTGATCCATGCCGACCTGGAGGAGTGCACGCAGCTGCACTACGAGAAGGCGCTGTCTCGGGTCTTCGTTGCCTGTGACAACGGGGCTGTTGTCGTCGATGTTAGTGGTGCGGCACCCTTTGTGGAGCGCACACTCACCCCGACCACGGCGCCTGTAGACGTGCAGTATACACATGCCGTGCAGGTGGCTGTGTCGGGGTCATCTCTGTATGTGCTGATGGTGGACGAAACGGAGTATTCATTCATGGCAGTGTACTCGACGGCCGATTACTCTCAGTCTGGAGGCTTTGGGGTCAAGAGCACATCCTGTGCGGCGTGTTTCACCTTCAACGATGCCAACAGCAACATCATATACATCGGGTATGAGAACTCGCTGGTCATGCCGTTCGACATCACCGACCCGGGAAAAACCCCCACTGTGTATGCCTTGTCAGAGGTTGGTAGCGTCGTGTCGCTTGCTGTCTTCGACGGGAACTGCTATGCGAGTGGCAGCACCAATCCGCAGCGTCGCCTGATTCGCAGCGACCTGGACCTGAACCTGAAAGAGGCCGCACCCGTGCTCACAGGCGGGGGTGAGCTTGCCTACAGCAGCACCAGCCTGTACTGGTGTGCGCCCAACTACGGTGTGCTCGTGTATAGGAGGGTATGTCATGCAGTGTGTGACTGTGTGTGTTGATCGCTGTTAGGGTGGGTCACCCTGCACGGATCCTAGCCACCATGTGTGTGTGTTACTCATCGCTCTCACAGTCGCTGACGGATGCGCCTCCAACAGCTGAACCGCCCACTCTGGCACCGCCGACACCGGCACCGCCGACTCCTGGACCACCCACATCGTCGCCACCGACGCCTGCACCGCCCACCCCAGTGCCACCCACATCCGCTCCTCCTACACCGGCACCGCCGACGCCTGTCCCTCCGACACCCGCGCCGCCCACGCCTGCGCCCCCTACCATATCACCACCAACAGCTTCACCCCCAACGCCTGCACCGCCGACACCTGTACCGCCGACGTTGTCACCTCCAACACCCGCCCCGCCTACATCAGCACCACCGACACCGGCACCGTCCACCCCTGCACCTCCGACAGCGGCACCGCCGACGCCTGCGCCACCAACACCAGCACCACCGACACCGGCACCAGACACACTGGCACCACCAACACCGGCACCGCCGACATCTGCACCTCCGACACCGGCACCACCGACGATGGCACCGCCGACTCCAGCTCCGCCGACGCCTGCGCCACCCACAGCTGTTCCTACACCTGCACCTCCGACACTGGCACCACCAACACCGACACCGCCGACATCTGCACCTCCGACACCGTCACCGCCGACTCCAGCTCCGCCAACAGTGGCGCCGCCAACTCCAGCGCCAGACACAGCAGCACCTCCAACACTGGCGCCGCCAACTCCAGCACCAGACACACCAGCGCCGCCGACACTGGCACCGCCGACACCGGCGCCACCAACTCCAGTTCCTACAGCGTCTCCTCCGACACCATCACCGCCTACACCAGCACCATCCACATATGCTCCTACGCCTGCACCGCCAACTCCAGCACCGTCGACGCCTGCGCCGCCGACAGCTGTTCCGACACCTGCCCCTCCGACACTGTCACCGCCGACACCAGCACCGGCAACACCAGCGCCGACAGCGTCTCCTCCGACACCAGCACCGCTGACAGCGGCACCGTCTACACCTACGCCACCGACACCAGCACCACTGACGCCGGTGCCGCCTACACCAGCGCCGCTGACTCCAGCACCGCTCACTCAGGCCCCCTCGACACCTGCACCTCCTACGGAAGCGCCTACTCCAGCCCCCACCCCTCCACCAACACTGGCACCCCAGACATCTGCACCATCCACGCTTTCACCACCTGCCTCTACACTGCCGACAACCCCGGCACCGCAGACACCGGCACCCCCGACAGACGCCCCTATGACACCCGCCCCTGCGACCGGGGCGCCACCGCCACCCCCGACAACACCACCGACTGCTACGCCGGCAACGATGGTGCCGGAAACGGAATCACCGCAGGACAGCAACACCACCACCACGGGGCCGATAGCCGACACACCACCACCCCCCCTGGCAACCACCGCCACCGCCACCGCCACCACTGCACCTGACTCACCGACTCCTAAGGCACTGCACACTGCAGCACCCCTCGCCGCTGCCGCAGCCCCACCGGACCTCCGGTCCGAAACAGTGCAGGAGACGGAGAAGGAGATCGAGGCGGTGACATCCTTCGCAGCAATGGGCTCCGCGGCCGGCGCTGCCGCCGGCGCAGGCTCCGCTATGCGCCTCGCGATGGCCAGCGGGGGGTGCTTCCCAGACAGCCCTGACCAGCGCTTCTCCCGCACGATGCACCCCACGCAGATCCGCATCGACGGCAGCCTCGCAGCAGGCGCCGTCGTCGCCAACTTCGCCATCGTTGTCGGCTTCGGCATCCTCTGCTTCCTCGTGGTGCAGGTGGCCATCGCAGGGGGTTCGCGTGTCGCGCCACGCCTCTTCGCAGGCCTCGACACGCAGGGCTTCCTGCGGTTCCCCTCCGCACCCCTCTTCATCTTCCAATTCTTCTACCAGGGCCTGGTGCTGGCGGGGGTCAACCTCTTGGTTCACCCCGTCTCGACGCAGACGCTGCTGCTGGGCGTCGTCGCCATCTCCCTCGCCCTGGTCATCCCAGGGCTGACCTTCCGTGTCGCGGCGCGCGATGTCCCGCGGTATGCAGTGTATGCGAGGGCGCGGAACACCCCCTCCTGGAAGACCCTGCTGTGCGGTAGCGGGGAGTGGGTCAACACCACGCAGCAGCAGCTGTGGGTGGAGCGCTACTCCAGCCTGGTCCGCACCTACCGGCAGTCCTGCGCTTGGTTCTCTTTGGTGGAGTTCACCTCGGGGTTTGCGCTGGCTGCGGTGCACAGCGCGGAGCCCGACAGCTACACCGGGTGTGGGCACATCAAGGCTGCGGCATGCATTATCTTCACCCTCCTCCTTGCGATCGAGGCTGTCATCTGGCCCCACGCGCGCTTCCGCGACGCAGCTGCTGACGTCGTGATGCTCGGGCTCCAGGCTGTGGCAATGGGGCTCATGGCTGCTGGATATTACGCAGAGGATAAAGGGCACTGGGGTTTCGAGGTTGCCAGCAGGCTGCTCTTCACCGCCTCCATTGTCCTCGCGGTGCGCGCCGTGGTGGATCTGGTGGCGGCGGGGTATGTCCTGCTGACGCGGAGGCGGAAATACCTCCAAGAGGACGTCCTGGAGCAGCTGGGGCGTGGCCCCGAGATGCTCTTCACCAACGACAGCATCGGGAGTGCAGCGGACACGCCTCTGCTGGAGACGTCGGGGGTGTGGGCGAACCCGAGGCTCCCCCGCGATTGGCAGGGCTCCTTCGTCAGCCTGACAAGCATCCCCGTCTGCGCTGCGACGGTGGGTGCCGGTGGGACCACCCGGCCCCAGCTCAGCCCGCCGCATGACCCGCAGACCCGCAGGAGGGGTGGGACCTGGGCAAACGACGTGCAGCTAGTTGGGTGTGCCACCCCACCCTCGCCCCTCTCCGTGCCTCCGGTGTGCGTCGCCGACTCCTCCGTGCTGAGCTCCACAGCCGGCCCCCACTGGCGGCGCTCCGTGGTGCCTGTGGTGGGGAGGCTGCAGCGGGGGTGGCCTGGCAGCCCCCTGCTCCCCGTCCCCTCCGCCCTGCCCGAGTCTGCGCCAGGGGAGGGCAGCGCGGGTGGCCTGGGGGACAGCGGTTGGAAGGATCCCGCCTTGGTGGCGGCGGGGTTCACCTATCCGCCAAGGCATGCGATGGGGCAGCTGCAGCGCTGTGAGTTGTAGGGGTGCAAAGGTTCCGTCGTCGGATGGTTGGGGGGACGAGTTGGTGGCAAGGCAGTCCAGGAGGTGGGGCTCAGGGGAGGAGGGCACCATACCTGAAGCTTATTCTGACAAAAAGCGGCCAAAAACCCGGTATTTATACTCAGTTTTTTCTTGGTTTTCGTGGCCTGTTTCGCCCCATTTTTTGGGCCGTGCGCACCGCAGGTGACCCGAAAAATCCTTGTGCGGTACAGCCCATCTTCCTGAACTTGGGTAAATTGCTCCCAAGGGTTCGATGAGGGCGCCAAGGCTCGTCAGTGCGGGCTGGATCGTTGCCTCAGAGCCAGATGTTCAATGACAGACACTGAGGACAGGGGCCAGGCCCCGGCTGGCCCCGCCCGCCCCATTTTTGGTCCATTTTTTCCTCCTCCCGAAAATGCGTTTATTTGCATCATTGGGATCCGTGGCTCATGCCATGGTATTTTTTTCTCTCCGGAAACATAATTTGTTCGGACCATTTGGGCCTGAACCACCACGAAAAAAAATATATTGGCAATTCTGAAAATCCTTATACTCATACCGGGCAACATTCAGGTATGGAGGGCACCGCCATCATTTTTTTTGCCGGAAATGTGGGGGGGGGGAATTGGACACACCAAAATATCTCGATTCGAATTACACACCGATTTGGGAGAAGATACGTCTAATGTCGTGTCCGTGGCACCTACCTTGCCTGTGCGCTGCACTGGTGAGGGCAGACTGCTGGGGATGCGTTATTTTGACATTTCATGTGGAGGCAGGGGACTCAAACTATATCTCGTATTTATCGCATCGAGAGACCTCTGTCAGACCATGGGAAAAAATCGCCTTCTCGCCATCAAAAATGGGAGGGGGGGGGGGCAGGTGGGGTGGTGGGTGCATCTTATATACTCAGTGTGATCAGAGAAAGAACAAAGAAATGTGCCGCAATTTACAAAGCTCGTGTGTGTGGAACTTCCCCCCCCCCCAAAAAAAAAACAGAACCAAAATTCACCGCCCCTACTATTTATTCTTTGCAACGAATTTGGATCCATCACCCCCCCCCCCCGCCACCGCCCCACCTCTTTTCAAGTTTGTTCGAACAATTCACAGACACCCCTCCCCCCCACGCATTTCCTCACCCGCCTTCCTAAAAACACCGCATTGCTCTCGGCTCCACCCACCCACCCCGCCTCACTCTCGAATTGCTGGAGAGTGTTGTGAGAACGATGCTCAATTTTTTCCAACCAAAAATAAGCAGTGTATCAACACACCGAGCAACTGCTGCCCTTGATGCGATTTCCACTGTATACACACACAGATGCCCCTCTTTAGAAGCCAATTCTTGCATTGGTTTGGGTATTATCTACCGCAGATTGTCTACCGCACGCAGCTGTTTGGTTCCTTAAAAAGAGCTTTTCAGCCGTGGTGCTGCCATGTTTTCTGACGCTCCTCAATCTTGTTCGCGTTTCTGACGCACGTACCGTACCCTGTCCTCCCCGCCCCCCACGACCCCCCTCTCTGCAGACACTATTTCCCTTCTCTGCATGATTATCCCCATGTTTTGCATATGATGTCGAATTAGGTTGACCATTGTTCCGGATTTGGCGCACAAACAACAGCCTTATCTTTTTGGGCATGCAACCTTCGCATGTTCTTCGGAGGGGGAAGCCACAGTTACGAGAGGCGCTTTTCGCGTTTGCAGGTCCCGATCTGCGTGGCGAAATGAAAAAGCGTGGTTGTAAAAAATGCAACAACAGCCTGTGTGTCGCATGCGGCTGCAGTAGTCTTTGGGATCCGGGCGTTCGGAAAGGCCGTCTTTCCTGCTTCCGGGTGTCTGGATTTCCGAAACCCGAAGCACGATGGCTGCGCCGAGTCCACCCTGGCATCCTGTTTTCCCTTCATCTTGACACGTTAGAGGTTACGAGCGAGTAGAGTGAAGTCTCAGCGTAACGAAGGAAGCCACACGGCTGGGATACCATCTGTCCAGGTCACAGCTGTGGTAACCCGGGTGCACAAAAATATACGATTGCTGGACAGGTCGCGTCTCATTCTAACAGTTGTTGATACGATTACACACTTGGTTCATATTCGCCGTTATCCGCGCCACTGTCTGAATACGTTTAGAGTCTGTGAATACCAACAAAATTGCCCCAAAATCTTGGGGCCATTTGCTGGAATAAGCTTTGCATTTTTTGCCCTCCGTGCGATCGAATGTTGTTGATCAAGCCTGCCCGCCGAGGAGGGCTCCTTAAGTATCTTTTGCTTTGCTGATCCTTTGCAAACCACCTCACGCGCCACACAGGCTGTGGAGGTGCTCTGCACCCCCCCCCCCCCCTAGGCATAGGGTGCGGGCCAGGCATGTCGCTAAGCGTCGACCGTCGACCCAGTGATTTTGGGTTTCCCCCCCCATAAAAAAGCGTCGACCCAGCGTCGACCCAGTGGACTGGGTTGACGCTTGGTCGAGGCTTGGAGCGTCGACCTAGTGGAACTGGGTTGCCATTCAAGCCTGGACCAAGCGTCAACCCATTTATTACACTGGGTCGACGCTAACCTAGCGTTGGCCCGGTTACACTGGGTCGACGCTCACCAAGCGTCGACCAAGCGTCAACCCACTTTCACTGGGTCGACGTCGAAGAGAGTATGGTTTTGCAGGAACAGATGCTCACTACCGTGGCCTCCGGCGGCTGGGGGGCTCCGCCCCCCAGACCCCCCTGTGGCGTATGTCTCGTACTCAAGTCATTCGATTCCCACCGGGTCAGGGAATCCACCCACTCCAGTAGCCTCAGGAGGACGCAGCCAACTCACACAGAATCTGTACGCCCACAATGAACAGATGCTCACTACCGTGACCTCCGGCGGCTGGGGGGCCCTGCCCCCCAGACCCCCCATCTCGCGTGCCCGTCTAGTAACCAAGTCCTTGCGCTTTGACGGCCGTGACATATCAGGGGGCAGCGTCGAAATCATGGTCCCGAAAGCCATTTTTTGGTTTCCTCCGGCACCCGACGGCGCGAGCGGGAGAGGAACCACGGAAGGAACCCAGCGCCTCACACCGTGCCCACCTAGTGGTCCACCGATGGGAAAATTTGGCAACAACACGAGCGCGCGCGAAGCGCGCGCGAGAAAAATTGACCCCTAGTGTTTTCCCCCCTGATCCCCCCCCAAAACAGGAGCGTCAACCCACCAAATCTCCAAAATCGAAAAGTTAGCGACAGGCCTGGTAAGCGACCCCCCAGAAAATTACCCCAGCCACTGCCCCCCCCCCCCCCCAGTTATCCTTCTTCTTCAGGCATGTCGCTAAGCGTCGACCGTCGACCCAGTGATTTTGGGTTTCCCCCCCCATAAAAAAGCGTCGACCCAGCGTCGACCCAGTGGAACTGGGTTGCCATTCAAGCCTGGACCAAGCGTCAACCCATTCCGGGTCGACGCTAACCTAGCGTTGACCCGGTTCCACTGGGTCGACGCTCACCAAGCGTCGACCAAGCGTCAACCCACTTTCACTGGGTCGACGTCGAAGAGAGTATGGTTTTGCAGGAACAGATGCTCACTACCGTGGCCTCCGGCGGCTGGGGGGCTCCGCCCCCCAGACCCCCCTGTATAGCGTGTGCACACAGGTCAGGAATGCAACAGCTCCAGTAGCCTCAGGAGGACGCAGCCAACTCACACAGAATCTGTACGCCCACAATGAACAGATGTTCACTACCGTGGCCTCCGGCGGCTGGGGGGCTCCGACCCCCAGACCCCCCATCTCGCGTGCCCGTCTAGTAACCAAGTCCTTGCGCTTCAACGGCCGTGGCATATCAGGGGGTAAATCATGGTCCCGAAAGCCATTTTTTGGGTTTCTTCCGGCACCCGAGGATGGCGCGAGCGGGAGAGGAACCACGGAAGGAACCCAGCGCCTCACACCGTGCCCACCTAGCGGTCCACCGACGGGAAAATTAGGCAACAACACGAGCGCGCGCGAAGCGCGCGCGAGAAAAATTGACCCCTAGTGTTTCCCCCTGATCCCCCCCCAAAACAGGAGCGTCAACCCACCAAATATCCATAATCGAAAAGTTAGCGACAGGCCTGGGTGCGGGCGATTCGGTTATCGCCCAAATCGCAAAAATTATCGCCCTCATTATCGCCCATTCTGTCAAGGCGATAAGTGGGCGATAATGTTTCCGTCGTATTTTTGGGGGCAAAATGGCCCGGCCAGGGACGTCAGATCACTGCTGAGGTGGTGAGTGGGTCATTGCCTCAGTGAAGACCCGGTTCCTGACCTAGATCAAGCCCTCTGCTCCAGTGTTCTCAGTGGGTCATGACTCTGTGACCAGGGTCAGAACCGCCCCAGGTCTCAGATCAGCCGTGAAGCTTCCTGTGGGCTATGCAATGAGTCATCTCAAACGTACGGAGTTCATCTCCTCCCATTCAGACCGACTACACTAGAACCACGCATCTCCTTCAACACTAAGGTGTACCCGCTTCATGCTCACGAGTGCTCCTAGTAACGGCGAGTGAACAGGTCCTGAGCGAGGTCAGGATCTGGGACAATGCCCAGTTCCTCACGTGGGTTTTGACCGAGGAAATGATCCATCCGCATGACGTCAGTGGTCAGAAGCTGATTTCTGATGCAGAGTCCTAGGTCTTGGCCCAGTTGTTGACGAGGTCACAGGGCCCTGTGGGACCCAGGGTCAGTAGAGCGGTAACCCACTCACCACTAGCTGAAAACCCCTTCAGAAAGTGTGAAAGAAAACGGGCGATACTGGGCGATAATTTGGCGATAATCGGGCGATAATTGGGCGATAATGGGCGATAAGGCGATTCGATACGCGATAATCGGGGCTCGAACCCGGTTGGGCGAATATAGGGCGATAGGCGAATCGCCCGCACCCTATGCCTAGGGGGGGTCAAATGGGGGTGACAAACACGATTTTTCAAAAAACCGGCGCAGAGGCCCCAAAGCCCCCGTAAACCCTCCAAACCCCCCCAGATCGGTCCGGAAACCCATCGAACCCCACTTTTCCACCATTCCGGGCACCTCAGGTGCCCGAATTGGGGTACCTAAATTTTGTGCCACCGTTTGGTACCGGACAGTGCCACTGTGTGGGAGGTTGGAAAAGAAAATGCCCCAACACACCACATCTGAGGGTTGCAATGCATGTTGCTTGCCAACCACGTCATCCGGTGGGTGTCAGGCGCTATGTAGGTGGCATGAGCCAGGTCTTCGATGTGTTCTGGCTTGTATATGTACCTCCCTGCCTGCGGCACAGGCACTGCCTTTGTCCCCCACACCAGCCACAGAGAGCGTATTGTACTCGGTCCACGGTTGCTGATTCATTGTGATGCGTTGTATCCTCGAGTGAACGTCACACACTAGTGGCACCACCACCCGCCATCCGAGAGCTGTATTGACTTTGCGCCCTTCCGTTGCATTCACCTCGCCACGCATATTGCACCGTTCAGTACCAGTGCTCTTGGGCCAGGCAAAGTAGACCGCAGCAACTACCAATTCTGGCACAATGGGTACCACGACAGCGCACTTCGTGTGTTCCCGGAATGTACAGCTCGTGTTGCAACAGTCGTTGTCAACACATACCGGTTGTGGAGCACTGCTGCACAGGAATCACACGACCATCTGGACTTGTTCCGTACCTACAGGCAGCCTCCCGGTGCATGGTGGCAGGGAGGTACATATACAAGCCAGAACTCATCGAAGACCTGGCTAATGCCACCTACATAGCGCCTGACACCCACCGGATGACGTGGTTGGCAAGCAACATGCATTGCAACCCTCAGATGTGGTGTGTTGGGGCATTTTCTTTTCCAACCTCCCACACAGTGGCACTGTCCGGTACCAAACGGTGGCACAAAATTTAGGTACCCCAATTCGGGCACCTGAGGTGCCCGGAATGGTGGAAAAGTGGGGTTCGATGGGTTTCCGGACCGATCTGGGGGGGTTTGGAGGGTTTACGGGGGCTTTGGGGCCTCTGCGCCGGTTTTTTGAAAAATCGTGTTTGTCCACGTAAAAGGGTGGCATTTGACCCCCCCTACCCCCCCCCCCCCCTCCCGAACACCCAACGTCCCGCCGTCCCTCTCGTCTCTCTTACGACCCGACTGGGAAAAAAACAGGGTGATTGTTTTTTACCCCTGTCTTCACCAGGCGGTGTGTAGGAAGGTGAACGGTGCAGCCATTCTGCCCCCCCACCCCACACCCCCTGTCGCTGTCGGCATATCACGTGCAGGCAAGTGGCACACACACGCTCGCCCCTGGCGCCACGCACGCCCATCTTTCATGGGAAATGGCGGGGTTGGTTTCCTGACCTCTTTTGAGGTGTGGTGCCAGCACGCTGACCCATATACATATTCAGATTCAGTACGGGAAAAACGGAGGACATGCGTGAAGATCCAGCCAGTGAACCAAGCGCCACGTGCTGCCTGCCTGGACCATGCAGGCCCGATCCACAGAATCCCCGGTTGTCCTGCTGAGGATACTCCACACCCATACACCCATACACCCATACACCCATACACCCATACACCCATACACCCATACACCCATACACCCATACACCCATACACCCATACACCCATACACCCATACACCCATACACCCATACACCCATACACCCATACACCCATACACCCATACACCCATACACCCATACACCCATACACCCATACACCCATACACCCATACACCCATACACCCATACACCCATACACCCATACACCCATACACCCATACACCCATACACCCATACACCCATACACCCATACACCCATACACCCATACACCCATACACCCATACACCCATACACCCATACACCCATACACCCATACACCCATACACCCATACACCCATACACCCATACACCCATACACCCATACACCCATACACCCATACACCCATACACCCATACACCCATACACCCATACACCCATACACCCATACACCCATACACCCATACACCCATACACCCATACACCCATACACCCATACACCCATACACCCGCGCTCTCTCTCCCCCCCCCTCCCCTCCTGCTCGCTCTAGCATGCTTGAGTGTGACTATGTCCTTGTGGTGGTGAGGCCACACCCCCCCTCCCTTTCTCTATCTCTCACACGCCCCGTGTTTACTTTCTTAGTGTGGACACGCGACCCCATCCCCACCCACCCCCATCCCCACCCCCACCCGGAGACGACGGAGGGTGGCCTTATAGGCCAGCAGCCCACCGCGCAGCAGCGCCACTGACATGCTCGCATGCCGATGGCGCTGCTGAAAGCTTGGCAGCACTGAGGGGGTGTGGCTGCAGGGGCTCCGGATGCCAAGAATCCATTGCGAAGGAAGGAGAACGAGGGGTGGTGCAGTCACCTGGGCCTCGGTCTTTGCCTTATTGCGTTTTCTAGTTTGGGCGAGCGAACTAGTATCGTATCGTATCGTGCCCCCAAGAGGCTACAACAGGATATAAAACCGATCCCGCTTTATTGCGCACCAACAGTGGTCCGCCTGGGTGCAGCAAATGCTGGCAGTCAGATGGATTGGGGGCGAGCCCGTTGCAGCTCCTCAGAGCTTGTGTGGGCCGGAGCCCGGTCTGTCTGTAAAAATTTCGGCATGCTGCACAGTGCACACAATATCAGGAAGATATCACATCACCGAAGAAATCATACCATATAAGTCAGGCCCGGATGTGAGTTGCAAAAAAGCAAACACAGAGGGCTTGATTTCTGCGATTCCGAGCATAAGCCGATATGGCTCTGTATAATTATAGCGTTGCGTCACAGCGGCTCAACTGCAGTTCTCCGCATCGTGTCTGTGGGAAACGCCAACCAGGATGTGATTTTTTTTGCCAAAACGCAGGATAAAACGAAGAACCTGAACCCAGTGGGCCCCAATGAGGTGCTGTGGGGAGCGGGGCCCGAAGATTGTTCAAATGTAATTTACACCGACCAGATGGGGGTCTTCACTGTGGTGCTGAATATGGCGAGTTTTTCTTGGTGACTTTCGCCTGTTTTTTTTTGTTTTCTCAAACAAGTTTGCTTGTCACGGCGGAAGAGTCAGCGGGAGCGCATCGAGCGCGCAGTGTGTTTTGAGAGAGCAACACAAAATCACATGTTTCACAGCAACGCCCTTTGCAGGGCCACAGCACGCTGCCGCTCGTCAACAAATCCCGAACTCTTTGGGAAAAAACGCCGAAGTTTTGCCGAACACTAGCCGGCAGCGAAGACTCCCATCAAGATGAAAAGCGTACACAAGTGCTGCTCAAAGCGAGGCCGTCTCTGGAAGGCCACCAATTCCTTTGGGCCACCTGTGGGTGTGCAAGTGAATCAATTATATTCGAATTATATCCCCAGGGCTCTGTAGGTTGCCTCCGGATGATCTACAGCCCTGGTTGGTAGGAGTGCTATCCAGCTTGTGACCACTGGACCTCTCCTGGGCTCAGCCAAGACCGACAGGCGCGCTCAAGGCGCAGGTCCCCGCGAGGCATGTCGTGCGCTGGACAAAAAAAGTAGAAATCCCCCTGTTGAGAAGTGGGGGCGTCACCAACCCCAGGGTTGTTGTTTGTGGCGCCGAAAGTCGCCACCCCTTCCCCCCGTTTCTCGGGTTATTCTGTTGACTGTGTGTGTCATTCACTCGTTGTGTGTTGTCCGGCATCTTTCGACCCCTCGGTTGATGATATTCTGTCCTGCCCACGCCCCATGTTGACGATCATTCACATGGTGGGGTCATTTCACGTGACGCGTGGGCACTCTGAAGGGAACAGGCCATTCTCACCGAGGCTAGCATCCAGCCCTCTTCCGCCTAGCATCTCTGGTTGATGTGAGCCGTTATGAAGATTGCACAGAACGGAGATTCGCTCTTGACGTGCTCAGAAACAGTGAGCCTGTATCCAGTTTAGGTTTGACAGTTCGACGCGCAGAGCAGAATGTCCATTCAATGGAACGCAACCCAGAGGCGAGGTCCCAAACCACCCCATCCCCCCCGCCCCACAGTAAAAAAACAGGCATGGCATTGCCTGTCCGTCAGGAATAGTTTGTTTGTCGGCGCTCAAAAGAAAACCCAAAGGGGGTCTTCGATCTGTGTCGCTGTGTGTCAGAACCGTGTCACTTTTTTCAACCGGTTTTCGTGAGGCACACATCTCTCACATTATCTCACTTAGCACGTGGTGTAGTGTGGGGGGGGGGGGGTTTAGCAAACTGGCACCCGCGCAGTGGCCCCCTCCGAGAGGGCGCAGCGTGAGGGCCGATTCCTACCCCACTCCCACTCTGCACAGAGACATACAGGCACAGCTCAACTTCTCTCACTTTTCTGAATTTTCATATAGGCCCCTCCTTTCAAAGCAACATCGCAAGGAAAACCCCACCCCACGCCATTCCACCCCGTGCCTATTCCTCTGGGCAGAATCGTCGGGCAGGCCTGTCGCTAACTTTTCGATTTTGGAGATTTGGTGGGTTGACGCTCCTGTTTTGGGGGGGGGGATCAGGGGGGAAAACACTAGGGGTCAATTTTTCTCGCGCGCGCTTCGCGCGCGCTCGTGTTGTTGCCAAATTTTCCCATCGGTGGACCACGAGGTGGGCACGGTGTGAGGCGCTGGGTTCCTTCCGTGGTTCCTCTCCCGCTCGCGCCGTCGGGTGCCGGAGGAAACCAAAAAATGGCTTTCGGGACCATGATTTCGACGCTGCCCCCTGATATGTCACGGCCGTCAAAGCGCAAGGACTTGGTTACTAGACGGGCACGCGAGATGGGGGGTCTGGGGGGCAGGGCCCCCCAGCCGCCGGAGGCCACGGTAGTGAGCATCTGTTCACTGTGGGCGTACAGATTCTGTGTGAGTTGGCTGCGTCCTCCTGAGGCTACTGGAGTGGGTGGATTCCCTGACCCGGTGGGAATCGAATGACTTGAGTACGAGACATACGCCACAGGGGGGTCTGGGGGGCGGAGCCCCCCAGCCGCCGGAGGCCACGGTAGTGAGCATCTGTTCCTGCAAAACCATACTCTCTTCGACGTCGACCCAGTGAAAGTGGGTTGACGCTTGGTCGACGCTTGGTGAGCGTCGACCCAGTGTAACCGGGCCAACGCTAGGTTAGCGTCGACCCAGTGTAATAAATGGGTTGACGCTTGGTCCAGGCTTGAATGGCAACCCAGTTCCACTAGGTCGACGCTCCAAGCCTCGACCAAGCGTCAACCCAGTCCACTGGGTCGACGCTGGGTCGACGCTTTTTTATGGGGGGGGAAACCCAAAATCACTGGGTCGACGGTCGACGCTTAGCGACATGCCTGATCGTCGGGTGTCCAGGGGGGGGGGGGGGGGGGGGGGGCGTTTGCCACACCCTTTACAAACCCCCCCCCCCCCCGCTGTGCTGCTCTTTTTTTGCTGTTTCCAATGCTAGGAGGGCGTCGGGGGAGGGCTTGTATTCCTCCATTTAGCCGGCAGCCCCCACCCCCCCACCCCTGAAAACCCCTCGCATGCAACCCTCCTGAGTCTTGGAAGGATGCCTCCAGAAAATTCTTTCCTCCTACGCCATCAGTTGTGTGGATTGGTGAAAACCCTCGCACCCCCGCCCGACCAGTTTGCTGAAGTGAGCTGTGGGGCAGGGGCGCAATGTCAGTCATGGCAACCCCTGTTTCGCCTTCTTGAGGGCGGTTTGCGGACAACCTGCTGTATCTAATTGCCCTCCCGAGAAGGCAGTGCAGTGGCGTCGATCCGTCTACGCCTCAAATCAGGCGGAACATCTGTTGTCGTATTCCGCAGGGCAAGTCACAATCGCGCAACACTATATCCTGTTTGGTCTATCATCATCACGGGGGGCCTTCGCTACAGTGCCGAAAACGGTGTGTTTTTGGTGATGTATTTGCTCCTCTTCAGAGGGGGAAAATCGCTGAGCTTTTCGCCGATAGCGCAAGGCCCTCCGAAGTTTTTTTCCTGGTGATTTTTCTTGCCGCCTTTCCAAGATTCTCTCTTTTTGTTGAATGCCAACGTGAATTCGGAATAACTCCAGGAGGGCGGGGGATGGCCTGGTCATGTCACATCACCAGCCTTCTGACGGCTGTGTTGATTTGTTTTATTGCAGTGCTGAAATTGGAAATTTTGGCAGAGAAATTGGTGTAACTGCCACACAGCTTACACCCCGGAATACTGCACCCCCCCTCCCCCCCCCCCCCCCCCCAAGTCAACTGCTCCTTTTCCCGTGTGAATCCCAGCTCCCTTCCATGAGATGATCCGCAAGGGCCGTCTGGAAATTCTTATCTTTATTTACTACAAAACAGGACTCCTGCCAGATTCGAGGATATACCGAGGGGCAGCGATGTGTGGGGCAACAAAAAGGCACCGCTCGTGCCCACAAAACGACAGCCCCCCTCCCCCCCCCCCCCCCCTATATTATTCATACGATTGTCTCCACAGCTATTTGGGCCTGCCCTCGCATGCAGGGGATATGGTCCTACCTCTTGCTTCCCCCTCCGTTTCTCCTTGTGTTAACGCGTGTGGGTTTGCCCCCCCACCCTCCCCCGCGCGCGCGCACGCCCCTTCCTACTGCGTGTTCGAAACGAAAAACTCCCTTTGTATTACATCACCGTATTGTTCTGCCGGCGCAAGCCCTCCGGCCCACCCAAGGCTGTGTGCCTAGCAGCAGCGTCACGGCACTGCTTGCAAGCACATTCTGGAGCCACATTTCGCGCCTGTCTCCACTGAATGCCTCTCCTGCAAACTTGCTGCGGGAGAAGCCCCCCCCCCCCCCTCCCCGGCGACCGAAGGAGCCTGGCGGCATTAGGCGCATTTGCCTGGTGTTGGCGGGGTTCCCTTTGGATGTTGTCTCGCCTGTTCTTTCACCCGTCTCTTGAACCCCCTCAATAGTCCAGCGCGTGTTGAGAGAGATCGGAGGCCTTTGCTCTGTGTCACTGTGCTGTCAAAACTGTGTCACTTCACAGCCCTGTGTTGTGATGCAGCTCGCTATTTCTCAGTTCTCTGCACATCTGAGCGAATGCCCCCCTTTGTTTGTGTTGTTGCTGTTGTGTGTGTGTGTGTGTGTGTGTCGGGGGGGAGTTACACGCTGTGACATCACGCAGCAACCGCCTCGCAAAAAAAATAACAAAATTACGTCTCTCTCCCTCCCTCCCACCCCCTCCTCTCTCTCTCGTATTGAGTAATGTGTATTACTGTAATACGCACTGTGGCGAGAGTGGGAGACCCCTGAAATACACCACCCTACCGCCCCCCTCTCTCCCCCCCCTCCCATCTCGCTCTCTCAGCCCCGTCGTCTTCTTTCTTTTGATTTCTTGAAATTGAATTTCATTGAAACCGATAACCTTCTCCCCCAGACCTAATCATGCTATCCCGCAAACCCGGACCCTGCTCTTTGACCTCACACTGAACCTCGACGCTACCATCCACCTGCAGTACGTACCTGCACATGTGGGTATAGAGGGGAACGAGGTGGCGGATGGTCTGGCGGCGAAAGGGAGGGACAAACCGCAGGAGGAGCCCCTCTCTTATGCCGGGGCTAAGGCTGCGATACGCCGTTACCATGACCCTCTCACCCCTCGACAAGGAACGCTGTACTGGACGGACGGCATCCTAAAGCGCCCCCCGCTACCCATGCCTGCCCTCAAGCGAAGGGAGGAAGTGCTAATCCGTCAGCTGCGAGCAGGGCGCCACCGCCTGCTTTGGGATTTCCGCAGAGGAGAGGACGACAAGAACACGCCGCCTTGCCCCTTCTGTGAAGAGAGCTGCGACATCGAGCACGTGTTCAGCTGCGAGCGCCTCGAGGAGGAGCGGAAGAAAACCCTCAGCACGACGGACCCCAGGAAGCTGCTCTTTCGTCGCCCGACGGAAGTAGTGAGATACCTGAAGGAGGTAGGCCTGGCGGACGACACCACCTTAGCGGAGGTGCTGTCAACCCAGCCGAGGGACCCATAGACGACAGACGGAAGATCATGACGGCAAACAAAAAACCAGTACCCCCCTCCCCCCCCACCCCCCACGTATCATTTTGATTGCTCTTATCAAGTCACCCCCCCCCCCCACCGGAACGGGAGGAGGAAGCAGTAACAGGTGGTGCAACCTGCGGCCATCGACTGCAGCTGCACTGCCACACACAGGGGGTCTTCGCTGGTCGACAAACTTCGACAAACTTCGTCGTTCGTCACATAATTAGGAAAACGGCTGTTTCAGGGGGTTTTTCACCGAAGACGGCAGTGTTCTGACGACGACGACAGGGGTCTTCGACAAAAACTTCGTCAGCGAAGACCCCCCCCCAAAAATGAATTAAAAACCGGTTTTTCGGGGATTCTCGCTGTTCGTCACCTGTCGTCAAATTTCGACAAAATTCGACAATTTTCACCTAAACCGACGGAAAATGCACCAAAATGCACCACCCACAGCCTGGGTCGGCCCAGGGTCTGGACACCACTCCTGGACCCGGCCCAGTACGGGCGAGATCAGCCCATAGCCGGCCCAGCACTGCCGAGATCGGCCCATAGCCGGCCCAGCACTGCCGAGATCGGCCCATAGCCGGCCCAGTACGGGCGAGATCGGCCCATGTCCGGCCCAGTACGGCCGAGATCGGCCCGTAGCCGGCCCAGCACTGCCGAGATCGGCCCATAGCCGGCCCAGTACGGGCGAGATCGGCCCATAGCCGTCCCAGCACTGCCGAGATCGGCCCATAGCCGGCCCAGTACGGGCGAGATCGGCCCATAGCCGGCCCAGCACTGCCGAGATCGGCCCATGTCCGGCCCAGTACGGGCGAGATCGGCCCATAGCCGGCCCAGCACTGCCGAGATCGGCCCATAGCCGGCCCAGTACGGGCGAGATCGGCCCATGTCCGGCCCAGTACGGCCGAGATCGGCCCGTAGCCGGCCCAGCACTGCCGAGATCGGCCCATAGCCGGCCCAGTACGGGCGAGATCGGCCCATAGCCGGCCCAGCACTGCCGAGATCGGCCCATAGCCGGCCCAGTACGGGCGAGATCGGCCCATAGCCGGCCCAGCACTGCCGAGATCGGCCCATGTCCGGCCCAGTACGGGCGAGATCGGCCCATAGCCGGCCCAGCACTGCCGAGATCGGCCCATAGCCGGCCCAGTACTGCCGAGATCGGCCCATGTCCGGCCCAGTACGTGCGAGATCGGCCCGTAGCCGGCCCAGCACTGCCGAGATCGGCCCATGTCCGGCCCAGTACGTGCGAGATCGGCCCATAGCCGGCCCAGTACGGGCGAGATCGGCCCATGTCCGGCCCAGTACGGGCGAGATCGGCCCATAGCCGGCCCAGCACTGCCGAGATCGGCCCATAGCCGGCCCAGTACGTGCGAGATCGGCCCATAGCCGGCCCAGTACTGCCGAGATCGGCCCATGTCCGGCCCAGTACGGGCGAGATCGGCCCATAGCCGGCCTAGTCGTAGGATGCTGAACGAAGACAGCCAGCAGGCGCTGCTCTTCGATGACTACTCCACAGAGACGAAGATCACGACACTCGTGGTCACAGACGTGCAGGCCTCGACCCTCTGCTTGGAGAAGTCTTTCGAGGGAATGCGGAAGGCGCTAGAAATCCACAACCATGTGATCCGGAAGTGCATTGCGGGCATGGCGGGTATGAGGCAGGACATCGTCAGTGTCTGGACAGCACTCCTGGGCTCGGCCCAGGGACTGGACATCACTCCCTGGCTCGGCCCAGTGTCTGGACACCACTCCCTGGCTCGGCCCAGGGACTGGACAGCACTCCTGAGCTCGGCCCAGTGTCTGGACAGCACTCCTGGGCTCGGCCCAGGGTCTGGACACCACTCCCTGGCTCGGCCCAGGGTCTGGACATCACGCCCTGGCTCGGCCCAGTGTGGACAGCACTCCTGGGCTCGGCCCAGGGACTGGACATCACTCCCTGGCTCGGCCCAGTGTCTGGACACCACTCCCTGGCTCGGCCCAGGGACTGGACAGCACTCCTGAGCTCGGCCCAGTGTCTGGACAGCACTCCTGGGCTCGGCCCAGGGTCTGGACACCACTCCCTGGCTCGGCCCAGGGTCTGGACATCACGCCCTGGCTCGGCCCAGTGTGGACAGCACTCCTGGGCTCGGCCCAGGGTCTGGACATCACTCCTGGGCTCGGCCCAGTGTCTGGACACCACTCCCTGGCTCGGCCCAGTGTCTGGACATCACTCCTGGGCTCGGCCCAGTGTCTGGACACCACTCCCTGGCTCGGCCCAGTGTCTGGACATCACTCCTGGGCTCGGCCCAGTGTCTGGACACCACTCCCTGGCTCGGCCCAGGGTCTGGACATCACTCCTGGGCTCGGCCCAGTGTCTGGACATCACTCCTGGGCTCGGCCCAGTGTCTGGACAGCACTCCTGGGCTCGGCCCAGTGTCTGGACACGACTCGTCGGCTCGGCCCAGTGGGTCGAGCCCAGGAGTGATGTCCAGACACTGTCTGGACGGGAAGCTCCCCGCAGTGAGTGGTCGGGGGCCGTGGCCACGACCTCGGGGTGATGTCCAGCCGAGCAGAACGTGGCACCCGGAGTACCGAGTGTTTGCTCCACTCAGAGGGGGTTCGATGCAGGACCCCTTCCCAGTCATGATCTCCTCAGTGCCTCCATCGATCCCCTCCGTCAGGGATCTTGCTGTGTGTAACATTAGCACAAGACCTAAACCCGCATCGCGTACCCATCCTTCGAAACCGTGCGATGTGCAATGTTGTGTTCATGTAGCTAGCTCGGAGAGTGTCTTAGCGAGCCCGCAAGGCTAGCTATATTTGCACCGTCCAACCAAATCTTGCTCAGCTTCGACTTGGCGCCGAGAGAGTTACGAGCGCTGCCCATAGAATCAGGTGTGCCGGGCGTGTGTGTCTTTATCAACACACGCAGACTCCTGCATACAGTAGACGGCCTACAGGCGAGGCGGAGTGTGACCTACTGTTGGGGGTGGTGAACTGGTCTGCGACGTCATCCTGCTGGTGTGCGACGTCTCCACCTCCTGCGGCACAGGGGGCCTTGTGATCTGGAGCGCTGGGGCAGCGCGGTGCAATGTCGGAGTGCGGACGGGCCAAGTCCCCCTGCTCCTGTGCATGCAGCGCAGATTTCTTGTTGCTGCGGTCCAGACAGCGGGCCGAGACCGGATGTGATGTCGGCCCACCCTCTGGACAGGACTGCGTGGCTCGGCCCATTCTCGGGACAGCACTGCCTAGCTCGGCCCACCCTCGGGACAGCACTGTCTGGCTCGGCCCGTTCTCGGGACAGCACTGTCTGGCTCGGCCCATTCTCGGGACAGCACTGTCTGGCTCGGCCCACCCTTGGGACAGCACTGCCTGGCTCGGCCCATTCTCGGGACAGCACTGCCTAGCTCGGCCCACCCTCGGGACAGCACTGTCTGGCTCGGCCCGTTCTCGGGACAGCACTGTCTGGCTCGGCCCATTCTCGGGACAGCACTGCCTGGCTCGGCCCATTCTCGGGACAGCACTGCCTAGCTCGGCCCACCCTCGGGACAGCACTGTCTGGCTCGGCCCGTTCTCGGGACAGCACTGTCTGGCTCGGCCCATTCTCGGGACAGCACTGCCTGGCTCGGCCCATTCTCGGGACAGCACTGTCTGGCTCGGCCCACCCTTGGGACAGCACTGCCTGGCTCGGCCCATTCTCGGGACAGCACTGCCTAGCTCGGCCCACCCTCGGGACAGCACTGTCTGGCTCGGCCCGTTCTCGGGACAGCACTGTCTGGCTCGGCCCATTCTCGGGACAGCACTGCCTGGCTCGGCCCATTCTCGGGACAGCACTGCCTAGCTCGGCCCACCCTCGGGACAGCACTGTCTGGCTCGGCCCGTTCTCGGGACAGCACTGTCTGGCTTGGCCCATTCTCGGGACAGCACTGTCTGGCTCGGCCCACCCTTGGGACAGCACTGCCTGGCTCGGCCCATTCTCGGGACAGCACTGCCTAGCTCGGCCCACCCTCGGGACAGCACTGTCTGGCTCGGCCCGTTCTCGGGACAGCACTGTCTGGCTTGGCCCATTCTCGGGACAGCACTGTCTGGCTCGGCCCACCCTTGGGACAGCACTGCCTGGCTCGGCCCATTCTCGGGACAGCACTGCCTAGCTCGGCCCACCCTCGGGACAGCACTGTCTGGCTCGGCCCGTTCTCGGGACAGCACTGTCTGGCTCGGCCCACCCTTGGGACAGCACTGCCTGGCTCGGCCCATTCTCGGGACATCACTGTCTGGCTCGGCCCACCCTTGGGACAGCACTGTCTGGCTCGGCCCGTTCTCGGGACAGCACTGTCTGGCTCGGCCCATTCTCGGGACAGCACTGTCTGGCTCGGCCCACCCTTGGGACAGCACTGCCTGGCTCGGCCCATTCTCGGGACAGCACTGTCTGGCTCGGCCCGTTCTCGGGACAGCACTGTCTGGCTTGGCCCATTCTCGGGACAGCACTGTCTGGCTCGGGCCACCCTTGGGACAGCACTGCCTGGCTCGGCCCATTCTCGGGACAGCACTGCCTAGCTCGGCCCACCCTCGGGACAGCACTGTCTGGCTCGGCCCGTTCTCGGGACAGCACTGTCTGGCTCGGCCCACCCTTGGGACAGCACTGCCTGGCTCGGCCCATTCTCGGGACATCACTGTCTGGCTCGGCCCACCCTTGGGACAGCACTGTCTGGCTCGGCCCGTTCTCGGGACAGCACTGTCTGGCTCGGCCCATTCTCGGGACAGCACTGTCTGGCTCGGCCCACCCTTGGGACAGCACTGCCTGGCTCGGCCCATTCTCGGGACAGCACTGTCTGGCTCGGCCCGTTCTCGGGACAGCACTGTCTGGCTCGGCCCACCCTTGGGACAGCACTGCCTGGCTCGGCCCATTCTCGGGACATCACTGTCTGGCTCGGCCCACCCTTGGGACAGCACTGTCTGGCTCGGCCCGTTCTCGGGACAGCACTGCCTGGCTCCGCTTCGTGCCAGCACGAGCACTAGCCGTTGCTCCTGCATTGCCCCAGGCGGCCAGCTCCCATCTTGGCTTGGCCCAGGATGACAGGTTGATCTCAATGTTTACCCGTGACACGGGCCCCGCCGTGCCTTCTCGTCCTGTGAGGGCTGAACAATGCACAGGGACCGCTCGACATTATTTTTTGGGTCCAAATGCGTGCTCCCAGCTAGGGGCCACCCAACTCCCCGCCCTTTTTTTTGCCTCCGATTTGGCCCATTTTCGGCCCATTTTGCCCTGCACCAGCCTGCACTTTTTTGCACCGGCTAGCGAAGACCCCCACAACCAGAGAAACAAAAACAGATTGCCCCCTCCCCCCTACCCACACCCACGACACTGCGAGGGAAGAGAGCCCCGCCGAGGCGACGCAGCGCCAGAAGCGGCCCGCATACGAGGGTCATTTGGGGAAACCCAGAAGGCTCGCGTAGGAGTGCCTCACAGAGGACTGATCCTCGCCTGTACCGAGTCCCTTGTAGTGTAACACGAAGAGGGGCGCCCACCAAACCCAAAACAAAGCAAAACAACAAAACAAAAACAAAACAACACGGTGCAGGTCCAGTGGTCGCGCTAACTTCACTCCCTACTCCCGGCATTTTCGACGATTTTTTGAGGTACGTTTTTTATTTGCAAACAGGGATTTGTCCACAACTCGAAAAGTTTTGGTACCCCAATTCAGTATGAAAAAAGTGCACCAAAAAAATGAAAGTGACCCCATGGCGTTTCGCACGGATCTCAAATATTCAAAAGAAGGCAGAGACGGGGAGAGAAAAAATGGGCCCCGCGGGGCGGGGGTGGGTGGTGGGGGTGGGTGGCCTTGACGGCTGCTGCTCTTCACGCCCTGAGGTTCACCGTTCCCCAAACTTCCACAAGCATCGCTTTGCATGAAACTCTCAGCACCCCTTTTGCCTTCCCTACCGAGTGACTGCTTCCCACGCAGCACTGGGCTCCGACCTGATGTCGGAGTGATCCACACGAGTTCAGCTCGGAACAGATGTTCACTACCGTGGCCTCCGGCGGCTGGGGGGCTCCGCCCCCCAGACCCCCCTGTATCACTAGGCTGCAGCGTGTGCCTGTCTTGTAGCCAAGTCCTTTGGGTTCATATCAGCGAATGGGACCCAGACCACTCTCAGTAGCCTCAGGAGGACGCATCCAACTCACACAGAATCTGTACGCCCGCAACTCCCACGCGCTCCCACGGCGCAAGGAACAGATACTCACTACCGTGGCCTCCGGCGGCTGGGGGGCTCCGCCCCCCAGACCCCCCCTGTATAGCGTGTGCACGAGGTTTCACATACAACATGCTTCGTGGGGTCCCCACGTCCAGTGCTGGCATCAGTGTCTTGAACAGGCTACACCCTCGCCGTACCAGGGGTGGCACTCAAGCTGGCACATGTTTGCCGACTTGGTGGCAGTTGAGCTGAGTGGGGAACTCCCGTCCCTGCTTTCCGAGCAGGTGCCTGACCCCTAGCCCGGGTTGTTACTGATCACATGCTGTAGAGACAACCAGGACGGAAAATTTGAGTGTCTTCAAACAAGCCCATTTTTTCAAAATGACCCCACTACGATCCGGGCGAGGCTCGGAAATGCAACGAAACGCGGTTTCCCCGCCCAAAAACGAGCCCCTTTTTCAGGTACGTTTTTTCGCTCCCGATTTCCAAATTTTGGGAGATTTTTCCAATATTTCTCCCAACGATTTCTTAAGCTACAGTTTCTGGAGATTTTTCCAATATTTCTACCAACGATTTCTTAAGCTACAGTTTCTGTACTTCATTGGTTGCGTAACGCGGCTGGTGGGGTACGGGGCTGTCCCCACACCGCAGAGGCTCGGCTCCCCACCGACCACAAACGACACAAAAGCGAGACATCACCATCTCAGCCTGCCATCCGCTTCCGCCCCACCCCCCCCCCCCCCCCCTCCCCAATTTTCGTGTTTGTCTTACTCAACAACCCCCTCCCCAAGCTCGGTAACTGCCCGGTGAATATCTTCACAACGGGAAGGTACAAACCGAGCCAATAGATTTCCCCGTTCCCCACTTTTCAAAACCCAACAAACATCGAAAAAAAACCCTCCCTCACCCCCCCCTCCCCCCCACCCCGGCGGATGACGATGCTGGGACTTCTCGCGGCGGTGATAGCGGCGAGCTGGGCGGCAGTGACAGCGGCGAGCTGGGCCAAGCCGGCCAGAAGAAGGCGACGCGGGCGATGGCGGGCGAGAAGGAGGGGGCGGCTGACGGCCCTCCTGGGGCGGCGGAGCAGGCGAGCGGGCCGAGTGGTACCGTGCGCCGTCCTCTTAGCAGGGCGAAACGATGCGCATAGAGCCCGTCAGTGGCTCCGGGCCCGGTCCCTGGGTGCGCACCCAGAAACGCGTGGGGGAACCTACAGGCGCGTGGTCGACAGCCACGCCCGCGGTTTACCGCGAAGCCAGTCTTCGACTGGGAGAGCAGATCGGCGCGCGACCCGGGGCACCCCGACCGGTGCCCCCACAGCAGATAGGGAGGGAGGGGTCGTGGGGGCCGGGCCTTTCCCCTCGGGTGTCTCTTCCTGTTGTGCTGTCTTCCCCGAGTTTCTCCTCTCGCTCCCTGTCTACCTTGTCCCCTTCCGTCCACCCATCCCCCGCCCCACCCCACCCTCACCCCCTCCCCCACCCCCCACCTCACCCCCCCCGCCCCCCCCGCCGGGTGCATCGACACGGGGCATCCTCCGCTGGGGCGCAGCGTTGAGGTGGGTGGTGAGGAAGTGTGGCGAGTGGAAGGGGCCACGCACGCCCCTCCTTTTTATAAAAACGGGTGTACAGATAGTATGGCGAGCAAGGGGGATGCCGTCATGGGCGTGGGGGCCGGGTGGCCAAGAGGGACAGGTCGCGGTGCGGGGGAGTGGGGCGGAGCCGGTGCACCTCCTTCCCGGGGACCTCAGGGGCGGTGCGGAAGAGGATAGCGCGATGGATGGGCGGGACTGGGCTGATGTTGATTCGACACTGCGCCTGCTGCACGCCTCCCGCATCCCCAATTCCGCCACGGGGGATTGCGGGTACTGGGCCCTGGGTTTCGAGGCTGAAGTGATCGGGGCGCGTCGAGCTGACCTCGCCAAGTCGGCCAAGTCGCGACCGGAACTGGTGGCATTTTTCGGGGGGGCCAAGGAGGCTTTCCTGGCATATGCCAACGCGATCGGAGAGGACGGGTGGATGGACCACCTCACCCTGCAACTGGCGGCGCGGCTCTGGGACCTGCATATAGTGGTCATTCAACCGGGTGCTCATCGAGTCGTGGCGATCCGCCCCCGTAGTGTGAAGGATAGAGACCTCCTCAAGCGCACCCGGGTGATTGCTTTAGCTGGGGACCACTACGAACAAGTGGACATCCCAAGGGGCCAACTGCTAGACCTCATCAGGATGGCGCACCCCGCTTTCCTCACCACGGAGTCTGTAGGGGAGCAGGTTATCACCACGCCGGAGGGCATGGACGCAGCTACGGTGGAGGCAAAGTTGGTGCAAAGGGCCACGGACAAGGTGTACTGCCCGCACGACAGCTGTCGCACCTCCCTTATGCAATGTGGCGTGCCTATCCTCCGGGGGTCCATGCTGGGGCACCTGAACAAGCACGCAGCCAGAGGTGAAACGGTGACCCCCAGTGTCCTGCGCGCCATCGGGTATCGGGAGTGTGTTCGCTGCGAGAACGTCATCGCGCTCAAGTACACAGCGTGTTTGGCTTGTCGGCACAGACTCGAGCCGGAACCCGAAGCAGTGCCGGCGGGGGAAGGGGTGCAGGCAAAAGCCCTCCCAGGGCTCGAAGCAGTGAGAGCGGAGCACATCAAGGTGTGGGAATCCGTGCCGCACCACCTCGTCGCATCATGGACGCGGACGTTTGCCGGTCTACTCCGGGAGGTGGCGGCCCACAACACAGTGCAGGCATGGACAGCGCTGCTGCTGGCCCCGTCAGTCCTGCTACGGGGGGCGCGGATGGGGGACAGGATGGAGGGGACCATCAGGGACAGGCTGAGGACTTTCGATCGCTGGGCGAAGGGGGACTTCAACCTGCTGTGGGTAGAAGCGTGCGAGAAGAAGGCGCAGCCGCCAAAAGTGGGGGGGCCCCCGCGCCCTGGCGAAATGGAAAGGCGTGTCGCGAAGTATGCACGGCAGAATCGCATGTCCGCGGCACACAAGAGCCTCATCCCTGAGGTGGTGGCGGAGAACACAGACAGCACGCGTGCAGCCCTTGAATCGAAACACCCGACCGGAGTTCCACCGCATGCGCGCGAACCAGCCCCTGCCACGTGCCGGCCTTTCACCCCGGCCGAAGTGATGAGTGCACTCAAGACCTTCCCTAATGGGTCGGCCGGGGGTCAAGTGGGGCTACGCCCGGATCACGTCCGCCAGGCAGTTGAGTGTAAAGACGCGGCAGGGGCGAAGCCGTTGGCGTGGCTCACACAGGTGGTGAACCTGATGGCGTCAGGCAGGGCTCCGCAGGAGATCATGCCGATCCTGGCAGGCGCCAAGCTCACCGCCTTGAAGAAGAGCGACGGTGATGTGCGACCGATAGCGTGCGGTGAGACTCTGAGGAGGCTAACCGCCAAGCTGCTCTCCACTCGCCATAAAGACGCAGCACGGCGCATCCTGATGAAAGGGAAGCAGGTGGGCGTCGCAGTTCAACGGGGACTCGAGGCGGGTGTAGCGGTGGTGGCACAGTGGGCGGAGCGCGCCAAGGCGACAGCCGCAGGTGGTGGGCCCCGGGATGCTGTCGTTCTTAAAATCGATTTCAAGAACGCGTTCAACTCTGTCCACCGGGAGGCGTTCCTAGAGGTGGTTGAACGAGACATCCCGGGCCTCCTCCCTTTCGCACAGTGGTGCTACGGGTCCCCCTCCACACTATCGTACAGTGGGCACGTCTTCCAGTCCACGTGTGGAGTTCAGCAGGGGGACCCCCTCGGACCACTTCTTTTCTCCCTAGCCATTAAAGAGCTAGCTGAGATGCTGGTCGGGCACTTCGCAGGGTGTGGAGGTAGTGTCTTCTACCTGGACGACGGCGTGCTGATGGGGCCAGCGGGAGTCGTGAAGGAGGCGCTGGATTTCGTGGTGAAGTGGAGCAAGGAGAAGGGGTTGGAGGTCAAGCTGGACAAGTGTGAGCTTATCGACCTCAACCGCCTCTCGAAGACCGAGCTTGAAGCGCAAGGGTTTCTTCTTCGCCTCCCTGATGAGACTGACAAGCCGGGAGTGGTGTACCGTGAGGGGGGCGATTTCACCCTCCTGGGCACGCCCATAGGGTCGCGAGAGTTCTGCGAGCGCTACATGGACGAGAAGCTGGCTGAATTCGCGCCTTACCTTGAGGCGTTGGCGACGCTCGAAGACAGGCAGGTGGCCCTTGCTCTCCTCCGGCATTGCGAGGGTTTCGCGCGCCTGGTGTTCTACATGCGTGCACTGGGACATAGGGGTGCGACGGAATACCTGGCGAAGAGCGATGCGGCGGTCGAGAAGTGCCTGACTCGTATCCTCTGCCTGGCGGACGACACTCTCCCGGACGACGCCATGCGACAGGCGACGCTGCCGGTCCGGGTGGGTGGGCTCGGTATACGCCGTTCTACGGAGCACTGGCACGCCGCAGCGATGGCTTCCATGCAGAACGGGTATCTGTTATGTCGGGAGTTGGACAAGGAGTTCACCTGGGATACGGCGGCGTGGCACACCCTGAGCTCGGCCTACAACAACGACGTGAGCGAGGGGGATGCTGTGGATTCGGAGTCCCGCCCCACGGAGATGGTGAAACAGAAGGACCTCTCCCTGGCCATCATCGACGTTCACCACCGAGACTTGCACGAGCGGGCAGACGCCAGTGACAGAGCCAGGTACCGGTCCCTGTCACTCCCACATGCAGGGGCCACGTATGCGGGCAAGCTGACGGAAGAGACGCGTGTCGGGGGAGAGGAAATGGTTGTGGTGACGCGGCACAGGCTGGGCATCTCCCTCTTCGAGCCAGACGCCAAGTGCGGCAGGTGTGGGCAAGAGATGGACACGCACGGCACCCACGCGCTGAACTGTAGGGTGGGGGGTGGGCCCACTCGGCGTCACGATGTCGTGCGGGACAGCCTGTACAGACTCGCGGTGGAAGCGGGTACGAGCCCCGAGATGGAGACGCTCCACATCCTTCCGGACTCCCAGGAGCGCCCCGGGGACATTGTCACTCGCCGGGTGTGGCCGCGGGTCATCGACGTGACGATCCGCAATCCCCTCGCGGCTTCCGTGGTCCAAGCTGCTGCGAGGTTTACTGGAGCGGCGGCGGCAGCGGGGGAGGCAGAGAAGAACAGGAGGTATCGTGATCCCTGCAGGAGATCTGGCCAGATTTTCGCGGCCTTTGCGATGGAGGCTTTCGGGGGTCTGGGGCCGTCGGCGCACCAGGTTTTCGGCAAGCTGGGCCGCCTAGCAGCGGAACGGACGGGGCGAAGCAGGGTTCTGGTCACCCAGAGCCACGCCACCAGAGTGAGTAGCGCGTACAGCCACATCCTGGGTCGAACACTCCTTGAATGCGGCCCCATATCGCCAGCAGCAGTGAGCCGGACGGCGTTGGCTACAGAGGCCGCGGCCCCCCTGAACCCGGACCACTTCATGCGGTTCTCGGTTGACTCGCGTGGGGAGGGGGAGGTGTTCATTGACCCTGATGAGGAGCGCCCTGTGCCCCAGGCGGACCCGGTCCCTCGGGCAGAGGCAGCACCGACATCTCCGTCCCCCTCTGTCGTCATCGAAAAGTGGAGAGACAAGCGAGGAGGGGCGCGAGTGGCTATTGAGGACCTGGCAGAGGGGCTTGGTAATGCTCTTACGATGCCAGAACAGGTCGCCGCCTTGGGTGGGTCAGTGGCGGAGGGGGCCCCAGCAACGTGGGTGGTGGCGGTGACGGCCGCGGCGTGTGACCTGGGGTTTGACATCGACGCTGACAAGCTTCTGCGCCTGGCGGTGGTGTGCGTCCGTCGAGCGCCCACACTCCGTCTGCTCCTCTCAGACCCCGACGAGTGGGCGGGGCGTATGCTGGCTTCCGGGGGTGGCGAAGACGTGGACCAGGTGGCCCTCCGTGGGGTGGCGGTGGCCCTCGACGTCCACGCTGTGGTTTTTAGAGACAACCTCCCCCCTCTTCTCGTGGCCCCAGGTGAACCATGCCAAGCGCTTTTTGTGGGCGGCGTGGACGGGGGGTTCAAGCCGGTCACGGTGCCGGACCAGGTGGTGGAACAGGTCACATACACGAAGTGTGTGGAGGTCGAGGTGCCGCAGGGCCCGGTTATCCCGGGGCGCGTGGATGTGTCGGGGTCACCGGGTTGCTGTCAGTTCTGTGCGTCGCTCTTCACCACGGCCGTGCGCCATGGGGAGTGTGGTCACTGCTCGAGGATGGTGTGCCCGACCTGCTGTGAGCTGGGCGAAGACGACACCAGGTGCGTCTGCACGCCACTACCTCTGCCACGCGAGGACCAAGGGGTGGCCCCTCATCCGCCGGGGCAAGCGGAGCCCCCTCCTCCGCCGCCGGCGAGCACCGCACTGACAAAGGCTTTGCTGGAGGGCCGGGCCCCAGGGGGAGGGGACGGTCTGTCCAGGCTGCAACGGTCTTTGGGGATGCAGGAGTGCACGGGGTTCCGTTTCACACCAGGCGACTGCTTCTTCGATGCGGCGGCTTTCATTATGGGAGGCTCGGCGGCGGGCATGCGGAGGCTAGCCGTCCAGGCGGTGCTACGTGACCCAGGCCTTTGTGCTCGGGCCGAGCCGAACAGCGAGTCCTGGGCTGCGGCCATGCGAGTCGAGGGTAGCCGGGACGAGGCTTCTTGGGCGGACCAGGTAGCAGTACATGGACTTGCGCTGGGGTCGGGGTGGGCTGTGGTGGTCCTATCTGATCAAGCGCCCCCCACGGTCCACCGCCCCCGGGTGAAGCCTTTCGTCGGAGTGCTTGGAGTCAAGCATCAGGGAAAGCACTACACCCCCCTTTTGGTGCCCCCACCTCTGGCGGAGGCAGTGTCTGCCCTCGCCCCCTCGCCGGTGTTGGGGCGGACTGGCTGTCCAGGGGGGGAGCAGGGCCTCCCCATGTGCCAGGTGCCGTCCCAGCCGTCGCGCCGCCGTTTTTACTGTGCCCGCTGTGCAGAGGCGGTGGATACCGCAGTCGAACACTGGCGTTGTTTCGGTTGCGATTGCAGGGCGTGTGGGGAATGCGTGGAGCAGGGGGAGACCTGTATGGATCTGGGGCCTCGGGACGCGGAGGAGCCGCCTGCGAGGGTCCCGCAGCCACAGGACCAGGGTGATCCCCCTCGACGAGAAGGTGATCCCCCTCCTGCACCCACCGGCGCCCCGGCCACCGGCCGCTCCGACCCGACCGCCACCGAGGAAGGCTCCAACCCTGCGCAAGCACCAGCCACCTCGATGTCGTCGCAGCCGAAGCGGAAGCGGGAGTCGGCATCGCCGCAGCGTGGTCAGGAGATGGATGAGGACGACGGGGCCACGACGGTGGGGGAGTGGGAGGAGCAGTTCTGCCCCGACGTGCACCGACCGCAGGAGGAGCAGGAGGCGGCGCTCCGGGCCATTCAGGCTTGGTGGGCCGAGTTGGGGGATGACAAGGCCTCACAGGCGGAGGCGTACAACGTGGTCTGTTGTCGTCTGAGGGCGCGGGCAGGCAAGCGGGCGCGGGCGAGCCGGCCAGGGGCGCGGGGGTCTTCGCAGCGGAGTTCCCAGGGGTCCCAGAGCCAGGGGAGTAGGGCCGCCAGGGGAGCGAGATAGCCGTAGGTCGGCTCCCCCCCCCCCCCCCTACCCCCCTCTTTCCTTTCGCCCCTCCCCCCCCCCCCTCCCGTTCCCCACCCCCGTGCCCCCTTCCCCTTTCTTCCGGTGAATGCGCCAGCGGAGTCGGTCCACGCCCTCGCTGTCAGTCGCTTTCGCCTCTCCCCCCCTGCCCCCCCCCCCTTTACCTCGCCCCCTTTTCCCCTCACCAGCGGGCTGCCCCTTGTGAATGGTAGACTTACCTACAGCCCCTTGTTCATGCCGCCAGCACGGAGCCCCACGCAGCTCAACCCCGGCCAGTGCGCGGTTTGTTTGCCCTAGAGCTTTGTTGTTCGTGTAGTTCATGTTACAGTGCTAAGAGCCCGTAGAAGCAAAAGTAGAACCTGCTGCGCTAGCCCCACCAAGCAGCCACAGTACGACAGGACGCGCGCAGGCACCGGGCCCCCTCTCCTAAAAAAAAAAATCCAATATTTAGCGCGACCACTGTGCAGGTCCAGTGATTTTCCCCCGTGGCGAAAAAATAAAATTTCGCAAAAAAAAAATCTCTGGAAAAATCGTCCGGCGAAAAAAGTTTTTTCGCCACGGGGGTTTTTGGTGGGAATTTTTCAGGGGGTCTGGGGAGAGGTCCTGGAGGAAAAAAAATCAGGCCCAGGAAAAAAATGGGAGGGCCTGCTCTGTGAGCCCCACCAAGCAGTCACAGATTGGCAGGACAAGACCTGCAGAGGGTGGCTGCAAAGAACAGATGTTCACTACCGTGGCCTCCGGCGGCTGCGGGGCTCCGCCCCCCAGACCCCGCTTGTGGAACCCAGGCCCACAAGCCGTACAGCAACCCCAGGAATGCGAAAACGCCCAAAATCTGTAGCCTCGACGGGACGGATGTTCACTACCGTGGCCTCCGGCGGCTGGGGGGCTCCGCCCCCCAGACCCCCCCTGTCGCGTGTGCCTGTCTCGCAAGTCCTTGGGCGTATGCGACTGGCCATCTCCGCGTCGTCTCGGGCGCGCGAAGCGCGCCCGAGAAAAATTTTTCCGGGTGGGAAAATTTTTTTCCGCCGGCATTTTTGAGATTTTCAGCGGAGAGGAAAATCACTGTGCAGGTCGCAAAAAAAAAACCCCGCAAACCCCCTACACGGTGGACTCCAGCCACCCTAGCGGGAGTCTGGGAGCGGGAGTCTGAGAGGGTGTCTTTTTCTGCAGTATGTACTGGAGACTCCCGCTAGCGGGAGTCTATTTTCCAGCTAATTTAGGCTAAAGACTCCCGCTAGCGGGAGTCCGAGACTCCCGCTAGTTGAGACTCCCGAAAAGGGTTACCCTACCCCCGCTGGAGTCCACCGTGTATCATACACGGAAAACCTCCTTTTTTTGCCGCCTTTCCCACCCTATATCTCTCCCGATCCACCCATCCAAACGTACGGCGCCCCACGGGTGCTGCGGCTGTTGTGCCCATCTCTGGCAGGAAGCTCTCTCACTGTTGGTCGTCAATGCGATGCTATAAAGAATCATGCCCGTGCTCTGCCGAACCTATAAAGTCGAGGGCACCGCTTGCATGGTGGACACGCCAGGTTGAGTGATTGCCGATACCCAGTCATGCTGGCCGGCAAGCCTCTCGCCAGCTTGGTTATGGAGTGGGAGCGAACGGCAGCATTTACCCTCGCCCCTGGTGGTGGGGTGGAGGCTTGTGCCGGCTTCCACACCGCGTAAGGACCCATGCGGGAGGGGGCGGTTGAGCACGTCAGGTAGTTCTGAAAAAAAAACAAGCGGCGCTGCACCAGGGCTGTTCCTAACTGGGGGGCTTGTTCCCCACTTTCAGGATTCTGAACTTTTTTTCTAAGAATTTTTGTAAGGGGAAAAAAAGTTTTTTTCTAAGAATTTTGTTAGGGGAATTTTTTTCTAAGGTTGTTTCGCAGAGGAAAAAACTTTTTCTAAGTTTTCCCCAGTCGACAGGGCGCGCACAAGGATGGAAGGGAAGTCTGTCCCCCGTACCGTTCGCCTTGCTGGCCAACTGGAGAGCCAGACGTTCACTACCGTGGCCTCCGGCGGCTGGGGGGCTCCGCCCCCCAGACCCCTGTGGCGTACGTCTCGTACTCAAGTCCTTCGAATCCCATCAGGTCGGGGTCCAACCACTCCAGTCGCCTCAGGAGGACGCAGCCAACTCGCACAGAATCTGTACGCCCACACGAACAGATGTTCGCTACCGTGGCCTCCGGCGGCTGGGGGGCTCCGCCCCCCAGACCCCCCATGTAGCGTGTGCCCGTCCATCTATCTCACTTCCCCGGGTACAGTGCAGCGTAGGAGGTCAGCGCCGCATCCATGAAGCGCTTCTTCGAAGCCTGACTGACATCGGACAGGAGGTCGGGCTTCCCCACCTGGGAGGTACACTTGCCGCGTTCGCGACATGCGTGACACGCGACACGCTACCTGAAACGTGAGTGCGCCTTGCTAACACGGGCATTTCAACGGTCTGCCGACGACCGTTCCCCAAACCAGTAAACCAGCAGTTTTGGAAAATCGGAGAGATCACCCTACTGCGCTGAATATGGTGCGCACCACTGCAAAAATCCCCGGGAGTTTTTGGTCTTTCAGACCTGAAGGGCCAGCAGGTGGGTGGCGTCGGGGAGTGGCAGCTTTGTAACTGCCCTCCGGCTGCTGGCACGTCCAGCCCTGCGAGCCAAGGTGTATTGAGTCCCTGCGGAGCACAACCCCCGATGAGAACGAGTGCCAGATGATCCTCATTCATTTTCAGCTGTAACGCGCATGAGGGGCACTCTCTGCCGCAAGCATCTCTGGGCATCACTCGAGAGCTGTCACATGATGACGCGGAGAGAAATCAGAGAAAAGGTCCCGCCTGACGGGCACGCGCCTGGAAACTGTGGGGGGCGAGCAAAAAATCCCTTGTAAAAATTCTTAGAAAAAATCTGGTTCCCCGACCCAAAAAACCTGGAAAAAGGGCTCGTTCCCCGCCCAGGCCTGCGCTGCACGCCACGGTGAGTTGTTTCTAACACAGCAAAAAGAAGCAAAACTGCAAAGAAGATGCAGCTGAGGCGGCTCTGTTGAGCTGTAGCTGCACTCACGGCAACAATTCGAAATTTGATTCACAAAAAAACGTCGCCCTCGTCCTCCTCCGACGATGCCCTGGCACAGACGCAAAGTGTGCTGTACTGCAGATCGTGTCGCCGGTGTCGCCCCGACCCCCTCTTCCCACTACACCTCGTTTTGAATCATGTTCCTTGTTCCAACACACAGGTATCACTTGCTATGATGACTGTGCGTGTCAGTACGCTGCTACTCTGTAGGATCTCGGATACAATGCTGCGCTACCTCTGGTTTGTTGTGTAACAAGAAGAAGTTGATCAAGAAGACACACACCCGCACGTTAACAAATCGCACCTTCCATCAACCAGTGCCAACCCCCACCTCAAATACACCACCCCCCACCCCCCTCTGCGCAACACACGAACCACTCCCCACCACACATGCAGGAGGAACAGCCCAGCGGGCATTCCAGAACAGCGCCCCTACCCTCCCCCACCCATCTTTGCCACGCCCCACCCCCTCTCCCGCCCTTTCACGGAAGACAGACCCCGCCCCCGTCCCCTCCCTCTACCCGCACCCCCCAACCCGCCCCACCCTGTTGAGTGGTTTTAGCTGTGCCAAAGGGGGTGGTGGGCAGCCTCGGTAGCCGCCACCCCACAGGTAGGAGAGTGAGAGGGGGCGCATCGTAGGTAACGCTTGCGCGACAGCTGAAGCAAAAAGAAGGGTTGCTGTGTGTGAGTGCACGGTGCGCACTGGATCAACAGAGGGGAATAAGCGGTTCTCGTGACTTCCGTACTCTCTCTCTGTCTCTCGCTACACAGCAGCAGCATTATGGGGCGATCCACAAGAGCCTACAGACAGTCTATGCGTCAGTGCGACGAAAGGCTACACACAACAGCGGTGTGCCTGATGTTGCTTTTGACGGTATTCCTCAGCCCCGGCGCCATGGCAGTTGCGCCGTTCTTCCTTGCACCGGACTCCAATTTCCCCTTTGCGCATCACACCTGTTTCAACGATGCTGACTGCAAGCAATTCGGGGATGCGGCCGCAATTTGCTGGAAGAACGAACCGCCGAAGCCCCCGAACTTTGATATGTACTGCATCTGCGGGGATGCTGATTACATCGCCCCCCAGTGCACACCAGGGGTGACACCCCACGTGGTGCCATCGCGGTACCGCGTCCTGACCCGTGTGGCTGCGGAAGTAGTCCCAGACACCACCCTGGAGGCTGCCATGTGGGAGCTGGTCAACACTGCCCTCGGCGGGGAAACCCCCCCTGCGGGAGGGTCCGTCTTCCCACGGCAGGTCGGGACCTTCTATGATGAGGGTGGGAACTTCTATGCGACGGTGCACTACGGCATCAAGGGGTCGTTCACCAGCGGCTCCCGCGAAGCATCGGTGCTCGCAGCCACCGCAGCGAAAGACGCTGTTGCAGCGGAACTGTCAAATGCGAAGTGGGATACCCTGAGGGCTGCAACCTCCAGCAGTGGCGAGGTTTTTCTCCGCAGCCTTGCGCCCGACATGCCAGATGGGGTGTTCTGCACAGCCACAGCCGACTGCACACAGTTCGGGGATGGCCTCAGCACATGCGACCTCGACACGCTGACCTGCGTCTGCACCGCCGGGTTTACCCCACTCAATGCTGTGAACAACATCTGCGCCCCCTCCCCATTCCAGCCGGAGCCGCTATACGTTGCGGTCGAGCTGTCCATCGTCTGGGGGTTGACTTGCGAGGGTTTCGACCTGTCTGGGGGAGAAGTTGCATCGACACAGCTGTACGGCCTAATGTCCAGCATCCTGTTCGGGGTACGCCCCACAGACGCCACCCCTGAGTGGTCCTGCGAAGTGGGGAGGGTGCGCACCGTGCTGACCCTGTGGGAGGTGCCCCTCAGGCAACTCGCCCTTAGGGGGGGCGGGGCGGATCTGCCTCTGCTCGACGAGGTCATCGCAGGGAAGTTTGGCGCAGATCATTGGGCGAAATTCTTCCAATATAGGTTGGCGGATGAGGTGCTGACGGATGCCAAGGAAATAATGTCCAACACGCGTTGGTCCCTTCAGGGCACGCCCTCTATGTGGGTGCCTCCTGCGCAGTCGAAGAAGACGTGCGACACCGACAGCGACTGCGAGCTCTTCGGCCTAACCGGTGTCACCTGCAACGCAGCTAAGCAGTGTGACTGCCCCTCCTGGGACCCCGCGCTTCCGAAGTACTGCGCATCCACCACCACCAAGTTCCCTCTTTTCAAGGTGGACTTCTGGATACGCATCGAGACGGCGATTGGGGCGTGCTCCGAGGTGGGTAACATAGGGCAGGGGTGGGCGGCCCGGGTGCACGGGCTGGCGAGCATTACTGCGGAGAATAAAAAGCTCTATTCGGTATCGCTTGCCTGTGACGGAGAGGTGCTGGAGGCCTACGTCAGGGTGGGGTTGCAGCGTGTCCCTTCGTGGCAAATCGAGGATATTGCCACCGACATCGGGGCGTTGTCCGGCGTCGCGTATGTTGGGTATCAGATCCATCAGTGGACCGCCGTGCCTCAGATGGAGGTTGCGTGGTGCGAAAGTGATTTCACCTGCACCCAATTCGGCGACACCGGGGCGAAGTGTGACACCATCACCAAGACGTGCATCTGCGGGGACTCTAATTACTTCCGCCCGCTCGCTGTGTCCGCTGAGAACCTCTGCGTCCGTGATGTGGACCGGGATGTGCTCCGTGTCTCCGTGTCGTTGTTCATCGCCACCAGCATGCGGTGCGACAGCTCCTGGGCGGGCCTCCCCGGTGAAGACTTTGTGGATCTGCAACCTGACCTGGAGGCCGTCTTCGGGGTGGGTGTGGGGGGGCTGGGCACTCCCCTCGTGGCACCCTACAGGGTGTGTGACGGATCCGACGCAGGGATCGGTTTTGACTACGACGACTTCCCTGCGGACCTCCTGGGCAAAGGCAGCTACTCCGAGGCGTCCGGATTCGACGTGTCGAACAGCTTCAAAACCACCCTCGGCACCTTCGTGGATGCCGCCCTGTTGGAGCGCAGCCAGATATCGATGCGGGTTCGCCCTCTCCCCTGGCCGACCAGCGGGGTTCCAGTGCGATGCACGCGGGACGTGCACTGCAGGCAGGATGGCGATGCAGCCGCGACATGCCTGGCATTCCAGTGCAGCTGCTCCGTAGGGTGGGCCCAAGGGAGCACCCACGTAACGCCTGCCCTCCACCCCTGCGTCAGCACCGTGGCGGACAGCGGGGCGGACCTCGTAGTGTCCGGTGTCTACTTCGTCAACTTCCCCCAAGCTTACCCTTTCACGGGTACCATGGATGCCTTGTGCAACAACCCCAGCACTTCCCTGAAGACGGATATCGCCGGGAGGTTCCCAAGGCGCGGTTTGCTCTGGCTGTGCAACTCGAGGAACCTCCATACCGCAGTCATCCTCGACCCTGTGCTGGAGGGTGACCCGGATGGGGTCCGACAGAACGCCGTGCAGGATTCACCTTATGAGGCCTTCTACGAGCCGCTTGTCTTCGGCCTGTCCGACGCGGTGCAGTCACGGATGTGCTTCACCGATGCGGACTGCGCACAGCACGGCGCGTTGCCTAAGGATGGCGAAGGGACGGTGATCCCCCTCTGTGGCGACGACGGGCAGTGCACCTGCGGCACCATCCCCTCGGGGTTGGTGCTGGGTGGGCCTCTCTGTGCCATCCGCCCCACCGTGGAATACCGGGATGCCAGGAAGACCCGCATCAGCGACATCGGGGTTGTGCTCGAGTATGCCATTGCCGGCTGCAATGACGGCGCGTTGCTCCTGATGCAGGCAGAGGTGGTGCGGCTGCTCGATGCGGCCTTCGAAGGGCATGTCACCCGCATCACACAGGAGTGCTACAGGGGTGATGTGTACCGTTACTACGCCCTCGTGCGGCACGTCGTGAATCACGATGCTGTGGATGAAGTCCTCAATGCGGTGACCAACAAGGCACAGTCACTCGGGCTTCAGGTCCCTGCCTTTGCTGCATTGCGCCCGCAGCAGAAGGCGCTACCGGTGCAGAACCGGTGGTGTGCTGATGATGCGGCCTGCAAGTCGCTCGGTGATCAGGGTGCAGGGTGCATTGCAGGGAAGTGCACCTGCAGTTTGGGCTGGACAGCAGTGGGTGCAGGGGGGTCCGGTCCCTGCGCCTCGCCCTTCCTCCCGGAACCCCTGCTGGCCATCCGCATTGCGGTGCTCATGGAGGGGGTGCCGTGCACAGGCGACTACCACGGGGCTTGGGATGCCGCCCGGGTGTACTACGAACAGCTCAGCGGGACTACAGCACTCAGCCAACACTTGCACTTCTGCTTCAGTGATTCGTATGGAGAATTTGTGATGGGCGAGGTCTACACGGATGCCGTCTACAAGGAAAAGGCAGGGCCCGGCGGGGCAATCGATTTGAACTTCCAAAAGCCCACGCCAGAACCCAATACTGAACTGGCGGCCATCATCACAGCAATCCCGGAAGAGGCACTCTGGGAGTACGTCTATGCTCGTGACAGGGACTACTTCACAGCCGCTGAGATGACTAGCATGTGCACCAGTCACGACATCTGCACGCAGTTCGGTTTGACGGATGCGAGATGTAATGACCACATGTGCACCTGTGGTGTTTTGGGGACGGTGGCGGAAGGCCTCTGTGTGGATGATGTTGAGGGCCAGCCTGTCTCTGTGGCGGTGTCCACTACACTGTTCCTCAGGTGGGGCACCCCGTGCGAGACGGCTGTGGGGATATCGGATGCAGATCGGGTCAGCGCTGTGGCTTGCCTGGTGCCGGAGCTGCTTGCCACCGTCACCTCGTCGCTGCACTGCTCCATGGGGTGGCCGGTGCTGCGCATCGACATCACGGACCTGATAGTGACGGTGGACAGCACCTACCCTGCAGGACTCCGCGACTATACAGAGGCTGATGTGATGGCACGGTGGGCAACGTGTCCGGAGAAGCCTGTTCTGGAGGCTAACATGGGGGCGCTGGAGAAGGTGAAGCTGCAGATGAACACCTGGAGTCAGAAGTTCTGGAAGATGGAAGGGTTGGGGGGAGGCGAGTTCCTGTGGTGCGACCGGGATGCACATTGTGCTGGTGGGAAGCAGTGTGTCGACAATAAGTGTTCCTGTGATCCGAGCGGGCCGTTCAAAACATACTCAGATGAGGTAAGCCTGTGCGGCGAAACGGAACCTGCGATCAATGCGCGTGTCACGGTGTTCTCCAGTCTCCCCTGTTCGGTGTCCTTTGCGCGTACAGCGGAACTGACATCAATCGGAGCTTCAATTTTCGGTTCTGCACATGTCGTTGCTGTGGCATCCAACTGCTACGACAAACTGAGCAACGACCCCACGCAGTGGTCCAGGACGATGGGGGTTCAGATAGTCCTCACGGCAGTGCCTGCTTCACAGTTAGTGGCCTTCACGCCAGGCACAGTAGGCATCGTGTTCGATTACTTCCGAGTCGAGAATCTCGATCACATCGGCCTGCCACAACCGACCGGGGCACCGGTAACTGCATCGCCACCAACTCCTGCACCTCCGACCCCGGTGCCTCCGACACCGTCACCGCCAACACCTGCACCGCCAACGCCGTTGCCTCCGACACCGTCGCCGCCGACACCTGCGCCTCCAACTCCTGCGCCGCCGACGCCGTCGCCTCCGACACCAGCACCACCGACGCCAGCGCCACCGACACCTGCGCCGCCAACACCGGCGCCGCCGACACCTGCACCAGACACACCGTCACCGCCAACGCCAGCGCCGCCAACACCGTCGCCTCCGACACCGGCACCGCCAACACCCTCACCGCCGACTCCAGCGCCACCGACACCGGCACCACCAACACTAGCACCACCAACGCCGTCGCCGCCGACACCGGCACCGCCGACTCCAGCGCCACCGACACCGTCGCCTCCTACACCGTCACCACCGACACCTGCACCGCCAACACCGGCACCTCCGACGGCGTCTCCTCCGACACCAGCGCCACCGACGCCTGCGCCGCCGACGCCGTCACCACCGACACCGGCACCACCGACGCCTGCGCCACCAACACCGTCGCCTCCTACATCGGCACCGCCGACACCAGCGCCACCGGCGCCTGAAACACCTGCGCCACCGACGCCGTCGCCGCCAACACCAGCGCCGCCAACACCGTCGCCTCCTACATTGGCACCGCCGACACCGGCACCTCCGACGCCGTCGCCGCCGACACCAGCGCCACCAACACCGGCACCGCCGACACCGGCGCCTGAAACACCTGCGCCACCGACGCCGTCGCCGCCAACACCAGCGCCGCCGACACCGCCGCCTCCTACATTGGCACCGCCGACACCAGCACCACCGACACCTGCGCCGCCAACACCGGTACCTCCGACACCGTCACCGCCGACACCAGCACCACCGACACCTGCGCCGCCAACACCGGTACCTCCGACACCGTCACCGCCAACACCAGCGCCACCAACGTCGTCGCCGCCGACACCTGCACCTGAAACACCTGCACCGCTAACACCGGCACCTCCGACGGCGTCTCCTCCCACACCAGCGCCTCCGACACTGGCACCTCCGACGCCGTCGCCGCCAACACCTGCACCTGAAACACCTGCACCACCGACGCCGTCACCTCCGACACCAGCGCCACCAACGTCGTCACCGCCGACACCTGCACCACCGACGCCGTCAGCACCAACACCAGCGCCACCGACGGCGTCGCCTCCGACCCCGGCACCGCCGACACTGGCACCTCCGACGCCGTCGCCGCCAACCCCGGCACCACTGACACCTGCACCTCCGACACTGTCGCCACCAACACCCTCCCCTCCAACACCGGCACCTGAAACACTTGCACCGCCTACACCTTCGCCCCCGACACCTGTGGCGGCGACTCCAGCACCTCCGACACTTTCTCCTCCAACGCCCGCACCGACGCCGTCCCCACCAACACCGACGCCACCGAGCCCTGCACCGCCGACGCCTGCGCCGCCAACACCAGCGCCACCGACGCCTGCACCTGAAACACCTGCGCCGCCGACACTGACGCCACCGACGCCGTCGCCTCCAACACCAGTGCCACTGACGCCAGCGCCGCCGACACCTGTACCTCCGACACCAGCGTCGGCAACACCAGCACCACCAACACCATCGCCACCCACGCCGTCGCCGCCGACACCGGCACCTCCAACTCCCGTGCCTCCGACACCGACGACGGTGCCAGAAACAGGATCCCCGACTGCAGCCCCTGCTACGCCTGCCCCGCCCCCGCCCCTTCCCTCCCTCTCCGTGAAGCACTGCACCTCCAACAAAATCTGCCGCATCATGAACGACCCCACGGCCGTCTGCGTCAAGTGGGGCTCCGCCAGCAAGCGCTACCGCTGCCGCTGCACCCCCTTCATCTTCGGGCACCGCCGCAGCCCCACCACTGGCGAGACCTCCTACCTGTGCTACCCTGTCGCTATCGGCCCCGGCAGCACGGGAGCCTACCTCACGATGGACGTCGCCCTCACCTTCAGGGGCGAGTGCTCGACCTACACCGATGCGCTTGAGGCTCCCATGCGGCAGCTCCTCACCCACACCTTTGGCGGGGAGGTCAGCAGCTACAGCGTCAGCTGCGGGTCCGTCAAGGTGGAGGCTACCATTGCCAGCACACACTCCGACACCTCCGAGACCACACGCGCTTCTGAAGCCATCGTGGCCGCTCTCACCAACGACCCCACCCTCGCCAACCTCTCGGTGGTGGGATCCCCTGCGAGTGTCACAGCCCTCGTCAGCAAGGCTCTGCCTGTCGTGTCCGACGCGTCGGGCGTCTGGACTGTGCAGTACATCTCCGTCCCTCCCTCAGAGATCAAGCGCGGCCGCCTCTCCACCATCGCCATCGACGCCGGCGGTGAGAAGTTTGTCTTCGTCGAGAATCCTCTCTCGTGGGACAGCCTGCCTCCCTTGCCCTCCCTCACGGCGCTCCTCACCTTCGAGGAGGTCAAGGTGGAGGGGACACTCATCACACTCGACTGGACCTACGAGGGGAAGCGCTACCGCGACCAGTGGGACAGGGCAGTAGAGGGGAACCTCTTCATCGGGACACACTACTGCGTCTTCCCCGACGGCCTGCACAACTGCGGTATCATCCGGGCCAGCCTCATCATCGGGTTTGCAAAGGGTGGATTCTCCTCCACAGGGCAGGGCTCCTGGTGCACAGCCACACACGGCTATGCCAGCGGCGACGGGCGGGAGTGCTGCACCACCCCCTGGACCGTGGCAGATGTGTGCACCACCGGGTCAGCCCCCTGCGTCCTGCCGCCCTGCCTCGATGCAGTGAGCCCCTCCCCAGCGGAGAGGTTCCGGGATATCGGGGATGGGGCCTGCTCGGATGTGGAGCGCCGCCAGGCCCTCAACGCGTATGAAACCCCCCTGCAGTATGACGACTTCAAACAGGTCACCGGTGCGACGGTCGTCCTCCCCGACTCGAGATGCCAGGGTGAGTGCGCCTCCTCCACAGCCTGCACGGGGTATCAGATCGACACCAGAGGAGGCGACAGATTCTGCAGGCTCTTCGTCCCCCTGGGCACCCCACACCTTCCAGCCCATTGGGTGCGCTCCCCGGGGTCTGGGTCTGGGTTCACCCCGACATCCAGCCTGCCTGTGGGATACACTGCGAAGTGCTTCGCCAGGGAGGCCTCTTCTGACCCAGGAGAGGAGATGACACGCATCGCAGAGGGCTGCTGCCGAGGCGCCGGAGACAAGATCTTCCACCAGGTTGTGATGCCGGTTGACACCTGCCTTGCATCGTGCCTGAGCGACCCTACCTGTCACAGCGCAGAGATCTCCGCATCCGACACAGTCCTGGGGAGTATCGGGGCTGGGGCAAACCCACCTGCCCTCTGCACACACAGAGATGGCTTCCCCTCCCGCAGCGGGTCCGACAACTGCCCCCTCACATACTGCTATGTGAGGAACACCCACGTGGAGTACCGCAGAGCGGAGGATTCGGGAATGTGCTGCTTCGTCTACGGCACCCCTCTGGGTGACATCCTCCCTCCCAACGCAGGGAACGTCTCTCCAGCTCCTGGGGGGTCTTGCCCTCCAGGAGGGGGTGTGGCTTTGGAGGACTGCAGAAAGGCGTGCACCCAGGACCCGGTGTGCTGGGGGTTCACCTCGCAGGACGTCGGGGCGGGGTGTGTGCTGTGCAATCTCCTCCGCGGTGAGGCTGCGGGTTTCGAGGAGCTGCCCTGCACAGCGGGTCCGGTCAGCTGCCACATCAGATTGGAGAAGCCATACCGGTTCGACGGTGCCAAGACATGCCCCTCCGGAGAGCTCTACCTCACTTCCGAGGCGGAGTGCATCCAAGCTGCCGCCTCTTTGGGTTTCCAAGCCCAGGTGGGCGCACCCCTGCTTGACGAGCATCATCCCTTCGCCTGTTGGTACGACACGCGTGCCGGGGAGGTGCACTACAACCCGCAGGGGAGCACCACAGCCAGCAGCGTGACCTGCCCCTCCCTGGGTGGGAGCTGCATGTCGATCTGCAGCCGAGGCACCGACCTCCCCGAGGTTGCGGCATGGCAGGGGTGCTTCTCCTTTGCGGACCTCAGCTCAGCTTCCCCAGGGGGGTTCCTCGGCCCGTTCGTCGCGCCCGATGCCCCGACATCCCACGGGTATTGCTTCGCGGTGTGTGCGGGGTACCACCACTACACCCTGCAGTATGACCTGTCAGGCCGTCGGGAGTGCTTCTGCTTCGGCGAGATAAACTATGTGGCTGACTCCGTCTCAGGCAGGGTTACCCCCGAGAGGCTGGCGGACTGCAGTGCCTGCGATGGATTGGTCGCCCCCTCCGGAGCCTCCCAGGTGACAGCCTGCGTCTTCCAGAGGAAAAAATCGGGGTGTGCCACCGCGCCTGCCATGGAGAACACACGGTGTGACGGGGCGCAGCCCATCGCGGTTGCCACACGCCAGCAGTGTGTCGAGGCATGTATCGGGGACTCCGCCTGCACCTTCTTCGCCTGGTCGGCGGAGCATCTCATCTGTGAGGTGTCCTACGCAGAGTGCGTCGGGAGGTTTGCACACAGCTTTGCGGTGTTCCGCAGGGAGCTCTGCACCTTCGACCCGGGGGCACCCTACGTCCCTCCGGTGCCCATCCCGTGGCCCTCCCTGGTGTCGGTGAAGGGTGGAGGCCTCTGCCAGGCACTCCACCTTGACGCCGCGGAGGACGGCAAGCTGGGCCACTGCGACCACCCTCCCCACGCCAACCTGACGTGCATCTCCAGCAGCACGGCGGGTCGGGTCAGCCCCTTCGTCGACTCTGGCCTCTGCATCTGTGGGTCCGGGTCGGATTACCTCGGGGGGTGCGACCCAAGCGATGGGCTGTGTGTCGTGCAGACCCCTGCGCCCGGACCCCCTGCGACACCACCCACCCCCCCACGCCCAATCACCGGGAAGACCTTTGAGGTCGTCGCGGAGTTCAAAGGGGATGGGAGGTGCCTCGGCCCCTTCGGGGGGACATTCGATGAGTTCACCTACTCCATGCCGTTTGAAAGCGGGTCGAAGTTTAAGGGGAACGCCTTCTATGAAAATGAGTGCCGCGCCGCTGCGGCGGATGCATCTGCCGCGCTGTGCGGGGTGGTTGGGATATCCTTCAGGCAGATGGAGGCTGGGGGCCCTGCCTGCACCCTCGCCCTCCCTGCGAGATACACCCAGGCGGTTTCCCTCTCTGCAGCTGGCTATGTCTTCACCCTGGGAAACCGCGGCACCTCCACAGGCAGACCCACCCAGGGTGACGGCGAACAGGGCGTGCAGTGCTTTGCCTACTTCGGGGGAAAATGCAGCTTCGCAGACGCCTGTGCCGGATGCACCGCCTCCAGCTGCGCATCCGATGGAACCGCCTGCAGGTCACCCGGGGGGGATCTCTGCGCCTCGGGCTGTGCGGACTCCCCGGGGTTTATCGGGACCTGCTCTGCCACAGCTCTTTCTGGATATGGCCTCTACCCCACTCCTTCGTATCAATGGATGGACCCATCGCACCGCGAGGTTGCGATGGACGTGTCCACCCCTTCTGAATCAACCTCGGAGACAAACACAACCCGCGTGTCGGAGTATGCCTACCTGACAGACGCCCGGAGCTGTGAGGAGGCTGGGATGCGCGAGGTGGTGACCCCGGAGGAGTGCAGAAAAGCACTCTGCGCAGCCGCGGATATAGAATACCTCGCGGCAATCCCCTCCGAAGCGATTCCGATCCCGCCCATCCCGTTGGCCCTCCCGAGGGGATGCTCCGTCCGCTGCTCCATCGGGGTCCGCGGCGCTTGCTCCGCCGCCCAAGCCTATTTCCGAGACGCCAACACCACCGCTTCCGACTGCGCCACCTCTGCCCTGCATGGGGTGCGCTGCATCTGCCTCAACGACAAAGGCCCCCCGGTCTCCCCTACAGCCAACGCGACGCGGTGTGCCCACCATCAGGCAGTCGGAGGCTCCGGCGTGTCACCCCCAGGCTCCTCTCTGGGGTATGCCCTGCAGGACAGCGGATCCGGTTGCGGGGCTCCGGAACGTCTCCCTCCTCTGTCAGGCCTGGACCCCGGCACCGCCACTGCGGATATCACAACGGAAGAGGAGTGCCGTGCCGCAGTGTGTGCGATCTACAGCCTCCCCCTGGGTGAAGGGCACCTCCCCCCCTGGGGTGGCTTCCCGATCCGAGCCCCGCAGGGGCCGCGAGGGGTGTATGCCGGGAGGATCCCAGCGGGTTACTCCGGAGGGGGTTCTGACGCCTGGCCTGGAGGTTGCAGCGTGGTGCTCCCTGTGGATCACCTCCAGGGGGACGGTGCTCTCCCGTATGAGGTGTGGTTTGTCCCGCAGAATCGGTGCCCTGGGATACCCCTCGCAGCATGTGGCCTGTCCGTTGGGTGTAAGGTTTCCCCAGATGGGCAGAGCTGTGTTGCCCTCCGTGCGGGGCAGGGGAGGTGTTCCACCACCTCCCCCTGTGTCTGCAAGGTGACCGGGCAGCCGTCGCCACCGCTTGACCCAGAATCACCCTCGGATGTGAAGAGGTTTTCAGACAGCTGTCCGATCCCCGTTGATTTTGAGGATTCTGGGAGGGTGCAGATGTGCAACCCCTGCGAGGGGTCGAACGACCCCAACCTGCAGTGCGGCAGCCTCGACGGAGGGAGTCAGGTTGATTACGAGGTTGACGTGGAGCTCGGGGTGTCGGGGCAGATCTGGTCGCATGTCTTCAACGCAGTCTCCGTGTCGGGGGGGGCCACCCGCAAGTTCTTCACGATAAAGAAGTTTGTCATCTCCGGAGCTGCGGTTGTCGGGGTTATGGTAGGGGGTACCCCATCCCTCGACCCGGCGACGCCGCGCATCTCCGTTTCGGGGGTTGCGCAGTACCACTGCAGGACACCCCTGCAGGAGTCGACCCAAAACTCCGCATGCCAGATCGCGGGGTGTGGGCCGCCCACCGTTGTGGCTCAGAGCCTCGGAGGGCCTGCGAAGGTGAAGATCTCGATCTGCCTCGGGTCTGACAGCTCCAAGCCCTGCCCCTGCGAAGCCCCTGCTGCGGATGGGCGTTCCCACGGGAGATGTGCGATGAACCCGAGCCGCCAGGTCTACTCCGAGCCCCTGCAGAGGCACGTCGCGGTGCCAGCCGTGACCTGCCGGTGCGACCCCTCCTTTGGAGCGGAGACCCCCAGCGGGGTTCCCGACTGCACGCAGTGCGCCAAAGGGTTCTTCCCGAAGCTGGGGTCTGTCGTGTGGAACACCAGCGCGAACAGGGTCAACCTCGGCGCGTTCCCTATGGAGGCTCCATTCTGCTCTCTGGAGTGTGCCATGTGTGGTGCGGTGCCCTGCGGCGTTTTCAATCCTCTGAGGGAGGAGTGTGTCTGCGATGGGAATCTGAGGGGTCCGACCTGCGAGGCGCCGTGTGACCCGGGGCAGGCAGGCATGTATTGCAACGAGACATTCAGCGTGCTGCAGCACTCCTTCGAGAAGCGGTTTTTCCCCGCGTCGCTCGCCTGGGTGTCCCCCCTCTGGGATATAGCGGAGAACGCGAACCTCACCCTGGGTGTGGCGGGGGTTCAGGAGGGGCTGATTAAGAGCCTGAATGTGAAACTCTCCCGCAGCCCGCACAGCGCACCCCCGCTCCTCGCAGGCGCCCTTCCTGACTCTGCAGACACTGTCGAGGCGGCGTATTACGGCCCGCGGGTTGACACCAGGGTGGAGGGGGATCCACACTACCTCCACGTCTTCATCTCCCGGACAGTGTTCGTTTATGAGGCAGTTCCCAACTCCTCTGCAACCCACCCGGGCTTCAAGCTTGTTCTGAAAGCCCCGGTGAAGGACTACTATGCACCTCTCGGGTTTTACATCTGCTCCGACCCAGGCATTTTCGGGACGAACTCCGACACAGGGCTTGACGCTGTCCTATTCCGCGAAGGGATCCCTGAAGGCGCGCCGGACCACCTCATCTTCATAAAGGGTGATACGATCTGCTCTGCGGAGGGCTATGGGATACAGCTTGCCTTCCGTGAGACCCCCCGGGCTATCCAGAACATGTTTGGGATGCCATGGGCGGAGGCGGTGCGTTTGAAGGGGGTGCTGGAGCCCCTCAACCCGTTCTCCGCAAAATTTGACCTGCGGAAGTGCAAATGGAGGGATATCCCCTGTGATCACTATGGGTCGTCCTCCGCGTCACCCTCGGAGGTTTTCGGGAACTGGGATGGGGTGTCATTCTTCAACGACGACCTGATGCTGCTGTCTAACGGAGAAGTTCGAGCTCTGGAGGGCTTTGGACAGCACTGCTGTGACTTTTCGCCGGAATGCAACTGCTGGTTAGGCTATCTCTATTATCTGGCGGGGGGCATCGCCGCTGAGGATTTTGGGACTGACATCCCGGCGTCCCTGATGGAGAAGTTTATCGACACCTCCTTCAAACAGTCGCCCATCACGCAGGCGCTCCGCATCGCGCCGACCTCATCCCTCCCCCTCACCACCAGGGTCACTGCGATTGTCGGGGGTGATGACACCAGAGGCCTCCCCGGGATCGTCTTCGAGGAATACCGCATGCACCTCCTCGTTTCGCCTGAGGGAGGCCCACCAAACCCAGGTGACAACTCCCCTCCTGCAGAGCTGTTGGTTGCAAAGTCGGGCATGATTTTCTCCATCCTGCCTGGGGCAGGGCTTCCTGCCCAGCTGCAGGTTCTGTCGGATGTGCCTCTCGTGGAGGTGGCTGGGAGGTCCGTCATGCAGGTGCCGGCTGGGATGACGTCAGGGCCTGCGTCGCTTAGCCTCCGCGTCGCCTTCCAAGACTCGTCGGGGATTGGGATACCCCTCAACGGGGATCGTATCACCCCGGTGCTGCTGCGGTGCGGCACTCCCATCACTTCATCCGACATCACGTCTGCCGAGCTTCTCTCGGGGAACCTGAGGGTGCTTCCAGCGGAGCTGGTCGATGCGCTCACCTCGGAGGGGGATTGCCTCCCCGCAGCGGCGTCCGATGCTTATCTTGTCGGGCTGCATGCCCCTGGGAAGGATGTTCCCCAAGGGGTTGCATCGTATGAAGTGACATTCGATTCGATCGGGATTTCCGGAGGAGGGCTGTTCCGTATTCAGTTCTACCACGCAAAGTCGGGTGCGGTGGGGGTGTCCCGGCCGATAGTTGTGACGCAGAACCCCTGTGTTTCAGGCATGGAGCTGTCGGAGGAATGCACCCATGAATGCACCGACCCCTCGCAGAACGGAGAGTGGTCCCTTCTGAGGTGTATCGCCTTTTCAGGCAGGTCGATGCGTTGGGTTCAGCTCAGCACCTCCTTGATTGCCGGAGGCACTCTGGAATATACCTTGGAGATGACGCAACGCTGCTGCCACGGCAAGGGCCTCTGTTGTGCCGGGTCGGGGAGCTGCACAGGAGATCACGCCGCCTCCACCTCCATCTCCTCTTCCTCATCGCTCTCCACCCGGTGCGACTGCATCGCAAACCCCATCGGGGGGTTCTGGGACCAACGCTATGAATGCACCAGATGCAAAGAGGGCTACAGCGGCCCTCTCTGCACCCGGTTCGACCACCCCACGGCATCCCACGCCCTCTCCGTGTCAACCGTGGAGGGGCAGGTCGACGCGTTTGTCTTCTCCGTCATGGGGGAAACCCCTGTCGCGGCGAACGTCACCAACCGGGGTGTCGGGGCTGACACCGACATCTGGCTGACCTTCCTCGCCTGCCCGGGGCAGGACAAGATTGAGTGGGTCGGGAGCCCTTCGCCTGGGCAGATCTCACTAGCCTGCTCAGGGCATGGGTCATGCCAAATCGACCCCACCTCGGGCATCCCCCGGTGTGACTGCGACCCGGGCTACTCTGGCGAGGACTGCTCCAGCGTGGCCTGCAGTGGGAAGGGGACCTACAACGCATCAACGAAGCTCTGCACCTGCCTGAGGAACAGGGTTGACGGCGCCTGGGCACCCGCGGAGACGGTCTGCCGGGGCGCCTCCTGCACCGCAACCGGTGGGGCTGACACCTTCCCTGCATCGCAGTGCGCCCACCTCTCGGGGGACTCCAAGCTGGAGGACTGCTTCGTGGGGGGCAACCCCCGCCCCTCGCACCGGACATTCTTCAACTGGAAGGGCCTCCAGGCTCCGTCATACTGGGACCTGGGCTTCGCCTCCGTGACTGTCAGCCTGGACCCCCCCTCGGGGAACTGCAGCAGCGCGCAGCAGACCCCTGTGGTGATCTACGCCACCTTCCCTGCGTCCGCCCCGCTGTCCGACGCTGTCGACGCGGTGACGGGAATGCCTTGGTTCGCTGAACCCACCCTGCGCCCGCCATCAACCCCTGAGCCTCCAGGGATGGGCGGGCCACCCCCTGCCCCACCTCCAGGTGGCGGCAGTGGTGGTAGCGGGAGTGGTGACACCCCCCTCCCCTGCGGGGAGGTGATCTCCTCCGACATCACCTCCCCCCGGAGCAAGGATGACATGCAGGCCCTCTGCGGCGCGGCGGGGTCCTGGGATGAGGAGACCCAGTCCTGCTTCTGCTCCGAGGCGGCGCACTCCTGCATCCTGGGGAGGTGCGTCGACACTATACAGTTTGCAACGTGCGACAAGCCGCCCCCTCCGAATAAGACCTGCGACAGCGTCGCCTGGAAGGGCAAGTCGGACCCCACCCTCAATGCGATGTACCTCACCAGCGGCGGGGTCTGCAAATGCCTCTTCTCCCAGGGGGGGAATGACGCCGTGGTGCGGCAGACCTGCTCCGGAGGCGCCTGCGTGCCCCCCGCCACCCAGCTGCGGTATTCCTGGGATGCGCGCGGGATAACCAAGACGCTCTACAACGAGTCGGATCTCCTCCCGGAGCTGGCAGAGCTGAGGCACGCCAGGGTGGCCTCGGCAACGCCCGGCACGTCGCTGCTGCTCCACACGGAGGTGGGGCGGTTCTACCAAGGCCCTGACAGCCTGCAGCGTGAGGTGGAGGTTGGTGTCACTGAGTGGCTCCGCAGCGTCGCGCGTGGCCTGCAGGATCCCGTGATGGATCTCTCCTTCCTCGTCGCGTATGAGCCTGGGAGGTGCGAGCCTGTCGTGACCAACGCGTGTTTCTCCATGTCCTACCAGGGGAACCGGCAGCACGGGCGGCTGTTCTACCAGCAGGAGAGGGCGAATCTCAGCACCCTGCAGAACGGGCATCCATTCTACACCCTGCGGGTTGCGGAATCCGCTGCGGCGGCGCAGGCGTCTGACATCGAGGAATATCACGAGGTGCTACGCTACTACCGCGATGTTGAATCAGGCAGCAGCGTAGGGAGCTCCCGCTCTCAGGGCTGCGGGGTAAAGTGCCCCGGGCCCTGCCCCGAGGAGATGGGTTTCCAGGACCCCGTGGACTTCGTGCAGATCGGGGGGTGGATGTACTTCCTCGCAATCGCCGACTTCGATTCTGTCTCCCCGGCGGCGGAGTCGCCCTGCAGAGCCCCGTGGGATCCCGACAGCACCGATCCCCATTTCCAGGGCCCCCGCGAGCTGTTTATGACAAAGGGATATCCGATGGACGCGCAGCTGGGCGCTGCCGGGGCTAGCAATGCCGCGCAGAGGTTCTGGGCGACCTTCCTCAACTCGCACCTGGGGGACACGGCGTACCCCAGCGATGCGGAGGTTGCGGGGATGAAGGTCTTCACCCAGGCGCAGAACCTGCAGAAGTTTAAGGGGGTCACCTCCGCACAGCGGGACACCCTCTTCAGCCAGGAGGAGCTGCTCTTCGCTGCGGTGGTTGATGCGGGTGATCCCAACAGTGGGAACACCGGGTCGGGGCAGGGCTCGCTGGTGCAGTGGGACTCCCCGAGGCGTCTCTACCATGCCCTGCTGAATGTGACCACCGGTGTTCCGGAGAAGATCGCAATAGCCAGCACCGCACAGCACATCTCCTACCTCTCCGTGCTGCATCCGGAAGGGCAGGCTGGGGCATTCGCATTCTACCTCGGGATGGATCCCAACTCGCAGGTTGTCAGCATGCCTGACGGGGGGTTGCGTAACCCGACCTCGCCCTTCATCCTGACACGCCCCACCCGCCTCGCTGTGTATTACTACGACGGGATCGACGAACGCATCATCGCGGTGGCGCGTGGGGATAACGTCAACCACTGCACCGGCATACAGAACCACCCCGCCTTCACCTTCGTACCTTCTGTGGGAGGCGGGCCTGGGAGATACGTCTTCCAATTTGACGACGGATCAGGCGCGGGGGTCCAGCTGTTCCAATGGACCCCGGGGAGCTCCGCCTTGGCGGTGAACCTCGTGGTGCCCGACACGGGGGGGTCCCCATCCGCAACTGCCTATGCCGTGCCGCAGCCTCCGGCACACCGCGCCCCAACCTCCATGCTCGCGATCGATGGCTACCTCGTCCTCACCCTGTCTGCTTTCCGCATCAATGCGGGGGGCTCGGGGAACACCCCTGCGGGAAGCACCCCCAGCCGCTCCGCCAGCACCCTGCAGTTCCCCCCTGTGCCGGGTGGTGGGCAGCTCCCCCCTCTGCCGGGTGGGGGTGGAGGAGGTGGAGGTGGCACCCAAGGGGATCCCGGCTGTTTCGCCCCTCCTGGCTGCACGCAGGACTCTCTGTTGTACCCCTATCAGACATCTCCCTGCCTCAACGAAAGCCGGGGCAATGCCGAGCTGTACCGTGTGGCGTTCTTCCCGGAGCTAATGGTGGAGCCCGCCGTTCCGGATTTCAACGGGGAAACCCCGACAGACCCAATCTGGCTGACACCCTTCTCCTCAAATGGGTTCTTCTGGGTAGGCCACGATGAGGGAGCTTCAAACAACGGGATGTTCCTCACCACTGAGGATGAGTCTCACCCGATGCGCCAGTTCCTCCGTGAGGAGAAGCAGACAGTTTACTTCACCCGGGTTGATCCGATGCAATCCCCTGGCATCGGTGGTGGCGGTGGCTCCCCGTCCTCCTGGGAGACTGTGAAAATATTGGAGGCGAAATCCCCCGCAGACTTCTCCAACTTCATCGAGTTCAAAGGGGAGATGTTCTTCTGGGGTTACAACCCCTCCCTCCTGCAAGCGGTGTACTCCGCGGATGGCCTCGACCCGGGCCCCCTCATCTCATGCTACCCGCCGGGGAGGATGCAGAACATCCTGTGGGATGACACGTCATCTTCTCCACCTCCGCCTCCGCCAGGCGGTGGTGGTGGTGGAGGTGGAGGTGGCGACCCTCCCCCACGCCCCCCCGACGGCACAGCGCCCCCCGCACCTCCAGGTGGCGGGGGCGGTGCCGGGGGTGGGGGTGGGGGGGGCCCTCCCCCGTCTGGCGGTGGTGGCGGGAGTGGCAGCACCCCCTCCTCCACGTCGAAGGTGACAAAGGTGATGTCGGGTGCGAACATCCCAGCCTACTCCGGGTGCCCCCGCGTGCTGTGGAAGGCGCGTGCCCCTCCCTCGGGAAGCGGCGCAGTTGGAGCCCCTTCGGCGCAGATGGTCCTGTCAGGCACGGAGCACGATGGGGTCTCCATCCCCAAGGCGCAGTGCTGCCCTGCGGCATACCCCTCTGCCTTCTCCGGAGCTGACACCGCCTCCGCCTGGCCCGACCCGCAGAAGCAGGCAGGGCGGACCTGCGACCCAAGCGACCCGAGCTGTCTCTCCCCGGGTGAGGAAACCCGCCCGCTCCCCAGAGGATGCACCGGGGTGTGCGCGGGTGGCGCGAGCTATCCCTCCGTTCTCCCCTCCGTCATGGAGCTCTACACCACGGAATCCGCCTGGGCTTTCCCGAGCAACGGGTGGTGGAATTTGGGCTGGAGGAGCCTCTGGTCAAACGCGACGCTCCTCTCCGGAGCCACGGCGTACCGCACAGGGGGTTTTGCCTGGAGGGACCACCACCCGAGGCTTATGGGGGTGTGGGAGACCGTGCCAGTCCCCCCCCGGAACGACTGCGAGGACTGCGCAGCTTTCTACCACGGGGAGGGGTGCATCCGCAGCTGCGCCCTCCCCTATGGGGCCTGCGGGGGGAGCGAGTTGGATTGCAATGCGCCCTCCTGCCTGTGGGACCCCAAATCCATGACGTGCTCCCACATCCCCTGCTCGGGTTACCAATGCCGCGATGGCATCCGGGGGGACGGGTCCTGCATATGCCCCGCTGACAGGTGGGGCACCGCATGCGAGCACACCGAAGACCCCGCCCCTGGGGGGAAGAACCGCCGCAACGTGGCGGTGAGGCACTTCTCCGCGGGGGCTGATTCCTCCTTTGCCAACTGCCCGGAGGGGGATCCAAAATGCGACGGATTTCCCAGGGATTCCGACTGTGACGAGGAGAACTGGGTCTGCGGGGCAGGGGGTGACGAGCCGTGCTGTGGGAGGGGCCCCGACCCCCTCAGGGTGTCGCAGAACCGCACCGCGATGATCGCCTTCCTCGATGTGGACTTCTCCCCGGAGGGGCGTGTGGGGGGTGCGGTTGTCATCCTCCGCGAGGCGGAAGGGTGGTGCCCCGATGCCTCATCTCCGAATGGCACCGCCACCGCCACCACCACCCTGCGTATCTACCACCTCCCCGACGCAGCGGACTCCACCCAATTCATGTCCCGAGCCAAACGCGTTGAGGTGGAAGGTCTCCTCTCCCATGCAGCCTTCCTCCGCGTCTCCTCCAGGAAAGTTCTCGCCGGGGAGGCGACCCGAGCCTCACCGACAAGGCTCGGTGGGGAGTGGGCAATTTCCCTCAGCCCCGACGTGATGCAGGCGGCGGCGGTGGGTTCAAACGGGAAGAGGGTTGCCGTAGCATTCTCCCTGGAAGCGGAGGGCCCGTGCCAGCTCCTCTTCACCCCGCGGGAGTATGACTCGTCCTGGCAGGGGGTTTGCGGCGGAGCTGCAGGTGGGTGCTCTGGAGGTTCCATGGCGGTGCGCGGCTCCGCCATTCCTGTGGAGGACAGCCGTGCCGCAGCGGCGGCTCTCACCCTGACTCAGTATGCAGACGGGTTCGCCGAGGCTCTACATGATTCTCCCCCAGTGGAACCCCTCCCTGAGCCTCTAAAACGCACCCCGAGGAAGTCAGAGCAGGCCTCTGTTGCACACCACAGAAACCTCTCCCGCGAGGCCCAGGGGAGGTTGATCTCCTCCGCATCCTGCGGGGTTGTCAGCACAGACCCGACGGAGAGGTGCTCTGAGATGTCGCCCCCTTCCTCAGGCTTTGCCATCCTCTTTGTGCAGGGGTACTCCCATGCCGCTGAGGCAGATGTCAGCATCTCGTGGATCCCCCGCGGTGCCTATGCCGCTGCGGCAACCGGGTGGGGTCAGCACGGCAGCTGCCTCGCCGGGTCTCGGGAAGGCGAAGGGAGGTGGGATGGATCCTTCTGCCTCGACTGCTCCGGGAGGTACTCCGGCGACAACTGCTCTGACTACTCCTGGACATGCGATGGGGTTTCCTGCGGGGGAGAGTGTGCCTGGGACCCCCTCGACGGAGGGATGAATGAGTTCTGCAGCTGCCCTGCCGGGATGAAGGGGATTGACTGCACCACCCCATGCCTCGACTCTGCCGCAGCCCCAGCGGGTTGCGGCGGGCACGGCATCTGCCGGGGTGACGCAACCTGCACCTGCCACTCCTCCCCGGAGCTGGGGTTCTGGGATGGGCCGGGGTGTGACAGGTGCCAGGAGGGGTACCACTCGCCTGGCCTCGGCTGCACCCTACCCTGCCCCTGCGGGTTTGGGGCGTGCAACACAACCTCGGAGGATGGGAGGTGCACGGCGCATCCCAACGGGACATCCATCTGTTTCGGAAACCACGCAGGCCCCTTCTGCCGCAGCTGTGCCCCTGGGTATTACGGAGTCCTCTGCGATGCGTTCTGCGACCCTCTCTCATGCGGGGAGGGGGACTGCGTGTCGGGCCTCTGCATCTGCAGGGAGTTTTACCACTACTCTGCGGAGACACGGTCCTGCACTGTCCACTGCGACCCCTCCACCTGCAGCGGCAACGGGAGGTGCCCACCCCCAGGCTCTCCAGTTACAGGGGGTTATCCCTGTGCCTGTGAGAGGTCACCCATCAGAGGGTATTACAGCCCTGAGTCAAACTGCAGCAGCTGCGATGGGTCTTTTTGGGGGGAGTTGTGCACCCGGGAGTGCCGGTGTAACGGGCGGGGGTCATGCGATCGCACCACGGGGGACTGCATATGCTACGCCGATTCCACCGTGGGGTTTTTCGGAGGGGCGCAGTGCGACGTCTGCCTCGCGGGCTACACCGGCTCCTCCTGCAACACACCCCTCACCGAAATCGGGGAGCCGGAAATCTCCAGGGCCTACGCCTTCGAGTCCCCGCACACCGCCACCTCGCGCGGGATATCCGCTTCCTCCGACACCACAACCCCGAGAGGTGCCCTCCTTACCTTCTCGACGCAACACCTCCGCGCCTCCGGCGCCTGGGGGGACGGCCTGACCTCCGGGGGCGACTACGAGGTCGTGCTGGCCTCTGCAGGGGACAGGGGGGCCGGCACCACGCTCGCCATCGAGGCCTGGGCAAAGGACGTGGGTCCATCTCTCGACTTCCGGGGGGGCGCACGATACCTCGGCACGATTGGGGCCCACTCTGCAAGCGCCGCTGGGGTTCTCATCGGGGAGCGGGTCGAGGGCCTCTTCCTGGATGGGCGGTTCGTCTACGCAGTGGTGAGCGATCCCTCCGGGCCCTACCTCGCAAGGTTCTGGTCGTGGCTGACACAGAAGTGCCAGCTCTGCCTTGCTGTCCGCTCCGCAGTCCCCTCCCAGGCACCCGGAATCGTTAGGTTCCGCGGGGCGGCGCCTATCGTAGAGGGTGACACCTGCTCCGCAGGCTGTGCCATCGGTCAGGCCATCACCGACTCCCAAGGGAGGCCCTGTGTGGTGTCCGCCGTATCAGGGAGTCGCCTCGAGGTCGTCTATCCGGATGGGAAAGGGTCGGGGACGCTCGACGCAGCCTCCGCCAAGCCCGTGGTGTCCGCCGCGGGGATTGGGGGCAATGCCACCACAGAGCTGGTCTCCTGGGTGTATATCCCGGAGAAGCGCTGGGCTGCCCTCGTCACGTCTTCACCCAGGGATGGGAGTGTGGCGGGTGCGAGGCTGTACACCGTGTCGGTGGTTCCGCTTGGGGAGCCGCACGCCTTTAAGGAGTCTGCGACATACGACCTGGCAGAGCTGGGCGTGGTTTCCAGCCTCACGTCATACCAGAGCCCGCAGAGCACCGTGCTGGTCGTGCTGGGGACAGGGCTTGCGGGATCCCCTGTTTTCGAACAGCTCGTGGTGGATGAGGTGCCCTCCGCCGGGCTGCCGCCCCTCCCCGTTGCAATCCAGTCCATCCTGAGGATAACCCCTGGGCTGTGCGTGCTGTATTCCTGCGTGAGGCTGGAGAAGCTGGTCCCATTCCCCAAAGCCGGGGCGGAGGACATGCCGTACCACCCCGACCTGGCTGCGCGGTGGGAGCGTGTGAGGCACGACCAGCACACCGCGCTGCTGATCGCCACGACGCGGAGGATAGTCGACGGGGTCGAGCTGCGCTCGCAGGCAGTGCAGAGGCTCAGCCTCAGCAGTCTGAAGGATCTCTCGTGGGGCCCTGACACGGCGCACCCTCTCTGTTCACTGCAGGTCTCCGAGCCGAGGTGTGCCGCAGCGGGGTGCAACTGGGTGTCCGATGCGTGTGTCCGCCTCCGCAGCACCACAATCCTCACCTCCGCCAGCCAGGACGGAATCAGCTCCGTCGACATCGACCCCTGGACTGGGATCGCGTATATCATGTTCGGCAAGCCTGGGCAGACCCACGCCCCGACCTTCCTCTACACGCTGAACGCCCTCACCTTCACCCCGGGGTTCTCCCGCACCTTCGACGGGGCGGCGGGAGGGAGTTCCGCAAAACCTGAGGTGGTTGCCGCAACGCATCTGGATGTATCGCGCAGGGCTCTCCTGGCGGTGTCCCTCACAGACAGCCTCTCGGTGGGTGTGTTAGGCCTGTTTGACATATCCTCCGTCACGCCGAATGTCAGCGATGCGCCGATCGCAGGGACCCACATCGTGATCCGAGGTGAGGGTTTCGCACCCATTGACCTGGGCGATGTTCCATCCTGCAGGGTTGGCGTGGACGAGGTTGCCGGTGGTTTCATCCATGACAGCGACACCCCTTCCGTCTTCTCCGCGCCGAATGGGACGGATGTGTCGGAGAAGCGCTACGCCATAGAGTGCAACACAACACGCCCTCTCGCCGGCTACTCCGAATGCACCCCGGTGCCTGCCGAGGCCTCCCTCACCACCGCAACAGACCGCAGGTTCACCCAGAGCCGGGTCCCCTTCCTGAGGATCACCACGCCAGTCATCCTCCGCCTGGGCCTCGGAGGGAACGCCACAGTCGGGTGGTCATTCCCCCATGCTGAGGGGGACGTCCCCACAGAGGGGCATGCCATCAGCGACCCGGCGGGCGCCGCCGAGGTGCGGGTGAAGGCCATCGGGTATCCCGGCCCTCTGGGTGATTTCAACGGGGTTGTGTCGGGTGTGGAGGCCGCGTTTGTCCGGGGGAGGCCGTGCGGGCCGCACAACGAGAATGTGACGCTCATCGTGTCGGGCGCCGGGTTCGTCGAAACCGCGTTTTCGCTGTGCCGCATCGGGGGTGTGGTGACGCCTGCGACCTTTGTCGACACCCTCAGGGTTCTCTGCACCCAGCCCGCCTCCTCCACACCCTACCACGCCGCTGCCGTCGAGGTGACGATGGACGGGCAACAGTTCTCCGCCGTGGGAGAGGCAACGCTGTACGACGCGATCGGCGAGCCCTCCCTTCTCGACGCCTCCTTCATCTGCCTCGGGAACAGCCAGTCCCTCGCCTCCGAGGTGCAGGGGACTGGCCAGCCCCAGATGCAGTGCGACACCTCTCTGGTCCCGGTTCTGAAATCCTCCGACAGGGTCCACATCCCACCTATCTCCGTGAGCCTCAACGACAGCGCGGGCAACTTCATCGGAAGCGTCTGGGCAAAGGAACTCCCGTCTGCCCCGGGCCAGGTCAGGATGGAGCTCCCAGAATCGCTCACCCCGTGGGAGGACTCTGTTTTTGATGCGCCTGTTGTCGACGGGAGGGCCGTTTTCGACAGCGTCTTTGTGAAGCTGCCTGTCGCAGGGGATTACGCCATCAGGCTTGTCTACAGAGAGGCATCTGGGTTTGTCCTGTCCGCAGGGGTGTTGGTGCGGATGTTGGTGGGCGACCCGTCGGGATCCTACTTTGCGGTGCGCCCCCCCGGGTTTTCCAACAACCGCGAGGCGCTCTACCCGCAGCCCGAGGTTCGCGTTGTGGATCTCGGGAACAAATCTGTGACAAACGAGGATTACTTCGTGAGGGCATCGCTAGACATCCCCACAGCCTCGCCCCTCCGCCGGCCCGACGGCAGCCTCCACCTCAGCATATCAGGGGCAGAGGCGAGCCTTGACATCCTCTCCAAGACATACCGCTTCAAATTCCTGAAGATCCAAACAGGCACTCTCTCCGGCAGAGACGTGCAGTTCGAACAGCCTTCCCCAAACACATTTGTGGAGATCCGGTTCAACGTGACATTCGCAGTCTACTCCCGGGGCGACGGGAGGCTGGTGGGTTCGCTGCCTGCGCTTTTTCAAGAGATGAACCTGGTGGACTGCACACAGGACTATGTCGGGTCCTCTACCCTCTCTTGGGCAGAGCCTGAGGAGCTGTTCCACCTGTCGCAGGACCCGTTCTACATTAAGGGGTGGAAGTTCTTCGCCGTGGAGAACGGCGGCTATGAGTGTGTCTTTGAAGATGCGGGCAGCGGGGCGTCTCTGCTGAGGGCACCTGCGGTGGCGCTCGATTCGTGCACCCTGCGGTGCGGTGGCCTCCCCCAGGAGCTGAAGGCGGCATCGATGCTGCGGGTTCTGCCCGCGCTGTGTTGCGGAGGCTCCTGCAAGACAGGGGTGGAGGTGTCGTGCACCGTGGGGTACAACAGGACTGACGAGGATGGCAGTCTTGTGTTCCATAGCGACCCGCAGCTGTCCCTTGTTTCCTTCAGCGAGTCGTTCATCTCATCGGAGCAGTTCGTCAGAGTGATCGGCGAGCCTGCTGCGATGAAGGTATTCAACCTCGCAGTGGACCTCGAGCAGCACTTCCCTGGGAAGAGCCACCCCTATTCCAGCGCGCTGGTGGAGCAGAACCGGCTGCCCGTCAGCGTGACCCCAGATGCCTCCTGCGGGATCCGCGTCTACAAAACTGAGACCGGGTTTGCAGAGGACGTGCTGCGCAGGTCGCAGCATGTCTACAGGCTGATGGCCCGCAGCGACGCCATCATCGACTCCTCCTCTTCGGCGCTGGTTGCTGCGGAGTGGGTGACGGTTGGCGGGACGAACCACACCACCTATGAGGCCGACTGGCGCAGCGGGGGCCGTGTCCTCAAGGTGGCAGGGGTGAGCCTCGACACCAGCCTCCGTGTCATCATCACCGACGCCGCCCGCGGTTTGCACGGCTGGTCCGGGCAGTACCTCGCCCGCACCGTGGAGAACTTCTACGAGTCACAGGGGTTCTCCGCCAACGCCTTCGGGGGGAATGCCGACGTGCAGCTCACCATCATCCCCGACACGACGCAGCAAAACAGCGCAGGGGTGCGGCTTGCCTCCATGAGCCCACCGCGCACCGTGGCGGAGGGGGAGGTCGCGGGAACACTGCTGGAATCGGGAAGCCACACCGTGCGCCTGATCAACCTGCAGGCGGTTTTTAAAAACGTGAGGCTCTTCCGCCCAGCGAAGGGGGGCTACATCCTCCGTTTCGCCTTCCCGGGCTCCGGGCTGTTCACCGTGGACATCCGCATCAGCGTGCTCGAGGGTGCGCCGCACCGGGTTGCGTTCGACACCCCCAACCCGCTCTACCCGGGCAGCGCCAACGGGCTGCCCCAATACACCCTGACGAACTACAAAGACCTGGTTGTGCAGCCCAGGTTCCGACTCCTCGACATTGCGGAGAACACCGTGTCTGACTTCCCCAACTCCCACGAGGTGTTCGTGAGGGTCCGGTCCATACACCCGTGGCCGCGCTGCAAATCCCCTGCGCCTGGCGAGGCACCAACAGACCCCGGCATGTGGGGCGTCCGCGACACCTCCACACAGGGTGTCTGTATGTGGAACACTCCAGACCTGGAGGGGTTTGCCGGTGCACCTCACGATGACCTCCGGAGGCAGTTCGACCCCAGGTTTGACGGGTTTGGCATTGCGGCGTATGGGGCTCAGGCCAACCCGATGAACCTGTGGGGCCAGGAGGGGGTCGAGTATGTCGTGACTTTCATGTTCTACGGCGCGGGGCTCAGCACATTCGGGTATTCCCTGCCGGACCTCGTCGTGCCGAAGCCGATCCGCACAATCGTCTGCGAGCAGAACTGCGTGACACGGCTGTGCAGCTTCACCCCCTCGAGGCTCTACACTTTGAACGCAACGTCATCAGGGAGAGACCTCACTCTCTACGGAGACTACTACGACCTTGCCCTGGCACAGTCTACATCACCCGACAAGCTCCGTGCAATGTTCGACGTCGAAGCGGAGGACACGACCTACCCCTGCGAGGTGCCTGTGGAGCTGGACAGCCCCTGCAGTGTGCACGTGCAGTACCCTGGGTGTGTCTTCCGCTGTGTGAACCTCTTCCCCTCCCCGGCGTGGACAGACCGGCTCCGGGCGGAGTGTTGTCAGAACCGCTTCTCTGCGACCTGCATCGCTGCTGCTGGCGTGCCTGCCAGGAGATCGGGTGATTTGCTGCAGCAGAGTGCTGGTGGTGGGAGTGCCACAGATTTCCTGCTGAAGCCATCCAGGTCGAAGCTGAGGCTCGCCACATCGTGCGACTCCAGCAGACCCTGCACCGTGGCGCTTGCTAACGCACCCCTCGCAGGGGGTCCCCCCCAAGTGGGCGAGGCTGCACAGCTCGGCCTGCAGGAGGGGGCTGTCTTCCCGACGATAGCCTCCAACACAGTGACGCAGGTGGTGAGGATTCCTATTGCGGTGAAGGACAAGGCTGGGAATGACCTGCTCTTCTCCGACACGCAGGTGGGCCGCCGTGTCTCCGTAGAGATTGTGAAGCGGGTCGGGGTGCGCTGGGTGGGGAAGGGCGGGTGTGCTAACTCCGTCGAATCCACCACCTCCCTGGAGGGGTGCCTGCCGCACCACATGGTCAACGGGTTTGACTGCAGCGTGGGGGACACCGCCGCAGCCCGCGAATGCGTCACCGCCACCGACCCACACACCAACACGCTCATCGCTGGCGAGATCACCGCTGAGGTCACCTTTGGGATTGCAGACTTCCACATCACTATGCAGTACCCCCGAGCCGGGCTCTACGCCGTGGTGGTTAGAGATGTCTCCAGCGGCGCATCGGCGCCAACACCACTCCCCCCCTGCACGGGCTTGGAGGGCGTGGATCTGGCAGGTGGCACCCTACCGGTGGAGACGCCCCTGGGGACCCTCCCCTTCCATGGGTCGGTGAACTGCGTCGACCCGACCTTTCCGGAATACACCACAACGTTTGTCGTGTCGCGTGGCGCGCCGCACAAATTCACCTGGAGGGCCACACCGACATCTGTTATCACCAACGGTGCCTCTGGGAATGTCCAATACGAGCTGCAGGTTCTCGATGTCTCAGGCAATGTCCTGGGTGCTGAGGACATGCGCCTCCCGGGCGGCACTGCGGCAATCCCCTTCTCGCTGCGCGTGTCGCACACCGTGCCCCAGCTGAGGGACCCGGTGACAGGGCCTGCCCTGCTAGCGAGGAGGTCTATCGTATACACCGAGTTGGAGATCAAGAGGTTGGAGGCTGCTGCATGCCAGTATGCTGTCACAGAGAGCCCGACACGGCAGGTGATTGACATCGGGGCTGACACGTCGGACAGCACGCGGATGAGAGCATCGTTCAGCGCATTCAAGATATGGCGTGGCATGACCTGCAGAGTGAGGTTCGAAGCTGTGGTGCAGGATCCCAACGGCGTGTCGGATAGCGACCTCCTGGCGAAGGGGCTGAACAACCAGTCAGGGGATGTGGAGGTCGACGTGCAGGCGGAGAGCTGCTGCAGCGCCGACGCCATCTCCGCCCCGGATGGTTACCGCAAGGATCCCTGCGCCTCATTCGCGTACTCCTTTGAGATCGGCTGCTGGGCGCAGTTCGCACACCGCAAAAAATCCGGCCCCAGAAACCCCGGCGACGGGGTTCTCTCCCCGCTGCGCGACGTCACGGAGGCAAACCCCTATGCCTGCCTCTTCGAATGCGGGACATGCGAAGCAGGCCTCACCTGCTACGGCAATGCCACCATCGTCGCAACCCCTGGGTTCTTCAGGGAGCCTGTCACCTACCGGGCCCTGGAGTGCAACCCCGGAAGATGTGCTGGCGGGGATATCTGGCAAGGGCTTGGCCCCGCCACGCCACTGCCTGTTCTGTCGAAGGATGACGTGGTTCGGGCGAGCGAGCAGTGCGTTGTGCACAGCCGTGGCCCCTTCTGTGGGGAGTGCAAGGGTGAGGCGACGGAGGCTGCCCCCAACGGATACGCAAAGCTGGGGGATGACTGCATCAAATGCCCCCCGCAGGGGGTGAGCTACGTTTTGGTGGTGCTGAGCGTGTCGGGTGTCCTGCTTCTGATTTTCGTGATGGTGTCGATCAACCTGCAGACCGGGAAGGTTGTCCGGGAGTCGTCGAAGCTCTCCGTCATGATGAAGATGTTTATGAACCACATCCAGGTCACCGCGCTCTCCAGCAGCTTCGCGGTGCAGTGGGGCAACATCCTGACGGATGTCTTCCGCGCAACTGGCTCCACCTCCCCAAACCTCGCCATGGTCAGCCTCGCATGCGTCGTACAGCTAGACTACTACACAAGCTATGTTGTATGGCTCCTCGTCCCAGCCGTGGTCATCATCATCCCCTTCATCGCCGTCCTCCTGGTTCAACTGAAGCGCCTCCTGAAGGACACCGGGGTGAAGTTCAAACCAGATGGGAGGCAGGACGTTGCCATGAAAGAGCGTGCCCCTGGGTGCCAATCGCATTACCACTACGCCTACGACTGGTGTGTCGCGCGGGAGGACCGTGAGCTCCTGAAGCTCCACCTGAAGGAGTATATGGGGATGTCCGAAGCGCAGCACGACCGCTACCGGCTCAACCTGCAGGTGAGGCCACACATCGACCCCAACGCGATGGTGGGGCTGCGGGATCTGGAGCACCCTGACTCATACCCGCATGAATCGGAGGCGTTCTACCCACACAAAATCCAGGGGATTGCCAGAAAGGCGACGTCAGACAAGAGGCCTTCTACGCCCCCTCCTCCTGCAACCGGCGATGCCCCTCCTCCGGAGGAGACGGACGATCTCCTCTGGGAGACGGACCTCACACCCGGGAGCTACCAGTGCTGGCTGTGCCACCACTGCTGCGTGCTGGAGCAGCTCTTCCCCAACGACGGCATCGGGCGCCCCGGGGTGTTCGGGCAGGGGAGGGAGCTGGGATCAGGGATGTGGTACAGCTGTGACGTGCCGGACCATCTCATCACAAAGGCCTCGCTGTACCACCTCTTCCAGGGGGACCTCCTGGTGGCGTGCCTCGCGAGGCTGGAGCTGCTGCAGGCTCTGGAGCTCCGCTTCGAGAAGTCGGGGAGGAAGATGTCGGGGCAATCCGACCTCTACGCGGTTGCGTCGGATATCTTCCTCACGCAGCCCACGCCGCACGCCCCGCGGGATTACACCGCTGTCCAGCGGGGGAGGGACGGGTCCCCCAGGGCGATCGCTGCTGCTGCCGGGGGGAAGTTCAGCGAGCTTTTCGGCCCCCAGTCCGACCGTTCTCAGGAGATGACCCCTGTGGGGTCCGATGTGAGTTCGCAGCAGCAGCATGTCGCGCCAGCCCCGAATGGGATTGCCTCCGATGCCCTGCAGAGGTGCAAGTTTGCAACGGCGTGCACCCCGCCCTACCCTGTTGCGGAGCACCTCCCCTTCCTCTTCCCCAAGGTGCAAGGGGGGGAGTCCCCTGGGTTCAACATGGAGGTCACCGTTCTGCGGGATGACGGCACACCGCCTGCCCCCGCAGGGGCCTCCAAGGAGAGGGTTTCCCTGCGGGATCTGATCGATGCGGGGGTCTCTCGACTCCTGAGGATGAACGACACGAAGGGGAGTTCTGAAGGGAGCAACCAGGGGGACCGCGCGCCGCCGACCCCTTCTGCCGGTGGGGGCGTGCAGGCGATGTGGGGAGGGGTGTCCGATTCAGCCCAGGCGAGGCAGAAGGGGTCTGATTTTCTCAAAGCGGAGAATCTCAACACCGCGGGGTCAAACAGCGTCTTCCGCTACGCGAGGTCGGATATCGTGCTGGGTGAGGTGAAGGAATACGTCTCCACAACTGACCCTCTGACGCCTCCGCGAAGCCCGCGTGACGGAGAGACGCTCTTCTCCTTTGTGAAGCTCCCCATAGCTCTTGGGGCATCCGGGGAGGGATCCGACGCAGACACAGCCACAGCCTCCGGCCCACCCACCCCATCAGCCTCTGCCGTGCCATCTCCGAAGAACATCGTCTCCCAAGGCACCAGCCCTGCCGCCTCGCCGAGATCGCGATCTGGCGGGCCTCTTGGCTCATCTATCTCGCCTACGAGCAGGGCAGCACCAAAACCTCTGGGCCCACGCCGTGCCTCTGCCCTCGACCTTCCAGGGGTGTCGGCCCAAGCGGGGAGCCGCTTGGCTCCACCCCCTGGGATCTCCCCCGCGTCCTCCGCCAGGAGGAGCAGCGGTGGCGGAGGCGTGTCGGTGGCGGAGACGAAGGGGTTCCTCCCTGAGTGGTACCTCGAGGCGGAGTTTGAGTGGATCGTGCGGCATGGCAGGCATCTGAGGAGGCTGGAAGCTGCTGCAGAGGGGGGTGGTGGAGGTGGCTCTGATTCAAGCCGTGCGATGCTCCCCCGGAGGGCGTCGGAGTTTGGGGCGGAGAAGGGCGGTGGTGACGGCGGTGCCGTGATCCCCTTCGAGCATACCGAGGAGGACCTCGAGAGGCTGCGGGAGTTTGCCAGAGGGGAGGGTGACGCGTCCTCTCCGATCACCTCGGAGAAGCAGCATGCGGCGCGGGCGTTGCACCGGGGGAAGTTTGGGAAAAACCTCGCCCCGATAAGGCCGGACCCGGAGAGCGGCGCTGCGATGTTCACCCTCATGGAGGTGTCGCAGAGCGTGTCTTACGAGCAGCTCTATGTCGCAGCGAGGCTGCGGCGCATGGCAGATAAGATCAGCGACTGGCGCTCCAGAGGCTATCCCGACTCCGAAATCCGGAGAAAGCTCACCGTGCACTGCTATATCGACGATGTGGAGCAGAACCGCAAGGTGTACGACTCTTCAGAGAACCCCCTCGCCTCCCTCGGGAGGGGTGGCGCCCAAACTGCCTCCAAAGCCGAGGTAACCCCGTCGGCAGCAGCGAGGAAGCGGAAGCAGAAGAAGGCGAAGAAAGGCATGCAGGCTGTCGCTGTGGAGTCCCTCTGGGGGCAGGACGATGTGCCTGGGGGTCTGCCGGCTGGCGGAGGGGGTGGTGGCGGCGGTGCAGCGGGTGGGGACGGGAAGCTGAAGCAGCGGCTGGAGCGGCTCGACAGAGACCTGCAGGTCATCGAGAGGTGTGCGAGCTGCTTTGAGGAGTTTGCCGTCGTCTTCTGCCCGATGTGCAACCGGTTCTACTGCGAGGCGTGCGACAAGACGCTCCACTCCTATGGGGTGCGCAGCACCCACAAGCGGGTCACACCTCAGGCTCGCAGGTCACCCCTCACCGAGGCTGGGTATAAGGTGACGGTGCGCATCTCCGACATCTACACCGTGGTGGTGATCGTCGTGATGTTCCTCATCTACCCCTGGCTGATGAAGGAGATTGCCACCATGCTGAACTGCACCGCCGAGGTCTGCATGAGCGAGGCGGGTTGCACCCGCTACCTCGAGGCAGACCCTTCTGTCGACTGCTCCAGCAGCACCTACATGATGTACGAAACCCTTTCCTACATCGCCTTTGTCCTCTACGGGCTGGGGCTGCCCCTGCTTGCATTCTTCAGAATCCGCGCCGTCTGCCACAAGCTGCGTTCGAAGCGTGTCCTCTCCACCCTAGGCTTCCTCTACTCTGGCTTCCGCCGGAGGTGGTATTACTGGGAGTGTGTCATCATGCTGCGGAAGATGTCGCTTGTCTTCATCGTGGTGTTCCTCTCCCAGCAGCCTGCCTACCAGCTGTACGCCGCGATGTGGCTGACAGGAACCTTCGCACTCCTCAACGTTGTGGTGAGGCCTTTCAAATACACCCTGCTGTGGAAGCTCGAGAACCTCTCACTGGTCTCCATCATGCTGACGTATAACGTTGCGCTGTTTTATCTCGACGACATCTCGCAGGCTGCGAAGACTATCGTCGGGATTGGCCTCCTGGTGGTGAACCTCGTGGTGCTGTTCTGCTTCGCGGTGCAGATCTTCCGCCAGGCGAAGCTGGAGCTGCTCAGGCGTGTCCGCGATGTTGTCAAAGAGGAGGAGCTCACCTGCAACACCATCTCGAAGTACCTCAGGAGGACGTGGGACAACACGAAGTCAGTGCTGTTCCTAAGCACGGCTGAGAGGCGGGAAAGGGAGCTGCAGGAGGACCTCGAGAGGAAGTGGCTTGGGATCAGCAAGGCCCAGGTCCGGACAGAGCGTGCTTCGATTGCGCAAGGCGTGGCGAATGGGCAGGTCGTGGAGAAGGACGGAGCAGGCGCGCTGCCTGTGGAGTCCAACGCGTTGACGCCTGCTGCGGACATGGGGTATTGGGTGGAGCATTACAATGGGAAGCGGACAGACCGCTTCGTGATGCTCAGGCAGATCGCTGTGGATGCCGCGCCGAGAACCGGGCGGAGTAGGGGGTCCAGCCCCGCTGTTTCCCCCAGTCACGGGGGTGCTGCGGCAAGGTCTATGCGTGAATCCGCGCTTGCATCGATGTGGACAGCAGCTGTGTTCACCGAGGCGAGTTCTGTGTAGCGTTCTGCCATCGCTGCCCTCTTCCCCCATCCCAAGAAAATATGAATCAAATCAATTGGAAGGAGATGCTGTTTGTGCGTGGCACAATAGTCTCCCCCGATTGTTCTTTGTGTGGCTGTTCCCTACCGTTCGTGCAAAGAACGCAACACCAAATTCTTTTTTTTTTATGCCAATGGAGGCAGCACAACAGCCTTCTCAATGGAGCTGCCTTAGCGTATCAGACGTCAGGGTGTACCTGTTGTTGATGTCCAAGAATGTTGCCTTAGGTCCGGACGACGGCCCTGCCCCCATCTCATTGCATACCCTCACGCCAGATCGTTGGCTGTCGAAACAAACATTAGCAAACCAGTTGTAGCCGAACATATTCTACTCCCCCCACCGATGCAATATCGCGTGAACCCCCCTTTGACGATCTCGAGAGCACATCCCTCCATGCGCCATGCTGCGTGGTGTGAGGTTATGTTCTGAAAAAGATTCGCAATGTGCACGGGTTCCCCCCACCCCCCCTACGTTGTGAGCGCCAACTCTCAAAACGAATATTGAACGACACCCCCCTGAGCCCAGCGCCGTGAGGACTGCCCCAGTGATGACGGTGCCACCACGCTAACTGGGGCTTGCTAGGTGCATCGGCTGTGGCTGTTTCCAACAGCAGTTTATCGCGTTTTTTTTGAACTTATTTTGCCCCGCCGAGGGTTCCCCCGCCCCCTCCCCCCCCCCCACCCCTATCTCTGATACGGCAGTGCAACGTTCACAGCCAGAGCTCAGCTCGGTGAAGCCCCATGCACTGCGTCAAAACAGAGAGGTCTCGGCGTGCATTGCGAAACGCCCCACCCACCCCCAACGAAACACGCAGGGTATCAACCCATACTGATGCGATATCTGTTCATCCCGTCTGTGCACCCGCAGTCATTCCTGGCCTCGTTCCTCTGTTTGCTGTGTTCTGTCATATTGGTGAACTGATGGGGCAATACCCCCCTCTTCACGCCTAGGGTACGGAAAAGAAGAGATTACGACCCGTTCTCCCAGGCCCCCAGGGTGTGTTTGCGACCCATTTTTTTCCGTCGGAAAACCTGCGTGCATCGCCTGGCTCGGTTGATGGTCCTGCACAGGACACCAAAGGAGGGCGCTGTCTACGAAACAAGTCCACCACAGTCTGGCCGTATCGTAAGGCAATGGGTTTGACGCCTCTGCAGCGATTTCACTGGGAAGATTTTGGGGTAAAAATCATCAAAAAAAAGAAAAAATCCCGGCCACCCAGGAAGATTTTCTTCCTGCACTATTTGTGGTGCGGGGGAGGCGGGATGGGGCAGGGATAAGGTGGGTAGGTGCGCAGCGACCCACACTCCACACACCCACACCTCGCCTCTGCAGGAAGATGCCATTCAGACACAAACCACACTTTTTGGATCTCGTCCAGAGAATAAAATCGTGCGAAAGAATGAGACCTGGACAACCCCCCCGCGTGACGTATGCCTGTCGACCAAGCCCTTTGGGATCACATCAGGTCATGGAATCCAGAGACCGCCCTCAGGAGGACGCACCCAACTCACCACAGAATCTGTACCCCACAAGGAACAGGTGTTCGCTACCGTGGCCTCCGGCGGCTGGGGGGCTCCGCCCCCCAGACCCCCCTGTGGACCTCTTTGCATTCTCTGGACCACCTGTAAGGGTGCACCACTCTCTTCTCCAGGGTCAAACGGCATTCCCACGTTTTCTCGTGTTTCTGTACGGGTCTAATAAAAGATGGACTCATCCGCAGAACACGTCCGGGGGCACCATGGATTCCAATGTTCCGAAACATGCCGTTTTCGGTGTTTTTCGGGTCACCTGCGGTGCGCACGGCCCAAAATATGGGGTGAAATAGGTCACGAAAACCAAGAAAAAACTGAGGATAAGTACCGGGTTTTTGGCCGCTTTTTTGTCAGAATAAGCTTCAGGTATGACTGTACACGGTGGACTCCAGCGGGGGTAGGGTAACCCTTTTCGGGAGTCTCAACTAGGGGGAGTCCAACTCCCGCTAGCGGGAGTATAGACTCCCGCTAGCGGGAGTCTATACTCCCGCTAGGGGGAGTCTGACTCCCCCTAGCGGGAGTCTTTTCACCTATTTTCACTCATTTTTCCCATGATACCTATGCAATGTGGCACTCGTCACTGAAGTACAGCCACACCAAACGAAACGGACGTTTCCACCCATCCCAGCTCGCAGACCTGATTCACAAAAATGGGGAAGACGACAACGAAGCCGGCAGCGAAGCCGGCGGCAAAGTCGATTAAGAAGAAGAAGAGCGCAGAGAGTCCCGAGGCTGCGGAGGCGACGAACATTGTGCATGATTTTTGCACGGCCTTCCCTGTTAAAAAAGGGGGCAGTGTGCTGACACTGGGATCCATTAGAAGGCTCCTAGCAACGGTGTTGAGCAAGGAGCTCCACCAGCACAGCACCCAGGTGGCCAACGCAATCATCGCCATGTCTTCCCTGACATGGATAAGTTCGCTGTCAGGGAAGTCGCAACGATGCGGAAGGAGGGCGCTCTCCGTCATATACAAGGTGGAGGCGAAGTATGGCAAGGTGCAGGATACAAACGTGTCGTCGGGGGCAGCCTGAAGCCGCGAATGATCGCGACACGGGCGAACGGCTTGGCACCGTGGGTCTGGATAGATGCTGGAGTTCGGCCGGGTGAAACCGGAAGTCGCAGCAAAATTTGCCCCCCCAGATTTCTTCCTCAAACCCACCCGTGGGCTGATCCGGCCTTGCACGGTGGACTCCAGCGGGGGTAGGGTACCACTACCGGGTTTAACCCTTTTCGGGAGTCTCAACTAGGGGGAGTCCAACTCCCGCTAGCGGGAGTATAGATCAGCAGTGGGCAACAATGAGGCGATGCGGGGGGCGAGGGCACCGATGCTCACTGTGCGACATCCCAGAAGAACGCTGGTATCAACAGGTGCATCGATACCCGCACCTGACTCTCTCTGAGATGAAAGAGGCTGGCTACCCCTCCCTCTTGGCAGGTGTGCTTCCCAATGCCCGCTACGTCACCCCAGCACTCCATGACTGCAAGGGGCTCGCCATGCGGCTGATCAGGGTACTGGATGACAGGGGTGGAGCTTGGGGGTTTTTTCGGGTCAGCTGACCTGATTTTCTGCAGGCCCTCACAAAAAATCAGGTCAGGGGTAAAAAGAAAAAAAAATATAGATTTTCGGGAAACCGGAAAAGTTGGCTCCTCGCCTTGGGGCCTCAAGGTGACCAGGAGGCGTTTCGTGAGCAAAGTGACCCCAGCGACATGAGCACAGGCCTCAAACAGTCACAATAGAGGGCAAATGAAGCTGCCCAACCCGTACCGTGCAACAGACGTTTACTACCGTGGCCTCCGGTGGCTGGGGGGCTCCGCCCCCCAGACCCCCCTGTGGCATGTGCCTGTCTTGTACCCAAGCCCTTTACATCAGGGAATCTCAGTATCCTCAGGAGGACGCAGCCAACTCACACAGAATCCGTACGCCCGCAAGTCACAGATGTTCACTACCGTGGCCTCCGGCGGCTGGGAGCTCCGCCTCCCAGACCCCCCCTACGGCATGTGTTTGTCTTGTAACCAAGTCCTTGCGCGTCCGGGGCTGCATATCGGTTCCGGTACCTCGCGGGAGGCTGGGCCCGAGCACTGATCTCTGAGACGAACCGGGGGGGAACCCATAAGAAAAAATTGGCTGACCCGATCTGACCCGATCCAGCCCGCAACCCCATATTTCAAGCTCCACCCCTGCTGGATGAGACAACAAAAAAATATTCGACAAGACCTGTACAAACCTTGCACTGAATGTGTCGCAGCATGGGACAGGTGCTCAGTTCCGGAAGGTCGTGCTTGCCTGTCACAGGACACACCTACAAGGGCTTGTTCCGCTACCTCTTTGTCTCCCTTGCAGACCTCATGCATTTCCGGTATGCAGACATCCCCTGGCGCTTCTGGGGATGCAAGGATGAGTCAGCCCGGATTCCCTTCTTGCGTGCTCGGATCTCAGGGCATATATTTCACTGGTTGATGGAGCATGCCGAAAAGGGATCAACGCGCAATGCCTACGTACACAGTCTCCATCATTGGTGGGCTCCAGAAGATGCAGTGCCTCTGCAGAACAACGACGAATTTGAAGAAGCAGAGAACGGACATCGCAAGAAAGATGCCGTTACAATCGCCAGCTCCGCAATTTACGAGAGAGATCTTGCGATGGCAGAAGAGAAGCGGCGCGCATCGGGCATGCCTTGGAAGGTTGCGCACCTGTCGCAGGACGGGATCCTCGGGTATAGAGAAGTCATCCTGTGTCCGTGTCTGCACACCCGACACGCTCATAGATTGGCTGTGTATGTTCTTTGCACACAGTTGACACAGCTGCAGAAGGGGTTTGTGCACTGCAACACACAGGACTTCGTTGAACCCATCAGCGCGCCCTACTTCCTGTTCCGGTTCCCCGAAGGACACCGCAAATTATCGCTCTGCTTGTGCAAAATGCCAATCCCGCTGGGGGCGACTTTCACACCATTCGTGTCATCCGAGGCGACTTTGAGCACGCTTGACCAACGCGCACAGCAGGAGGGGGATGACAATTCTGACGAAGAAGATGAGGCCTGCAGGATGGCTTGTCTTGCCCAAGGTGTAACACAACTACGACAGGCGATGGCCGCACTTTGACACCTCAAATTCTAACCGCTCACCTCCGCAGGTGTAGCCGCTACCAGGAGGATAGGTAGGTAGTCCAGAGTCCGGGGAAACTGACAGAAGCAAAACAAGCCCCTCCCCATCCCTCTTCCACCATGATTTTACCCCCCACGCCAGTAGACTGTAACTATATCATGGGAAAAATGGATGAAAATAGGTGAAAAGACTCCCGCTAGCGGGAGTCTTTGACACCCGCTCAGACTCCCGCTCCCAGACTCCCGCTAGGGCCGCTGGAGTCCACCGTGTAGGGGTGCGGGTTTGTGATTTGTGGTCTGTACGTGCCCTCCGGGCGCGCGAAGCGCGCCCGGAGGGCGCGCCTCGCCTGCGCGAAAAAAAAATCCTGGCAGTTTAAAAAAATCTTCCTGGCTGTGGACCCCCCTGGAAGACCAGTGAAATCCCTGCGCCTCTGTTGATATGTGAAGAAGAAAAAAGTCGATTTCGATTTGTCGCGCCCCCCCCCCTCCTCACCTCCCAGTATTCCCACCCCACCCATCACCCTTCTCCCTCCCGCTTTCTTCTTGTGGCTGTCTCTGTGATTCTGGGAGACCTTTTTTCAAAAGATGTTCACAGTGTATTGTGCGTAGTGTTTTAGCCGCCCCCATCCCCCACCCTGCGGCGGAGCGATGCTGTTCTGATTCTGAGGACACATCGCAAGCGCTGCAAGTGGGGGGCCAACCTACGCCTCCCCCAGTAGTGGGATCCACCCTCCAGCAAGCATGCTTCTTGTGGCAAAGAAAAACACCACCCCCCCCCCCCCTCCCCGGAGATTTACTTTTCCATTCCCTCTCGACGATCAAACCCCCCCCCTCCCCTCCCATTTCACGCTGTGCAAAAGCTCTGGTTTAAAACGCACACCCGCGAAAAAGAAGGCTGTTTCAAAGCTGTTCGAGAATTCCCTCCCCCACCCCCCTCCTCCACCTTTGCGGGGGGTGAATGTGCACGGCAGGTTTTTTAACCTGCTTCTCTTTTTTGTGGGTGGGGGGTGTTCTCGCGATCAACGAACGCCCACCCCTCCCGCCCCATACCCCCCTCCCCCGTCCTCCGCACACGCGGGCATGTCTCTCAGGGTCTTGTTAGTGGCAGTCATTTCGCCGGGGGTTTATCGTATCGCTTCCAACCCAGTTCGCCGTGGATTTTACGAGTCTTTCTGTCTGTACACCTGTATATTGTGGTGGGATGGGTGCTGGAGTTTGGGGGGGGGGGGGACGGGGTTGTATGGTGGATTCAGGAAGAAAGCCGTAGACGACACACTTTACTTCACATTTCACACACAAAAAAAAACCAAGAGGCGTGGCAAAAACCGTGGTTACTTTCTTCCATATTTTGACGCGTTTTTGATTTGACGCTCTCGCCCTCCGAAAAAAAAGTGTATCAGAAGGGTGGACTGTGTTTAGCCACAGCGCTCCTCACCCTGCTCACGGTGCTGCCATCCCGCCGCCGTGCTGTGGGCTGCTGGTCGGACAATCCAGAGAAAAATCGCAAGAGGGGGGACCAACAAGGAGGGGTGTCAGGCACCTGCTCCGCGCCGTTCCCCCTCCCTCTCCCCGCGCACATTCTTTCCGGTTCGCCATCACGGAGAGGGGTGGTAGTGAAGTGCTACGACGCAGCGGCGTCCCGACTAGCCGTGTAGGTAGGTAGGTGTAGGTGGGAGGTAGTATCCCAAACAAATAAGGTCGCTCGTGAGATCCCTGTTCTGGTTTGGTATTTATTTATGTGGGGTGCGTCATTCTGTCCCGTGTTCGCGGCACGCTTGGGTGCCCCCTTCCCTCTCCAAGAGAAATTATGCAATACAGGCTTCAAGAGAACAAAATATGCCACAGGCGTATCGATGGCGCGAAAAAAACGGACGGAGGCATCGTGAAGCGCGTTCCGATGTATCGCATCGCTAGAGATAAACCCATGGCACACAGAGAGGGGGGCTCTATCAATAAAATATGCCCTTTCCCCAAAAGATCAAAGAAGAAAAAACAATTCGTGCCGCGTGTGATTTTCAATGATGTATTTTTTGCAACGTGGTGCTGCTCCAAAACGACTTTTGGAGGGCAGGATCTCTGAAACACCGCATTCTGACAGCGCAGGGAAAAAGAAAGGTATTGGGGGTATGGAAATTTAGTCATTCTTAGTCACTTTTAGGCGATTTACGCGCGGTTTTTCGGCTGGGGAAAAGAGAGTAAGATTTTCGAAAAAAATCGATTTTTTCGCAAAAAATCGCATTGTGTCGTAGTCGCGCGTAGTCACCCGTAGTCGCCAGGTCGAGGTTCCCAGATTCCATACCCCCCCGGGGTACTGAATTACCGATTTTTCGACATGTCGAAAAAAAAAATTTGGCCGAAAAAAAAAATTTTTTTTTCGGCCGACTAAACCGAAAATCGGGCCCTCTGGGGTGCCACACCGATATTTTTCGGATTTTTTTCGGATTTTTTTTCGATTTTTTTCGGTTGGGGTGGCCACCAGTCCAGGCTGCTGCCCCAGGGTGGCCGGATTTTCGACATGTCGAAAAAAAAAATTTTTTGGCCGAAAAAAAATTTTTTTTCGGCCGACTAAACCGAAAATCGGGCCCTCTGGGGTGCCACACCAGGTGTGGCTCTATTTTGGGGGTATTTTGGCCGATTTTCGAAATCCTATTTTGGTTTTTTTGCACTTTTTTTGGGTGCTTTTTTGCACGATTTCTGTGCCTCAGACACAGATTTTGGTGTGATTTTTGCGCTATTTTGATTCACTCGGCCTGACCGATGCATACGATTCGAAAAAATGGCGAAAAAATCGCTATCAACAACGGTGAACGAATGGAGGTAGATGGGGAAGTGGAAGGACACAGCACGCCCTCTCACTGATCGCCATCTGTACACTACCTCTCTGTTCAAGGCGGTCAGTGTCACTTGATGGCGCTGCACACAAATCACTGCTACATCCCAGGGCGCCTTCCCTTGTGAGAATAGCGGAACTTCTGCGGTTGCAGTTTGGTGGTTGAGGCCGGCGGTGATATCACTTTGGTGACTGTGCTTCCTTCCCCCTGAGCTCGATCAGATCCAGGTCGACCTGGTGCTGCGTGGCTCCTGGTGTGCCATCTCTTGCATGCCACGGATGCCCACCAAGTCGAACCCGAAACATGACGACCCTTTCGAGATGTCATGGCCGCAAGCCCGCAAACCCGATCGCGTTCGCAAGGTGGTTCGTCTCTTAGAGATCAGTGCTCGGGCCCAGCCTTCCGCGAGGGTGCTGGAACCGACATGCCGCAGCCCCGTACGCGCAAGGACTTGGCTCCAAGACCAGGCACATGCCACAGGGGGGTGTGGGGGGCGGAGCCCCCCAGCCGCCGGAGGCCACGGTAGCGAACGTCTGTTGGCCTGGCTCCATAGTCGCATACGCTCAAGTACAACACAACTGACAGATAGCACATGTCGCATGGGGGGACGATAAATTGTCGCGCAAAGACACGCCACAGGGGGGTCTGGGGGGCGGAGCCCCCCAGCCGCCGGAGGCCACGGTAGTGAACATCTGTTGGTTTGAGCTCGAGAGCAAGCCTCTCACACCACCGCCCTCCGACCCCCCTCTCCACCCCCCAGGTGCAACATTTGTTTGCACCCGGAAAATGTGTTCTTTTGACTGTTTGAGCACATCCAAGACCGGGAACATAGAAGAATTCTGCTGAAAACCCAAAGGAAAATGGTGCAAAAAAGTAGTGACCACCACCCCCATCCCCACCTCCGGGTGCAAAAATTTTTTTGGCCACGGAAAATGTGTTCTTTTGAATGTTTGAGCACATCCAAGACCGGGAACATAAAAATTTTCTGCCAATACCAAGTAGGGTCACAATAAAATCCAAAGGAAAAAAGTGCAAAAAAATAGTGCAAAAAAATATTTTTTCCCCAAATTCCTATTTTCATTCCGTGAAATAGATACACGCCTGTGCCACACCTTTTTTTTTTTTTTTTTTTTTTTTTTTTTTGGGGCCCGGTGCCTGCGCGCGTCCTGTCGTACTGTGGCTGCTTGGTGGGGCTAGCGCAGCAGGTTCTACTTTTGCTTCTACGGGCTCTTAGCACTGTAACATGAACTACACAAACAACAAAGCTCTAGGGCAAACAAACCGCGCGGTTGGGGTGGCCACCAGTCCAGGCTGCTGCCCCAGGGTGGCCGGATTTTCGACATGTCGAAAAAAAAAATTTTGGCCGAAAAAAAATTTTTTTTTCGGCCGACTAAACCGAAAATCGGGCCCTCTGGGGTGCCACACCGATATTTTTCGGATTTTTTTCGGATTTTTTTTCGATTTTTTTCGGTTGGGGTGGCCACCAGTCCAGGCTGCTGCCCCAGGGTGGCCGGATTTTCGACATGTCGAAAAAAAAATTTTTTTGGCCGAAAAAAAAATTTTTTTTTCGGCCGACTAAACCGAAAATCGGGCCCTCTGGGGTGCCACACCGATATTTTTCGGATTTTTTTCGGATTTTTTTTCGATTTTTTTCGGTTGGGGTGGCCACCAGTCCAGGCTGCTGCCCCAGGGTGGCCGGATTTTCGACATGTCGAAAAAAAAATTTTTTTGGCCGAAAAAAAAATTTTTCCGGGGGGCTTCGCCCCCCGGACCCCCCATGTGGGGGGCTCCGCCCCCCACGCCCCCCGCCCCCCCCCCCCCCCCCCCCCCCACCTCCCTCCCGGCCGGGGGCCGGTACGGTCGGTCGTCGGCTGCGGCCAAAGGGCGTGCGGTAGCCGACGCCCTTTTGTGCTCGCCTCCTCTCTCCCACACCTCTTCGTCCTCTTTCATGACGCGTCACCCTGCCTCCACGCTCTGACTTCTGTGACCCGCATGCCGCGTTGAGAGCAAGTCTTTCGTGTGCTGTCACCGAGACCAGGCCACTATCTGCTCTCAGGTTGGTAGCAATGGCCTTTTACCTTATGTCAAGCCCACGTGACAAAGACTCGTGCAGCTGAGGTCCTGGCTGGTCTGTCCTGTTGTCTGGGATCCTGTTCCCCCCCGCACCCCCCCTTCCCACACATGTCTGGTGCGTCGGTCGCGGGTTTGTGGCGCATCGGTCCTTTGGCCTGCCGGGCCTCCCCCCCGCACCCCCCCTCCACACGCGAACCGGTCCCCCTTTTTCAATTGCGACCCGGTTCCCGTGTTGTGTTGCGGCCCTCCCCGCCTCGCCTCCGACAGACTCTCCCCACAGTTGACGACGTGGGCAAACGGCGCCGACATCCTCTCATCACTTACCGTATTCTCATCAGGACGGTCGGTTTCCCTGACGCCACGACCACCAATGTGCTCCGATGCTTTTTGAAGGAGGTAGTTCATCCCCGACTCAGGCGTTTGCGGGAATGAGCTCGCCCACTTCTCCTGGAGGAGTACGCACCACCCGGTCGTGGCGCACCCGCACCCGCTGCACACCGCACATGACGAGTTGCGGTAGCAGCCGTACCCCACACAGGTTCGAGTGGTTTGCCATGGTCCTGCTCACGACGACCTGCAGGTCACCCGTTCCTGTCGTGCACGTGCAGGCAGTGCCAGGAGGTGGTGGCCTCGTCAATCTGGCAGGGTTTGAGTTTACCGGGGCGAGGCACTCCACTCTGGGTCTGCTGTTTGTGATGTAACAAGCAGGTCTGGCGGGGTGTTCAGGGTTCGGAGTGGCCCTCCTCGTTGGCATCCGTGCAGCAGCGCTATCGCGTCCCGGAATGCCCCGTGTCACACCGGTGGGAACAGGGGCCAGCACCGCCATCTCGAGGAGGACCCGGGCCGTTCTTTGGATTCTTCACAGTCGCAGCCTCCGGCTTGTCGTTGTCCGTCAGCGTAGCGCCCACCCAGCCTGCAGAGATCTTGCACCGTCTTCAACAGCAATTTTTGACCCGACAATTTTTGGGGCATTTTTTCACCAAAAAAAAATCACTCTGCGCGCCAAGTCGAAGACTTGTTTGGGGACTTTTGGTGTCCCCAATTTTTCAATTTTCGAAAAATAAGCTCACTTTGCTAAACTGGACCCAACTCCCCACACTCTTTTTTAAGCGAAAAACAGCAAATTTCGGCCGATTTTTTCTCATTTTTTCTCATTTTTTTTCACCGACTTTTTCATACCCCCATTGTGATCTGGAGGTGATGTGCCCAGACCATTGACGTGCACCCGCCTTTCACGGTGGTTCGATGCACTGTCCCGCCGCTATCAGAAACTAAAGGTGTCGGTGCAGCCTTCAATATGTTTATCTTCTGCAGCAGCTTCTTCTACGCTGTGCTCTTGCCAGATCTTGGCAGATCCATACCAAGCGAAGCCCCCCTGCCTTGCCTCTTGGCGAGCGGGCCTGGGGGGAGGACCAGGGTAGAGCGTGGGGTGGGGTCGGGTCGGGTGATCTCAAGAAGAAAGTCACCGATGATGATGTCTGTCTTTCCGATGCAGGGCTCGCGGGCCGCATCCCCCACCCCCTCCGGCAGCAGAGCTGGAGGGGGGGTTGACCGAATGGGTCAGACAGCAAGCACCCCCCCACCCACCCACCCCCACCCCATCCCCACCTCCCTTCCCCCTTCACTCCCATAACTTCGCTTTGCAATTCCGCTTTGCAACCTCCCGCTGTGCTATGCCTGCAGACCTCTGTGCATTCCTCCACCACCCACACCCACACCCTGCAGGGAGCTGTTCGGCTCCACACTACCCGCTCACCCCCTCCCCCTCTGGCGCCGTCCCTCCTTGGGAAGGGGAGAGAGCGACTGTGTGCCAGGTTCCCTTTAGATATCGTCCCCCCACCCTGTTAGATTATTGATATTTCACACGCCTTCGGCGTTCATACACCCCCCCCCCCCCACTCCCCCATCTGCATAACGAGTGAAGGGTGGTCATTCTTGTGCTCCCTTCTGCTTCGATTTCACTACCCCCCCTCCCCCCATTATCTCCCACCCCTGAGGTGAGGTGGGCTGACTGCCCTTGGCTGTCCGCCGTTGCTCCAAGTGGGGGTGGAGCAATTCCACAGCGCCAAGATGGTGGACGCAAAGCGGAGGAAGCTTATATTGAAAAGGGCGCAGATGAGAGGGTGCGTGATGGAGCCCGACGCGCTGTCTGCGCTTGAGAGGTATTTAGATGACGCTGGGAAGGATCTAACCGTTGTGCTGCCGGAGGTGCTTGATGTGATTGCGGAGTCCTCCGGGGAAAGTCGAGGGCGCATCCGGGGAGAGGACATGCAGGCCGCGCTCGCAACTCTGCGTGACGATCTCGATGTATCCGCCCCTGGCGAGCCCGGCGCGCAGCACTTCGACACCGCCGTTGTGGTTCCCATCTCCGCCATCCCAAACGTCCTCTGGTCGGAACGCCACAAAAAATTCGCCCACGACACCCTTTCTCACGCCACCCTGCTCCCGAGCCCTATGGAGCGTGCCAAGGTGCTGCAGAACCGCTTCTACACCATCAAACAGAGGATCTTCCGGGTGATCAACTTCACCAATCCACACCAAAGCGTATACGCCGACGCCTCCGCGTCAGGCCTGTTTATGAAACACGTCAGGCAGAACGCCGATGAATCGCACAGCCTCTATAGGCTGTCCTCCTTGGAAGGGTCGTCAGGAGCACAGGGGATGACGGTGCTGGCAAGACTCTCGCGGAGTGACGAGGAGGGAGCTGCCATGCATCTGGAGGATGACACCATGCGCATCCGCGTCAGCGTGTCAGAGGAGGTGTTGGGCGGGATGGCGACGGGGATTTTCTTCGACGGCTGCATCGTTGTTGCGAGAGGGAAGCACCGCAGCGACGGGGTGTTCCTCTGCGAGGAGCTGGCGCTGCCTCCGCCGGAGCCGCGCGAGGCGTCCCTCGCAGCCCTGTCGTCGCATGTCGACTTCTTCGGGCTTCCCCCGACGCAGAACCACATCCCTGCCCTCGAGGCCCGCCTGTCAGCCTCCACGTCGACCATCTTCTTCCTCTCGCAGGTCACATTGGATCGGAAGACGACGCTGCAGCGCGTGTCCAGCTTCATCCGCGGTGTGGCGCAGATGACAGCCACGTTTGAATCGAAAGGTGTCACCATCGTTTTCAGCGGAAATTTTCTCGACAAGCGGTTCTGCTACAGCGACACCCTCGGGGCCGCAGGCGCCACAGGGGAGTCTGCCGGAGGGATTGCCGGGTTTGCATCACTTCTGGGGCAGCTGGGGACAACGGTTGCAGCTGCGTCCAGCGCGGTTGCGCAGAATGCGCATTTCATCCTCATCCCAGGTGAGAACGACCCTGCCGTGCTCGGGGGTGGGCTGGCCTTCCCCATGCACCCCTTCCCTGCGTTTGTAGCGGAGGGGTTGCGGAAGCGGTTGCAGCATGTCACCCTTTCGGCGAACCCATCCCGTCTCCGCTTCCTGACGAAGGAGCTGATGGTGTTCCGCGACGAGGTTCAGGCGCGCCTGCTGAGCAAGGCCCTGATCCCGCCCGTCGGGGAGGCTGGCAATGTGAGCGTCGTGTCCACGCTGGCAAGCCAGGCACATCTCCTCCCCCTCCCCCCGAGGTTTGCCCCGATCAGCGCCGCGCAGGATGCGGCAATGCGGCTATACCCCCTCCCCGACCTGATGGTTCTCTGCGACCGTGACAAGTCGTGGTCTTACCCTTACATGGGCTGCCCCTTTGTCAACCCTGGGTCCTTCACACGGAACGGAACATTCCTGATGTACGAACCAAGGACAGGGCAGTACGACATACAGCTGGTCCCCCTGTGATGCCTGAAGGGGGGTCGGGGTGGGGGCGAGTCGGGTGGGTGTGTGTGACAGTGGAGATGGCATCAAGGGCAAAGGGCCGTGCTCAGGTGTGCTCTATACTGCTGCAAAACGATTCGCGTTGTGTTGTGGGGGAAGGAGGAGTGTGTGTGGGAGGGCCGTTTCATCCGAACGGTGTGCGCTGCAACACGGCCTGCCCCCCCCCCCTTTCCCACCCCTCGGTTTTCTCTCGTGACTGTCACATCCACGCGTTGCCCCCCTCCCACCCGACCTATCCTCTACACATCACACCGCCCGGATTAACAGAGACCCCCCTCCCCCTCCCCCCTCAACAGCGTGATCGCGGCGAGGGCTTGGGGAGGGTGGGCCGGGGTGGGGGTAGGGGCATAGCGGGGTTAGCCTCGCACCCCACACACACACACACACAAGCCCTCAAGACTCTTGAAGCGGCCTGACTATTTAGTGTCTTCGTCGCAGCAAGGGGGCGATATATACCACCCTTTTTATTGATTTCACGTGTCAGTGTTTGACTTTTTCGCAACTTCATTTCTTCCTTTTCTCCCTCTCCAACCCCACCCGTGACACCACCAGGGTTTAGCTAGCCCTGGTCCGATTATCCCCGGTTCTTCGCTGAAGAGACGCGGCCGGGGGGAGGGGTACGAAGAGTACGCGTCGAAACCGGTGTCACGTCGTGTTGGGGAATCCTTCGGGAGTGCGATACTGAAGGGGAGGTGCTACTGCCCGTGCAGGGCGACACCGCCTTAAAACTTCATAACCACACACACACACACACAGCATTCCTACGACACCCCTCAATACCTCCGAGACGCTTCATCCCTGTTTCTCGCAGCGGCAGCAATGGAAGGGCTCTGGGCGACTGTTCAAAGTAATCCCTACTTCCATGCAGGGGCAGGGCTTTATGGGCTTGGGGCGGTCGCCATGACGGGGCGGGTCGCGATGCGAGGTGTCAAGGAATACACACGGAGGCGATATCTCGCGAGCGTGGAGATGACAAACCGAGACCCGGGGTACCGCTGGGTGATGGAGTGGCTCGCCAACCACAAGGGGCAGTCCTACGGGCACCGGAGTCTCCAGACATCGGGTGTTGTTGTCCACGCCAACAACAGCATCAGCGCGGACCTAAAATACGTCCCCTCCCCTGGGGTGCACTACTTCATGCACAACGGGGCATTCTTCTGGATCAACCGCACCAGGCAGCTCGAGAAAACCATGGGAACCGATGTGCTTGAAACCCTCCAGCTTACCACCTTCTCCTTGCATTGGAACACCCTGCAGGGTGTTCTGGAGGAGGCTGCCTCTGAAGCCTCTTATCAGGACCGGGATAAGACAATCATATACACCTGCAGCGGGACGAAATGGGTCCGCTTCCACGACCCACGGGCGAAGAAACCCCTCGGCAGCGTCATTCTCCCGGATGGGAAGAAGGGCAAGATGATGGATGACATCCACAGCTTCCTCGAGTCGCGCGACTGGTACGAACGGATGGGTATCCCCTACAGGAGGGGCTATCTGCTGCACGGCCCACCGGGCTGCGGGAAGAGTTCCTTTGTGATGGCGCTTGCGGGGGAGCTGGATATGGCGATATGCATTCTGTCGCTCAGCACGCGGAACCTGGATGACGAGGGGCTGATAATGCTCCTCAACACAGCGCCGCAGCGCTCCATCCTGCTGCTGGAGGATGTCGACAGGGCCTTCTCTGCAGAGTCCCGGGTTACCGTCAGCGGTGTGCTGAACAGCATAGACGGGGTTGCAGCGCAAGAAGGGCGCCTTCTCTTCCTTACGACGAACCACATCGACAAGCTGGATGACGCCCTGATCCGTCCAGGCCGGTGTGACGTGCGCCTGCTGTTCCCCAACGCGACGGAGTCGCAGCAGCACGACATGTTCCTGCGGTTCTTCCCTGGGGAGGAGGCACACGCGCAGGACTTCGTGCGGGAGATCCGATTGGGGCATAAAACGCCCCCTTCGATGGCAACCCTGCAGGGGCATCTGTTCTCGTACCGCGACTCCGCGGCAGAAGCAGTGGAAGCTCTGCGTGGGTACTCCCTTGAGTAAGGTGGGGGAAGGAGTGGGTAGGGAGTGTTGTCGGTCGTGTGTGTGTGGGTTGGAAATGTGGAGGGGGGGAAAGGGGGGAAGGGATTTGTAGAACGAAAATCAAAAGGGGTTGGGTGGGGGTGGGGGGGTGGGGAGTGGTGTTGTGGCGTGTGTTTCTGTTTTTGTGGCTGAATCTGTATGCGCCAAAGGGAGAGACGTTGGAGGGGGGGGGGTGTGGGATGCAGTTGTGATGGCTGTGATCTACACATCACCGATGCCCCCTTCCTCAGGGCAAACGGGTTTGTTTGAGGTGTGGGGAAGGGTCAACGCGTACATATGGGCGCTGGCACTTTCCAAAGGCTGTGCTTGCACTGTGCGGGCGTGTCTTTTTCTCAGAAACAGCACCACTCCCAGTTGGTCTCAGGAGCAGCACTCACCCCCGCCCACCCCACGCACACCCACCCCACCACCACACGCGCTTGTTGCAACACACTCCCTTGAGGGTGTGCTGCTCTTTTTGTCAAAAAACGCGGCCTGTTCAGCATCCGTCACGATGCTTCCGAAAGGGAAGGGCAAGAGCGCTCGATCTGCCCAATTATAGTCACCAGCGCCGTCGACAGGTGTATGGGTCTGCCGCAGGCTGCAGGACATGACAGGGCATCGAGTGGCACCTGCACTGGCATCTGAGAGACTTTTTGCAAGATCACCACCCAAACAGGTTATCTGTTGTGTTGCACCATGGCGCTCCAATCTCCCCCGGTTCGCCGAAAAACCCGCCGAAAAGCCACCACTGATGCTGCTTTGCCGGCCAGGTTTGACTGCCAGAGGTGGACGTAAGGAAACCCTAAGGCAACGCCCAAGGCGGGTTTTGAACGATTTTGAACGATTTTTGGCCGTGCTCGTCGCGTCCCCCGGTGAGGGGGGACGCTGTTTCGTGTTCTCCTTGCCGCACGGAGGCATTGCCTTACGTCGCCTCTTCCTCTTTTCCTTTATGGGCGGGTTAGTCTGGCTCAGAGGGCGGGACCGTGCTGATATGCACAGTGACGACTCTCCCTTTTTTTGTTGTGCCCGCCTCCTGCCGAGTCGTGGCTGCTGCCTCTCAGACTGGGGGCGGGCGGTCGCCGACGCTGACGCTGACGCGCCTGGCGGCCCGTGGAAAGTGACGTGGGTCTGGGGGTGGGGGGGGGGGGGGTGCTGGGGTGTCAGGCCGAAGCCCTTGACCGCTGTTGATTTTTGCAGGTTTCACGAGATCAGGTAGTCCTTCTCGCTGTGCTCCGTCACCCCTGCCTCAGCCAGGTAGCGTAGGGCCCCCTTGCAGTTGTGCAGCAGCAGGTTGTGCACGTTTGTGGCTGTGAGGTGGTGTCGGGCTGACGCTGTCGCGGGACAGCCGAAGAATAGGTGCTTCAGCGAGACCCCAGGCGGGGGGCTGTCCGGCGCAAGCTTCAGGCAGGGTTTGCACGGTGGTTGTGCGCTGCCCGGGACGTCGTGGTCGTACACCAGGCGGTGGTGGTCGGCCCGGAGGCGGCGGATGGTGGTTTCCCCTAAGCGGGTAAGGCCCTCCATGCGGAGGTCAGGGCGCTGCAGTCGCGTCTCCCCGATTCCTGACCGATACGCGTACACGCTGTCTGTGCGGGGCAACGTGGTCCCGCTGTATTGGTGACAAGGGTGAGGGTACTGCGTGGGTACTCCCTTGAGTAAGGTGGGGGAAGGAGTGGGTAGGGAGTGTTGTCGGTCGTGTGTGTGTGGGTTGGAAATGTGGAGGGGGGGAAAGGGGGGAAGGGATTTGTAGAACGAAAATCAAAAGGGGTTGGGTGGGGGTGGGGGGGTGGGGAGTGGTGTTGTGGCGTGTGTTTCTGTTTTTGTGGCTGAATCTGTATGCGCCAAAGGGAGAGACGTTGGAGGGGGGGGGGTGTGGGATGCAGTTGTGATGGCTGTGATCTACACATCACCGATGCCCCCTTCCTCAGGGCAAACGGGTTTGTTCGAGGTGTGGGGAAGGGTCAACGCGTACATATGGGCGCTGGCACTTTCCAAAGGCTGTGCTTGCACTGTGCGGGCGTGTCTTTTTCTCAGAAACAGCACCACTCCCAGTTGGTCTCAGGAGCAGCACTCACCCCCGCCCACCCCACGCACACCCACCCCACCACCACACGCGCTTGTTGCAACACACTCCCTTGAGGGTGTGCTGCTCTTTTTGTCAAAAAACGCGGCCTGTTCAGCATCCGTCACGATGCTTCCGAAAGGGAAGGGCAAGAGCGCTCGATCTGCCCAATTATAGTCACCAGCGCCGTCGACAGGTGTATGGGTCTGCCGCAGGCTGCAGGACATGACAGGGCATCGAGTGGCACCTGCACTGGCATCTGAGAGACTTTTTGCAAGATCACCACCCAAACAGGTTATCTGTTGTGTTGCACCATGGCGCTCCAATCTCCCCCGGTTCGCCGAAAAACCCGCCGAAAAGCCACCACTGATGCTGCTTTGCCGGCCAGGTTTGACTGCCAGAGGTGGACGTAAGGAAACCCTAAGGCAACGCCCAAGGCGGGTTTTTATGGGTTTTTATGGGTTTTTTTGCCCAGCACCCGGGTTTTTTCCACCCCTGCCCCCCCCCCCCCCCCCCCTGCCTTGCACACCAGGCATGTCGCTAAGCGTCGACCGTCGACCCAGTGATTTTGGGTTTCCCCCCCCATAAAAAAGCGTCGACCCAGCGTCGACCCAGTGGACTGGGTTGACGCTTGGTCGAGGCTTGGAGCGTCGACCTAGTGGAACTGGGTTGCCATTCAAGCCTGGACCAAGCGTCAACCCATTTATTACACTGGGTCGACGCTCACCAAGCGTCGACCAAGCGTCAACCCACTTTCACTGGGTCGACGTCGAAGAGAGTATGGTTTTGCAGGAACAGATGCTCACTACCGTGGCCTCCGGCGGCTGGGGGCTCCGCCCCCCAGACCCCCCTGTGGCGTATGTCTCGTACTCAAGTCATTCGATTCCCACCGGGTCAGGGAATCCAACCACTCCAGTAGCCTCAGGAGGACGCAGCCAACTCACACAGAATCTGTACGCCCACAATGAACAGATGCTCACTACCGTGGCCTCCGGCGGCTGGGGGGCTCTGCCCCCCAGACCCCCCATCTCGCGTGCCCGTCTAGTAACCAAGTCCTTGCGCTTTGACGGCCGTGACATATCAGGGGGCAGCGTCGAAATCATGGTCCTGAAAGCCATTTTTTGGTTTCCTCCGGCACCCGACGGCGCGAGCGGGAGAGGAACCACGGAAGGAACCCAGCGCCTCACACCGTGCCCACCTAGTGGTCCACCGATGGGAAAATTTGGCAACAACACGAGCGCGCGCGAAGCGCGCGCGAGAAAAATTGACCCCTAGTGTTTTCCCCCCTGATCCCCCCCCAAAACAGGAGCGTCAACCCACCAAATCTCCAAAATCGAAAAGTTAGCGACAGGCCTGCTTGCACACGGTACCCTCACACAGCAGGTCACCTCTGTACTGAAGGATACTCACCATGACGCTCGTCCGGACGGTGTGCTTGTTGCTGTGCCTTACCACGGGCAGCCTTGCCGATGTGGCCTACTGGTTCAAGGCTGTGTATGCATGGCAGAAGAACCGGGGCGAGGGCGGCCTTCTTCGCTCGGCTGAATTATCCATGACAGGGGATGTGGGTGTGGATGGCAGTGTGACGAGGTCCATTGGATGCATTCAATGTGTGACATCTTCAAACTGTGTCAAGTCCGGGGATTGGGCCTCGTCAGGTGTACAAGGCAAGACGGGTGATCAGCTTCATCTCCGCATCGAGTTCGATGCCTGGGAGGATGACGGGGGTGACATTTGCAAGTTTGACTCGACCATATTCACATCAGATGACGAGCGTGTCCAAAAAATGTGTCAAGTCGACATGAAGAGCTACGCGATGAAGACCACCCACAGCTACACTTGCAATGGAGGCGACGCGTTCATCCGAGTGGAATTCTGGTGGACGCCAGTGCTGTCAACGGTGGCACCGCCGACGCCGCTGCCTCCCACACCTGCGCCTGATACGCCGTCACCGCCAACACCGCCGCCAACAGTTGCTCCGCCGACACTGTCTCCCCCGACGCTAGTGCCTGACACAGCTGTTCCGCCAACGCCATCGCCACCCACCCCTGCACCGCCTACACCTGTGCCTCCAACACACGTTCCAACGCCTGCTCCTCCCACACCAGCGCCTGCAACCCCAGTGCCTGACACACCTGTTCCACCAACGGCTGCGCCACCCACACCAGCGTCTGCAACACCTGTCCCGCCAACAGTTGCGCCGACAACACCAGCACCCGACACACCTGCTCCACAAACGGTTTCGCCTCCCACACAGCCACCTGCAACACCTTCTCCGCCGACGCCGTCACCACCGACCCCTGCACCCCCGACACAGTCACCTCCCACACCCGCACCTGCCACGCCGTCCCCACCGACACCTGCACCTGAAACACCTGCACCGCCAACACCATCGCCACCCACCCCTTCTCCGCCGACGCCTGCACCGTCAACTCCGTCTCCTGCGTGTGCAGTGACGGACACACTTGTCCAGCAGTGCGGCAAGTGGCGGCACTGCCTGCTGCAGGTGCAGCACCCGGAGGGTGTGCTGTCTGTGGCCTTCTCACACGACGGCACGCTTGTTGCGGCAGGGGCGGGTGGTGCGGTGCGTGTGTTCAGCACAGCCACAGGGCAGGAGGTGGTGCGGCTGGGGTGTGTGGACTTTGCAGCACACGACATCGCCTTCTCTCCCGACGGGACACGCATTGCCGTGGGTGGTGCAGGCGGGCGTGCTGTGGTGTGCGACGCAGCAACAGGCGAGCTGATGTTCCCACTCGGGCTGCGCAACCAGAACACAGAGGTGCCTGTGCGGCGTGTGGCCTTCTCGGGTGACGGGTCGCGTGTTGTGTGCGGCGGCGGGTCTGACCAGGCCACACGTGTGTTCGATGCACATGTTGGTGGGGAACCGCTGCTCGTGGCGCAGGGCCATGCGGCAGACGTGTCGTTTGCACAGAACGGGACGCTCCTGGCCACTGCAGGGTCAGGGGCAGGTGCGGCTGTGCGTCTGTGGGACAGTGCGAACGGGGCGTCTGAGGGGGAGGCATCAGGGCCGTTCGGGTCGACTGCCGCCATCGCGTTCTCTGCAGACGGAGATGAGCTTGTGCGTGCTTACGAGCACGGGCACGTGCACGTGTGGTCGCGCGCAGCTGCCGGCACGAGGCTGTCTGTGCAGGCTGCGGACGGTGTGGGCAGGCGCCTCACGGACGTGCAGTACCTGGTGGGCGGGCGTGCCTTCGCCACAGCCGCGTCGGACGGGGCGGTGGTGGTGTGGGATGCCACGTCCGGCAGGGACGTGCTGCGGCTGGGCGGGCACCAGACGGGTGTCGCCCGTGTGGCGGTCTCTCCCGACGGGCAGCGCCTTGCCACAGCCGGCACAGACGGCAACCTGCTGCTGTGGGACGTGTCGGGGCTGTAGGCACAGCCGCCACAACATGACATGAAGTCACCGCACCGCCGCACCGAGACTCCTGTTGCATGTGCTTGTTCCCCCTGCTGCCAGATAAAGTCCTTCCCCTTCGTCTTTTTCCCAGCTGAAGAAAGAAAGTGACCATGTCCGTGTGGAGTCACGTCGGGCTGATGAGGATAACTCTTGTTTGGTTCTCTTTTCGCAGGCTGCTGTGCGTTGCCACCTCTCATGTATCATTGCACGCGATTGTCCGTGGCTTGCCGTGACCCACACACCAGACCCACCGTGTCCCTGTTCACTTCCACCCCACTTCTACATGCAGGCGCTGGTGTGGCCCACCTGCAGCCTGCTTTGCTCCCTCCCCTTTCCGTGTGTACGTCGTGTGAAGCTGGTGTGATCGTTTTTTTATCTGATTTTTCATCTGCTGCCCCCTCCTTGCTTGTTCTCCGTGCTCGCTCATGCGACATGCTTGAGTGAGGGCAGGGTCGTCTTCACACAACTGTGAGGTACAGCCCCAGAGGCTGGGCCTCACAGCGCATTACATCAACAACTCTGCATGATCACCTCCTGCTCCCACAACGCACGGTGCGCCCGTTGATGTTGTCGACGGGTTGCGCAGGTGAAAAGGTGGTGATATCGTTCTGCATGACCTCGCGTTCTTGGTGCTGCTGACGGATTAGAACAGCGCGAGGTCCTGGCGGCATGCGTGTGGTGTTGGAGATTCACAGTCCTTGCAACCAATGTAGTCGGGAGACCGCATCGTAATTTTTATCTTGCTTCTTTGCAACGTTCTGCGACATCTGAGTTCACCTTTAAAAAAATCGATCAAAAATTCGTAGTGGAAATCATATGGTTGCCCAGTGCGAAAAAAAATTCCGGTGGACCAGCCCCTGAGCCCGACCCACATTTCGAGATGAAGCCGGTTGACACCTCGACCTCCAAAATGCCCCCACTACGAGGCCGCACAGATCCGGTGACGCGGAGACACACTGCTGCGACGCTGTTGTGGCAAGAGCCCGTAGAAGCAAAGGAGAACCTGCTGCGCTCGCCTCACAAAGCATCGTCGAACTGCAGTGCATGCTGTATGTGGGGCGGGAAGTAGACGCTGTGGGGGACGTGCCGTCGTACTCAGCAGTGGTTAGCACTGTTGACCTGTTTGTCGCCACGAGACGCAGCCCAGCAGCAGGACGTCCTTGCCTGAGTGTCGCAGCAAACACGTGACTTTTGCTGCAGTTCCACCGTGAGTGACAATACCAGTCGTCGGCCTTCGATCAACACTTCAGCAGTCTGTTCCCGCAGAGGGTATCTCACTTTATGCAGTGTCGTCGGAAGCAATTCTCTAACCGTGTCTGTCAGCACTCTCGTCCTTGGCGGGCCCAGGTCGTGGACACGGTGGACTCCCACTCCCTGGAGCGGGGGTCTGGGAGACCCCCGCTAGCGGGAGTCTGCCCTGCTATTTTTGGTGCCCAGACGACCCCCGCGAGCGGGGGTCGGACCTCGCCAGACCCCCGCTATTCCGATATCCCAAAAAGATGCACCCTGACGTGTGGGAGTCCACCGTGGAAGGAACGGGCCCCCAGGGCAGCTTCCGTGCGGTAGAGGAATAGCGCATCTTGTTGTAGAAGCACCCGTTGCTCGTACCACCCGATATTCACGGAGGACAGCTTGAACAGGCACGCAGCCTGGTGCACAGCACCCCTGGCGCAGGATAGAGGTGCACTCTGCACCTGACTGTTCCCACAGCTGCCGCATTGCGCAAGACAGTACGTCCCTTCTGGAAACAGGGGGGCGTTTCCTCACTGGATTGGAGTACCTCCAATGGGCCAATCTCTGCGCTTCCACAGAGGCCCGCAACTTCACCCGATCATACCCCCCTTGTGCCAGGTTGTGTTGAAGGAGTGGTTAGCCACCTTCAGGCAGCCATGGGTCACGGCGACTCTGTGCCGTTGCCCTCCTATCTGGAGGCGTCAGCATCTGGGATACAATGACTGCACAGTGTGCCCTCCACGACCCCACAGGGGGCCGCTCGTGTCCGACATGGCCTTGTCGCCTTGTCCCCCTGCGCACGGCGGCTTGCCGTCTGTGCGGGGGCTCTGCTGCTGTACGACAGGGGGGATTGGGGTGCGCCCCACGCGCGTACGAATCCCTTGCGGACGGATATACCTTCAGCATGGACTCACCGAGAACGACAGGACTTCCCCAGCCAACTAACCCGGAACTTACCATAGAGAGGAAAGGTCATGGAAAAGCAAAGCTTCCGAAACTGGAGGATGTCAACCACGGTGTGAGGCAGGCACAGGTGCCTGCCTCACACTGTGTCCCTCCTGGTGGCTGAAGAGCCACAACTCAGGTTTCCCAAGAGCCCCAAAAGGGTACATAAAACCGACACCCCCAAGGGGTTTTTAACTACGAACGTACTACGAAATATGGGGGCTTCTGCTACACCACAAAATTCTTAGAAAAAAAATTCAGAATCCTGAAAGTGGGGAACAAGTCCCCCAGTTAGGAACAGCCCTCCTCCCCCCAATGGGTTTTTTTTCTGCCCAAACAAGCTTGCTTGTCACAGCGAAAGAGTCATTGGGAGCGTACCCGCGCGCAGTGTGTTTTGAGTGAGCAACACAAAACCACTTTATCACAGCAACGCCCTTCACAGGGGCCACAACACACTGCCGCTCGTGCGCACAAACAAAACCCGGACTCTTTTCCCCCCGCCGTTATACGGCGGGATGCCTCTGCTCTTGCCGTGACCCGTGGAGCCGGGCTACGATCCACACTGTTTTATCCTTTTCTTTTTTCTTTTTAACGGCGTCTTTAAAGGCGTCTTTTCCCAACTGTCTGCACAGTTCGGGAACAAAAAGCAGGCCCGCAGGGGGGAGGCGCTCCTCAGCGCACGTGCTCTCGCGTGGGTGAACGGGGTGCCCTCCCTCCGCGACTTCGATGATGAGTTTGTCTTTGAAGTGTAGAAGCTCTTCCAAGGAAGGAAAAGCTTCCACACTTACAGACTCGTCGTGACGGCGCTGCAACATTTCTTTTTTACCATTTTTTACCAACGCGAAGTTACGAAGGAAATCGTACGACTGAAGCTTTATAAGGATCACACCTTCATGCCACTTCACAGGGGCTTACACAGCCTTTGACACAGGAGTGTGCAGTCAACGAAAAGTAGCCTGCAACTGTCTTTTTTGCAGTTGCTGGCAGAGTGTTTTCTCTTATTACAGCAGAAGGGGTCCGATTTTGTTGAGCCACGTCGGGTACGCAGTGTCCGACTACGGACGTAATTGGTGCGCTGCGGTTCCCAACACGTTTTGTCTTGCAGCCGCTTGGTGGTGTTGGGGGGGGGGGGGGTGATCCTTTCGCTTTGGCCACAAGAACTGTGGCTTCTCCACAATTCTGGAATATCCGGGAGGAGCTCCTCACCCACTACATCAGAGCCAGTGGCGATCTCTGTTTGCTTTTCTTTTGAACCATACTGGGGTGATCGGGGGGTCCAACATCCGCCGCTCACAACTTTTCACAAGAAAAAACGCTAAAAAGTTGTAGCGTATCAGTTCTCGTGCGTCGTCTTTCGTAGACGTTCTGTACGATGCGGATCCGCTAATCCAACAAAATGTTGTGAAAAGTTGTGAGGACTTGTAGGGCCGCCTTGCAGTTGTGCAGCAGCAGGTTGTGCACGTTTGTGGCTGTGAGGTGGTGTCGGGCTGACGCTGTCGCGGGACAGCCGAGGTGCTTCAGCGAGACCCCAGGCGGGGGGCTGTCCGGCGCAAGCTTCAGGCAGGGTTTGCACGGTGGTTGTGCGCTGCCCGGGACGTCGTGGTCGTACACCAGGCGGTGGTGGTCGGCCCGGAGGCGGCGGATGGTGGTTTCCCCTAAGCGGGTAAGGCCCTCCATGCGGAGGTCGGGGCGATGCAGTCGCGTCTCCCCGATTCCTGACCGATACGCGTACACGCTGTCCGTGCGGGGCACCGTGGTCTCTCGAGGTGTTTGCGTGTACGACAAACTTACCAGAACATATGTGCGCTGTACTGTGACCGATGTGTCTGCACCCCCCACCCCACCCCCCCCCCCCCCCCCCCGCCCCCGACGGACAGAGACTCAATAAAAAATCTGTTGGGTATGAGGTGGTCAATCCGGCCCTTAGGATATCATGGGAAGCACCTGCAGCGACTCAGCGCCCTTCACCAGGCTACGTCGCTAGTCTGGCTGAGTGCTCTCTCTGTTTGGCTGCCGACCTCGCAGGATGACGCTCCGCCCCCACAAACCTCCCCTTTTTTGCCTCGGTTATTACGTGCTGCCTCATGCTGGACTCCCAGCTTGCTGCGTCGCGGGGTGTGTGGAGTGCTTGAGTTTGTTGATTGCTAAATTTTTTACGCACACGCAGTGTTTTTTCCAGGATTCCCGAAATCGGGATTCGGGGGGGTACATTTTTTAAGGTGTGTGGTGTGTCCGGAAAAGGGCTTCGTTTGCAGTATTCTGGCAGTAATCTGACGTTGTGCGGCTTTCTGTGCCAGCTCTGTGACAGTTATCCCGTCGCCGACACCGAAAACCGCAATGAGACGTCTTCCCGTGGGCTTTGTATGTTGATACAACGGTCAGATTTGGGACCGTCTCAACGAACTGATGGCACGATACCGGTCGAGGTCAGTTGGAGGGGTTGGTCGTCACAGGTGAACGTTGCTGGCTTGGCTGTGTCTTACTGGGCACGAAGGGGTCAGCAATTGCCGAAGAAAAGTGGCTGGCGCTAGCCCCACACCCCTCCCGCCGTCCTCCCTGCGGTCCTTGAAGTCATTGCACTTCGGGTAGCTGATGTCTGGAGGTGCTTGTGCCAGGGTTTGCCTCTGAGATCCGGCCCGTGCATGCACGCCTGTCCCTGCATTCACTCTCTGCCCACGTGTGTGTGGCATTGTAGTGTAGCTGAGGCTTGCACTGAACAGCTCGGCCATCTGATACAGCCAGGTGGACGGGGTAAAGAAGGGGTTGCCTTCGGTGGCTGGGCATATGTCTACTCGACAGGCACACAGCACAGGGGGGTCTGGGGGGCGGAGCCCCCCAGCCGCCGGAGGCCACGGTAGTGAACATCTGTTCCTTGCGGGTGGATAGATTCTGTGTGAGATGGCTGCGTCTTCCTGAGGCGACCTGATGTGACTTCACCAGACATACGCCACAGGGGGTCCCCTTCAGACAGGGACCCTCAGGCTGGAGGTAGTCGGCCACCCTCCCGACCACACCCGGGCCCACCACCCACACCTTTTCCGCCAGAAAGTGTCGTTATTTGAAAGAGCTGGACTCCCCGAAGCCAGAGTATATTTTTTCGGCGGCCTACGTGCCAAAAAGTGCCCCTTACTCAGTACAGAACAAGTTTAAAAAAATGTACCCCCCCGGGGGGGTACATTTGGGGTCTGGCCCCGCCGGGGGGGTACTTTGTACCCCCCCGTCCGGCATGGAAAAAACACTGCACACGACCTTCGCGCGGAAAGTGTCATTCAGCTCTGCCAAACGTGCTCTACACACCACCCCCTTCATCAGGCAAGTGGGGTTGTAAGTGTGTGTGGAAGCGTCAACGCATCAAACGAAGTATCATACAGTAGAGAAAGAGCGGCAGAGTTGAAGTGACACTTTTCTACCTGTGTTTAGGGGGGTCCCAGGTAATGATTTCATCACACCGTACCAAGGCCGGGAGGGGGGGGGGGGAGGGGGGGTTCGAGATGGACACACCGACTGACCTACCCCCCCCCCCCCTGCCTTGCACACGGTACCCTCACACAGCAGGTCACCTCTGTGCTGAAGGATACTCACCATGACGCTCGTCCGGACGGTGTGCTTGTTGCTGTGCCTTGCCACGGGCAGCCTTGCCGATGTGGTCTACTGGTTCAAGGCTGTGTATGCATGGCAGAAGAACCGGGGCGAGGACGACCTTCTTGGCTCGGCTGAATTATCCATGACAGGAGATGTGAGTGTGGATGGCAGTGTGACGAGGTCCATTGGATGCATTCAATGTGTGACATCTTCAAACTGTGTCAAGTCCGGGGATTGGGCCTCGTCAGGTGTACAAAGCAAGACGGGTGATCAGCTTCATCTCCGCATCGAGTTCGATGCCTGGGAGGATGACGGGGGTGACATTTGCAAGTTTGACTCGACCATATTCACATCAGATGACGAGCGTGTCCAAAAAATGTGTCAAGTCGACATGAAGAGCTACGCGATGAAGACCACCCACAGCTACAGTTGCAGTGGAGGCGACGCGTTCATCCGAGTGGAATTCCGGTGGGAGCCTGTGGCTACGCCAGTGCCGTCAACGGTGACACCGCCGACGCCGCTGCCTCCCACACCTGCGCCTGACACGCCGTCACCGCCAACGCCGGCGCCTGACACAGCTGCTCCACTAACAGATTCGCCTCCCACACCGGCGCCGCCAACAGTTGCTCCGCCGACACTGTCTCCCCCGACGCTAGTGCCTGACACAGCTGTTCCGCCAACGCCATCGCCACCCACCCCTGCACCGTCTACACCTGTGCCTCCAACACACGTTCCAACGCCTGCTCCTCCCACACCAGCGCCAGCAACCCCAGTGCCTGACACACCTGTTCCACCAACGGCTGCGCCACCCACACCAGCGCCTGCAACACCTGCCCCGCCAACAGTTGCGCCGACAACACCAGCACCCGACACACCTGCTCCACAAACGGTTTCGCCTCCCACACAGCCACCTGCAACACCTTCTCCACTGACGCCGTCACCACCGACACTTGCACCTGAAACACCTTCTCCGCCGACACCAGCACCACAAACGCCTGCACCACAGTGTGGGTTCGCTGCAACTCTCGTGAGGCAGTGCGCCTCCATGTGGCGTCACTGCCTGCTGCAGGTGCAGCACCTGGAGGGTGTGCTGTCTGTGGCCTTCTCACACGACGGCACGCTTGTTGCGGCAGGGGCGGGTGGTGCGGTGCGTGTGTTCAGCACAGCCACAGGGCAGGAGGTGGTGCGGCTGGGGTGTGTGGACTTTGCAGCACACGACATCGCCTTCTCTCCCGACGGGACACGCATTGCCGTGGGTGGTGCAGGCGGGCGTGCTGTGGTGTGCGACGCAGCAACAGGCGAGCTGATGTTCCCACTCGGGCTGCGCAACCAGAACACAGAGGTGCCTGTGCGGCGTGTGGCCTTCTCGGGTGACGGGTCGCGTGTTGTGTGCGGCGGTGGGTCTGACCAGGCCACACGTGTGTTCGATGCACATGTTGGTGGGGAACCGCTGCTTGTGGTGCAGGGCCATGCGGCAGACGTGTCGTTTGCACAGAACGGGACGCTCCTGGCCACTGCAGGGTCAGGGGCAGGTGCGGCTGTGCGTCTGTGGGACAGTGCGAACGGGGCGTCTGAGGGGGAGGCATCGGGGCCGTTCGGGTCGACTGCCGCCATCGCGTTCTCTGCCGACGGAGATGAGCTTGTGCGTGCTTACGAGCACGGGCACGTGCACGTGTGGTCGCGCGCAGCTGCCGGCACGAGGCTGTCTGTGCAGGCTGCGGACGGTGTGGGCAGGCGCCTCACGGACGTGCAGTACCTGGTGGGCGGGCGTGCCTTCGCCACAGCCGCGTCGGACGGGGCGGTGGTGGTGTGGGATGCCACGTCCGGCAGGGACGTGCTGCGGCTGGGCGGGCACCAGAAGGGCGTCGCCCGTGTGGCGGTCTCTCCCGACGGGCAGCGCCTTGCCACAGCCGGCACAGACGGCAACCTGCTGCTGTGGGACGTGTCGGGGCTGTAGGCACAGCCGCCACAACATGACATGAAGTCACCGCACCGCCGCACCGAGACTCCTGTTGCATGTGCTTGTTCCCCCTGCTGCCAGATAGAGGTCCTTCCCCTTCGTCTTTTTCCCAGCTGAAGAAAGAAAGTGACCATGTCCGTGTGGAGTCACGTCGGGTTGAATGATCCCGTTTGTTTGGTTCTCTTTTTGCAGGCTGCTGTGCGTTGCCTGTATCGTTGCACGCGATTGTCCGTGGCTTGCCGTGACCCACACACCAGACCCACCGTGTCCCTGTTCACTTCCGCCCCGCTTCTACATGCAGGCGCTGATGTGGCCCACCTGCAGCCTGCTTTGCTCCCTCCCCTTTCCGTGTGTACGTCGTTTCTCCTCCACTTGCTCGCCACCTTTCCCGCTCGCCGTGGCTTCGCTTGCCGCACCCCGTGTCACTCAGGCCCTGCCCCCCTGCCTCTGGCAAGAACAGCAGAAAGCCCGTCAAGGATTTGCCCTTGCCGCTCGCCACCAGGCAGGCAGATCACTGTTGACATATGCACAAGAAGCCTGTCGTGCCTGGTCCAATGTGGACTTTCGCCTTTCGTGTACCCTCCCCCGAAGCCATCCCACTTTCTTCCCGCTTCAGATCCACCTTGCGGCGAGTCGCCTCTCGTCCACCAGAGACCGGCCCGACGCCCCCTTGTCGGGGTAACCACACCGAAGTGTCATGTTATTCCTAGCTGCTGAAGCTGGTGTGATCGTTTTTTTTATCTGATTTTTCATGTGCTGCGGGACCCCCCCCCCTCAGGCCCAAGTGACAGATGATATCCTACCCCACCCCCACCGAGACCCTCCAAAGAAGCCCCAAAAGATCCCGACCCCCCACCCCTCGACCTACTACCGCGAGTGCATTCTTGTCCCTTTTCTTGTCTTGGGTGTCTGGTCCAAGCGGCCTGCCCCCTCCTTGCTTGTCCTCCGTGCTCGCTCATGCGACATGCTTGAGTGAGGGCAGGGTCGTCTTTACACACAACTGTGAGGTACAGCCCCAGAGGCTGGGCCTCACAGCGCATTACATCAACAACTCTGCATGATCACCTCCTGCTCCCACAACGCACTGTGCGCCCGTTGATCGTTGTCGACGGGTTGCGCAGGTGAAAAGGTGGTGATATCGTTCTGCATGACCTCGCGTTCTTGATGCTGCTGACGGATTAGAACAGCGCGAGGTCCTGGCGGCATGCGTGTGGTGTTGGAGATTCACATCATATTTCATTCGGTGCAGCCTTCAAAAAATTGAGCAGTGTGAGTATGTTTAGCTGCATCTCTTTTTGTTTCTCTGCCCCCTTTGGCACTACGTTCGCATTCCTTCTGCAGATTATCGTCCCCCCACCCCCGGCTGCAGTGAAGGGAGATCCTTTTTGTGCTTCCTTCTACTTCTACTTCACAACCCCCCTCCCCCCGGCTGCACAAACAAATGCTTGTTTATCCCACTGGGGTTCTGTTTTTTTCCTGTTGGCACCAGGCATAGACATTGGCCAGTATCCCCGTCGATGGGCCATGTCTTGAGACATGGCCATGGCACCCCAGACGCATTAACGTATGTATGCAAAGTCAGGAAGTCCGGCAGCCCCTTGGCCCCCATCCCCCTCCGATAGCAGGTTTTTTTGCTCTTCTCGATGCACCATGGGGACGTTCGCTCGAGAGATGGCAGAAGAAGGCGAGCCCTGCCCCCCCCTGCCTGCCCCCCTCACAATAGAGGGGGCAGCACCTGGCACTGTGTGGCTCAGAGAGGGGGGGAGAGAAAGAGATGTGCGCACCACCCTCCCCACCCCCATCCGTGCAGGTCAGCTCTGTGCTGAAGGATACCCACCTGATAACATGACGCTCGTCAGGGCAGCGTGCCTGCTGCTGTGCCTTGCCACGGGCAGCCTTGCCGATGTGGTCTACTGGTTCAAGGCTGTGTATGCATGGCAGAGGGAACGGGGCGAGGACGTCTTTCTTGGATCGGCTGAATTATCCATGACAGGGGATGTGGGTGTGGATGGCAGTGTGACGAAGTCCATTGGATGCATTCAATGTGTGTCATCTTCAAACTGCGGCAAGTACGGGCCATGGGCCTCGTCAGGTGTACAAAGCAAGACGGGTGCTCAGCTTCATCTTCGCATCGAGTTCGATGCCTGGGAGGATGACGGGGGTGACATTTGCAAGTTTGACTCGACCCAACTCACATCAGATGACGAGCGTGTCCAAAAAACGTGTCAAGTCGACATGAAGAGCTACGCGATGAAGACCACCCACAGGTACACTTGCAGTGGAGGTGACGCGGCCCTCGAGGTGGAGTTCTGGTGGGAGCCTGTGGCTACGCCAGTGCCGTCAACGGTGGCACCGCCGACGCCGCTGCCTCCCACACCTGCGCCTGATACGCCGTCACCGCCAACACCAGCGCCACCGACAGCTGCTCCGCCCACACCGGCACCTGACACGCCGTCGCCGCCGACGCTTGTGCCTGACACACCTGTTCCACCCACACCGGCGCCTGCAACACCTGCACCCCCGACACAGTCACCACCAACACCTGCTCCACAAACGGTTTCGCCTCCCACACAGCCCCCTGCAACACCTTCTCCGCCGACGCCGTCACCACCGACACCTGCACCCCCGACACAGTCACCTCCCACACCCGCACCTGCCACGCCGTCCCCACCAACTCCTTCTCCGCTGACACACTCACCTCCCACATCGGCACCTGCCACGCCGTCCCCACCAACGCCGGCACCGCCAACACCTTCTCCGCCGACGCCGTCCCCACCGACACTTGCACCCCCGACACAGTCACCTGCCACACCCGCACCTGCCACGCTGTCGCCTCCGACGCCGGCACCACCAACACCTGCACCCCCGACACAGTCACCTCCCACACCCGCACCTGCCACGCCGTCCCCACCAACGCCGGCACCACCAACACCTTCTCCGCCGACGCCGTCACCACCGACACAGTCACCTCCGACGCCATCGCCACCGACGCCCGCACCGCCAACGCCATCTCCTCCGACACCGCACCCACCGACACCTGCACCCCCGACACAGTCACCCCCCACACTCGCACCTGCCACGCCGTCGCCACCGACACCTGCACCTGAAACACCTTCTCCGCCGACACCGGCGCCAGCTACACTGTCACCTCCGACACCAGCACCACAAACGCCTGCACCACAGTGTGGGGTCGCTGAGACTGTCGCGAGACAGTGTGCCCCGAAGTGGCGGCACTGCCTGCTGCAGGTGCAGCACCTGGAGGGTGTGCTGTCTGTGGCCTTCTCACACGACGGCACGCTTGTTGCGGCAGGGGCGGGTGGTGCGGTGCGTGTGTTCAGCACAGCCACAGGGCAGGAGGTGGTGCGGCTGGGGTGTGTGGACTTTGCAGCACACGACATCGCCTTCTCTCCCGACGGGACACGCATTGCCGTGGGTGGTGCAGGCGGGCGTGCTGTGGTGTGCGACGCAGCAACAGGCGAGCTGATGTTCCCACTCGGGCTGCGCAACCAGAACACAGAGGTGCCTGTGCGGCGTGTGGCCTTCTCGGGTGACGGGTCGCGTGTTGTGTGCGGCGGCGGGTCTGACCAGGCCACACGTGTGTTCGATGCACATGTTGGTGGGGAACCGCTGCTTGTGGTGCAGGGCCATGCGGCAGACGTGTCGTTTGCACAGAACGGGACGCTCCTGGCCACTGCAGGGTCAGGGGCAGGTGCGGCTGTGCGTCTGTGGGACAGTGCGAACGGGGCGTCTGAGGGGGAGGCATCGGGGCCGTTCGGGTCGACTGCCGCCATTGCGTTCTCTGCAGACGGAGATGAGCTTGTGCGTGCTTACGAGCACGGGCACGTGCACGTGTGGTCGCGCGCAGCTGCCGGCACGAGGCTGTCTGTGCAGGCTGCGGACGGTGTGGGCAGGCGCCTCACGGACGTGCAGTACCTGGTGGGCGGGCGTGCCTTCGCCACAGCCGCGTCGGACGGGGCGGTGGTGGTGTGGGATGCCACGTCCGGCAGGGACGTGCTGCGGCTGGGCGGGCACCAGAAGGGCGTCGCCCGTGTGGCGGTCTCTCCCGACGGGCAGCGCCTTGCCACAGCCGGCACAGACGGCAATCTGCTGCTCTGGGACGTGTCGGGGCTGTAGGCACAACCGCCACAACATGACATGAAGTCACCGCACCGCCGCACCGAGACTCCTGTTGCATGTGCTTGTTCCCCCTGCTGCCAGATAAAGTCCTTCCCCTTCGTCTTTTTCCCAGCTGAAGAAAGAAAGTGACCATGTCCGTGTGGAGTCACGTCGGGCTGATGAGGATAACTCTTGTTTGGTTCTCTTTTCGCAGGCTGCTGTGCGTTGCCACCTCTCATGTATCATTGCACGCGATTGTCCGTGGCTTGCCGTGACCCACACACCAGACCCACCGTGTCCCTGTTCACTTCTGCCCCGCTTCTACATGCAGGCGCTGGTGTGGCCCACCTGCAGCCTGCTTTGATCCCTCCCCTTTCCGTGTGTACGTCGTTTCTCCTCCACTTGCTCGCCACCTTTCCCGCTCGCCGTGGCTTCGCTTGCCGCACCCCGTGTCACTCAGGCCCTGCCCCCCTGCCTCTGGCAAGAACAGCAAAAAGCCCCCGAAGGATTTGCCCTTGCCGCTCGCCACCAGGCAGGCAGAGCACTGTTGACATATGCACAAGAAGCCTGTCGTGCCTGGTCCGCTGTGGACTTCGCTTTCGTGTAACATTCCCCGAAGCCATCCCACTTCCCCCCCTTCAGACCTTGCGGCGAATCGCCTGTCATCCACCAGAGACTGGCCCGACGCCCCCATGTCGGGGAAACCACACCGAAGTGTTGTGTTTTTCACACAGACCAATCACGTTGTCGCAGTGAAAGGGATTCTTACCTGCGGGATGAGGGTCTTGAGTGTTGTGAAGTGTCAACGCGCTACCAAACAAAGTTAAGGCCAAGAGCGGTTGCTGCTGAACGGTGCTTGATCATGCAATGGGCGAGACACACCGGTATACGTGCAGTGGGGGCGATGCCTCCCTGAGTGTAGAATTCCAGTGGTCCCCCGATATAACACTGGTGCCGGGTGAGACGCAGACACCGACTGGTGCACCGCCAACACTCACACCTCCGACGCTGTCTCCTCCGACACCGTCGCCGCCGACGCAGTCTCCTCTGACGCCGTCGCCACCGACACCGGCACCGCCGACTCCTGCACCTCCGACGCCGTCTCCTCCGACTCTGTCGCCGCCAACACCGGCACCGCCGACGCCTGCACCTCCGACTCCATCTCCGCCGACACCGGCACCGCTGACGCCTGCACCTCCGACTCCGTCTCCGCCGACACCGGCACCGCCGACTCCAGCACCTCCGACGCCGTCTCCTCCGACGCCGTCGCCGCCGACTCTGTCGCCGCCAACACCGGCACCGCCGACGCCTGCACCTCCGACGCCGTCTCCGCCGACACCGGCACCGCCGACGCCTGCACCTCCGACTCAGTCGCCGCCGACACCCTCACCTCCGACGCCGTCTCCTGCGACTCCGTCTCCACCGACTCCATCGCCGCCGACGCCTGCGCCTCCGACACCGTCTCCCCCCACACCTGCACCTCCGACGCCGTCGCCGCCGACACCGTCGCCACCGACACCAGCACCGCCGACGCCTGCACCTCCCACACTTGCACCTCCGACGCTGTCACCGCCGACACCTGCTCCGCTGACGCCGTCGCCTCCGACGCCAGCACCACCGACACCGGCACCGTCGACGCCTGCACCTCTGACACAGTCTCCTCCGACGCCGTCCCCACCGACACCTGCGCCTGAAACACCTGCACCGCCAACACCATCGCCACCCACCCCTTCTCCGCCGACGCCTGCACCGTCAACTCCGTCTCCTGCGTGTGCAGTGACGGACACACTTGTCCAGCAGTGCGGCAAGTGGCGGCACTGCCTGCTGCAGGTGCAGCACCTGGAGGGTGTGCTGTCTGTGGCCTTCTCACACGACGGCACGCTTGTTGCGGCAGGGGCGGGTGGTGCGGTGCGTGTGTTCAGCACAGCCACAGGGCAGGAGGTGGTGCGGCTGGGGTGTGTGGACTTTGCAGTACACGACATCGCCTTCTCTCCCGACGGGACACGCATTGCCGTGGGTGGTGCAGGCGGGCGTGCTGTGGTGTGCGACGCAGCAACAGGCGAGCTGATGTTCCCACTCGGGCTGCGCAACCAGAACACAGAGGTGCCTGTGCGGCGTGTGGCCTTCTCGGGTGACGGGTCGCGTGTTGTGTGCGGAGGCGGGTCTGACCAGGCCACACGTGTGTTCGATGCGCAGGATGGTGGGGAACCGCTGCTTGTGGTGCAGGGCCATGCGGCAGACGTGTCGTTTGCACAGAATGGGACGCTCCTGGCCACTGCAGGGTCAGGGGCAGGTGCGGCTGTGCGTCTGTGGGACAGTGCGAACGGGGCGTCTGAGGGGGAGGCATCAGGGCCGTTCGGGTCGACTGCCGCCATTGCGTTCTCTGCCGACGGAGATGAGCTTGTGCGTGCTTACGAGCACGGGCACGTGCACGTGTGGTCGCGCGCAGCTGCCGGCACGAGGCTGTCTGTGCAGGCTGCGGACGGTGTGGGCAGGCGCCTCACGGACGTGCAGTACCTGGTGGGCGGGCGTGCCTTCGCCACAGCCGCGTCGGACGGGGCGGTGGTGTGGGATGCCACGTCCGGCAGGGACGTGCTGCGGCTGGGCGGGCACCAGAAGGGCGTCGCCCGTGTGGCGGTCTCTCCCGACGGGCAGCGCCTTGCCACAGCCGGCACAGACGGCAATCTGCTGCTCTGGGACGTGTCGGGGCTGTAGTCACAGCCACTGCACATGCCGCAGTGCCTCACAGCCCCACCCTCCCTGACGCCCTTCTTTTCTGAACGCTGCAAGTCTCTTACCCAACTGCCTCGGCACTTGCACGCTGCGTCATACGACACCCACCTTCCTGCCTTCATCGTATTTCCTCTTTATCGTGTTTGTCAACCCCATCCCACCATGCTCTTCGCATTTTTGTTTTTGCATTTCCCCTCGTTTAGCCAAACCTTTTTGCCACGCCTTGGCCCCGGCCTGACATCTCTCTTGCAACCGCCACCGTCAACACCCGTCCGTGCCCTTGGATGTTCTCGCTTGTGAGGGAAGCCGCACACGCTCCCTCCGCTCTGCCGGTCGAGCTCTGCATGCTTCCTCAAGGCAACTCAACAGAAATCGTCCCTTTTTGTTCCAACTGGTGCCCCCCTGTTGGCACCGTCTCTCCTTGACATCCAAACAGGTCTCACGCACGCGTGTGTTTCGGTTGCTTTGTATTTTGGCTTCTCCCTCCACCCGTCCACCCCACTATGCACGGCAGCCCTATGTTGCTGGCGTCCGTCTCTCATATTGAAAAGATGATCTGTTGCGCACATTGCGCATCTCAATCTCTGCACAATCGCTGTCTGCAGTTCGCGCTCCTCAGCCCCCTTCCCGCGCCGAGTTATTTTTTTCCCCCGTTCGTACAAACAAAGAACGCAACTCCAAGTCTTTTTTTTGGCTATAACCTGTCCCAGGTCACAGCAAATGCGGCAACGATTCTGCCTCCCCCCCCCCGACGTTTGTCCCCACCCCAACACCACCACCGTACCCACACCCCCCCCCCCCCTCACAGGCAACCCCCCCCCCCCCCCACCCATCCCACCACCCTCCCGCGCTACTCTTCACCACACACCCTCCACACCCCCCACCCCACCCCCCTCCCCTCCCCCCCACACCTACACCCCCCCCCTTTGGGGGGGGCGGTGTGGCGGGGGGGGTGGGGGCGGTGGGGGGGGGGGGCTGGTGTGTGGGGGTGGGGGGGGAGGGGGATTCGTCTCTCTCTCTCCCTCCTGCCTCCACCCACCCACCCACCCACCCCCCCCCCCCCCCCCCCTTCCTCTCCGTTGAGAGATGCTGCGGTACGAAAGGGAGCTGCGGGTGGGGGGGTGGCTGAAGAAGGCCGACCCCCAAATCCAACAGAGGGTGGTCGGCGTGGAGCTCTGGGGCATAGTTCTTGTCTCCCGCATCGAACTGGGGCTCTGCCATCTCGATGCATATGACACCAACTCGGAGACGGGGAAGAGGCGGACGCTGATCTCCCAGGGGAGATGCACCGAGGGCCGCCTCCGTGACGCAGCAGCATGGGATATCGCCTCTGCGAGCGTCAGCCCAGACCTCTCCCTCGTCGCCATCACGGTGAAAAACTTCGTCCCGGCAAACGAGAAGGGGGTGGCGGGGGGGAGGCCGAAATTCGAGAGCTTCCTGATCCCGGCACACCATGACATCAGCCAGCAGGACACTGCGATGCTCGCCAGCGATGCTGCGGGGAAGTCGAAGCGAGCGCAGCGCGACGTGAAGCGGAGTGCAACCCGGAGACAGGATGGAGGTCAGCTGTCTGCATACTATCAACTGCGAAAACCCTCTCGCCGCGGAAGCGAAGCGGATGATGCATCGAAGGAGAGTGCATCCGGCGGCTCTGCCACATCCGGCACCCCCTCCGCAACGCCCGACCTGGCAATCTCCCCTTCGGAGCTCTCCCTGATGAAGCCCGGGCTTCCGGTGGTGCAGTTCACAGCCCACGCGTCGACCCTGGTTTCCGCAAACCTCGTCCCCCCTCCCCCGCCACCCCCGACGCCTCCGGGGAGATCCGGCGCTCCCGCTGCGCAGCCCTCCGCGCCTCAGCAGAAGAAGGCGCAGCAGAGGGGGTTCTTTGGGATGGGGAAGGTGAAAGGGGGTGTGCCTGCCTCGCCTGTGGAAGCGCCCACCCCGGCGACTGGGTTCGAGCAGCATCGGAAGGTTCCGGCAGGGTCTGCGACGGTGAACCACAAGCATCTCTTCTTCTTTGCGGTGAACCAGCAGATGATAGACCTCTACAGCACGGAGAGTGTCGAGGAGCGGGTGTTTTACATCAAGAAGAAGACGCATCGCGGTGGAGGGGCAGGCAGCAGCAGCAGCGCATCCGATCTCCGGCTGAAGGATTTCACCGTGAAGAGCACCATGAAGTCGCAGCCGGTCCTCCTGAGGGAGATCGCGGGGCCCCACCACTGGTATTCCTACTGCCCAGCCGTGTCTGCGATATACGTCGTAACGGATGTGAAGAACGACCCGCCCGCCGCACCGCCTGCGACGCCGCCCCCTGCGCCTCAGCAGGGTGGGAGGCAGCAGGCGCAGCCTGCAGCGCAGCAGGATGACCTGTTCTCCTCCGCGCCTCCGGTGGGCGCGTCGCGGCGTGCGTCGCGGCGGAACTCCGGCACGGCGAGGTCGCTCGGGATGACGAAGGGTGCGGTGCGGAACTCCACAGGCGGGGTTTCCGCCGCACAGCACAGCGGGAATGACGCATCCGGGGGCAGCGGCAGCGGCTTCTTCTCCCGGCACTCCTACCTGCTGTCGGCATTCGCCCTCGAGAGCGACGCGGCGGAGAGGACTGTGGCTTTCGCGTCGCACCTCTCGAAGCTGCGCAACACAATCCTCGCCGCACACACGCCCGGAGGCAGCAGGCTCAGCCTCAACGCCCTGCAGCGCCGTGCCGGGGATGAGTGCGTGCAGCACTTTGTCGACGGGGAGGGCCTCCACGGCAAGGTGGAGCTCGGCACGCAGCACAGGATACCCGCATTCCTCGTCGACAGGACCCACGACGCCCTCCTGCGGTACGCCCTTGCTTCGGAGCAGCTTGTCCAGGCGGCCTGCGCTGCGCATGCCAACGGGGGCGGTGCTGCGCAGCAGGGGCATGGCCCCGCAACTCCCAGCTCCGGCCGCGACACCCTGCTGCTGCAGCCGCCGCCGGAGCAGGCCGGGTCGGGGAGGCACAGCCCGGGTGCCGGGGGCGGCGGGCTGTGGGATGTGATCCAGGAGTTTGAAACCACGCGGCAGAAGTCGGATTACTTCGCGGTTGCCGCCGAGCTGATCCCGCTCTTCTCCGCGAAGTCTGCCCCGGGGGTTGCGGGGGTGGGGGGTGCGACTCCAACACACTCCGACTCGCAGCACGACGCGCAGCGTCGCTATGTCTTTGTCCAGCAGTTCATCTCCGCACATACCGGGGTATCCACCTCCCTCGATGAGTCCGGCGACCACCACCCCGCAGCGGGGTACCGCGTGGCAACGTCGACAACACTCTACCTCGACTTCTATTGCCTCCATTCCAAGGCAACCTTCTCTCTCCGCATCCCGCAGAAGCCCCAGGATGTGCCGTTTGAAAAGCGGAGGGCATTCATCAAGCACATTGAGGACGGGCTGCTTTACGTCTACTCCCCAGGGTTTTGCTCCATCATTGTCGACATGGGGAAGTACAAAGGAGTTGCCTGCCCCGTCGCTGTATTCGACGTGGAGGAAACCCCCCCTGCAGACCTTGACAGGGTCTCTGTCCTGGAGGCCTGCTTCACAGCAGACCCTGCCGAGGCAACCTCCCTCTGGGGGAGCGACCTGGAGGGTCCGCAGGAGCACCACCAGGACCCGCAGGCGACCCCTCAGGAGGGCGCGGCGGAGGCACCGGCTCACCCATCCACCTCCACGCAGCGCCGCCGCGTGGTGCACACCCGGCGGTGCATCACCTCCCGGTCCGCAGGGGAGGTGCGGGGTGCATACTTCCGGATGGCTCCCAAACCGCCTCCGTTCTGCAGGGTGTCTCTGGGTGGGTTGCGGGGCATCGCCACGACGTACAGCCCGTTGCAGCCGCATGCGAGCTTCAGGGCTGCGTCGGAGATTCAAGGCGCTGAGGGGAATGGGGCGGGAGTGCCGAATGGGTCTGCGAATTTCGGATCGAGCTTCAGCCTGCCGCACGACGGGCGTGCGAACCACGCGTCTGCCACGCCATGCCAATCGCGGAGCGAGGCGAGCCCTGCGGTGAAGATGAGCGACGCAATGCATGCCATCGTTGCCCTCTCCCGCCCGGGGAAACGCCCCTCCCGCAACTCGAGCCCCCGGAACAGCCTCGCCCCAAACCTCGATGTGTTCGGCGGAGGCGATGCCGGGTGGGACACCCGCGGCCCCCACCACCACCACCCGCAGCAGCGCAGCAGCACCGCGGGCAGCTTTGCAGACTTCGCCTCGGAAGCCGCAGCAGCAGGGGTTGGGCGGAACCCACACCCCGGGAGGCGCCGGATCTTCACCAGCGGGGGGAACCGCAGCGAGTCCTCGCAGAGCCTGCTCCGGAGGGGGGGCGGCGGAGGGGGGAGGAGGTCCCGCTCCTCCTCCCCCAGCAGGGACGGTGGGGGGTCGTCCTCGCCAGGGGGGGGCGGGGGTGGTGCGGCGGCGGCGCAGCAGCAGCGGCAGCCCGTCGTGGTTATGACACCCGAGCTGCACAGCTCTCTGCTCCGCTCGCAGCACGCCAGGGTCCCGCTGTCCCACGCCGCGACGCCTGCGGGGGATCTGCTCATCGATGCGCGCAGCTGCGACTTCTTCTCGCTGAGCTTTGTGGTGGAGGGGCTGATCCAATGGGCGGTACAGCCTCCCTTGTCCCTCCTCCCCTGCGATGCAGCCGGGGGCAGTGGTGGCGGTGGCAGTGGCGGTGGCGGTGCTGCCCCCCTCCCCCCGCGCCAGCAGCGGTGGTGGCTGCCGGAGGCGGAGGGTGGGTGCCGACCCAACCCCTTCGCTGCGGAGGCGATCCGCAACCGCGACGAGAAGCTGCTGGAGCACATCATGCACATGCTTATCTCCCACACCGGGGGAGAGGCTTCTTCAGGGAGTGGAGGGGCTGCCGCGTCGGCGTCATCTCCTCCAAAATGCTTCCAGCTCCTCACCCAGCTGCTGCTGTCCGGGGTCCCGCGCAGGGTGACCCCTGGGGTTATCAAAGAGGCAATCCTCGGGCTGTCGCACCACCGCCTCCGCCAGGCGATCCGCGATCTCCTCCGAGACGCTGTGAGGGGGTCGGTGCCCGGGGGTCCCGCGACACCCGCCTTTCCGCCCCTCCCGGTGCCGCAGGCGCAGCAGCACCACTCCGTGAGGGGTTTTAGCGCATCTGCCGGAGGTGCGATGTCACCCATGCTCCACTCCGCACCCCCCGGGAGCCGCGGGAGCAGCGCAGCGCCTTCATCCTCTATAGGCAACAGCACCGCAGCCGCAGCGGGTGGTGGGGGTGGGATATTCTACCCCGGGGGGTCTTCAACCACTCCTGGGGGGTTCTCCTCGATGCCCAGCTCCCCGGGAAGTGGGTTTCCAACCTTCTCCCTCCCTGCGTTTGGAGGCGGGGGAGGCGGAGTGGGGTGGGGTGGCCCGGCGTCCAGCCGGGAGGGGTCCGTTCCCCACACCGTTTCCTCCTTTGGAGGGGGAACCTTTGCGAGCGACAGCGTGATAGGGAAAGGGTGTGCGAGCGCGGTTGTCACCCAGCTGAGGAGAAGCCAGGGAAGCGGCGTGCCGGGGGAGTCTGTCGGGAGGAGGCAGACGCCGACAAACCCATCATTCTCCTTCCCGGGGCCCCCCACGCCCCATGCATCGCATGGGGTGGTCCGCAAGGCGAAACCCAGGGGGGCTGCCGCAAAGCTCACCGCTGAGGACTCCGAACCCCGCCCGCTCTCTCAGGGCGCCCTCTTCTTCCTCTATGAAATGGCAGGAAGGCTTGTCCCTCACAGCCTTGTCTCCGCGGTGTCCACCCTCGACAGGTGGGGCCTGCAGAGGGGACCCCATCGCGCCCAACCCCCTCTGTCGGACACAGCGGGTGGGGGCGGTGGGTCCTCCGGGGGGAGCCCCGGGAGCTGCTGCCACCACCACCACCACCACCACGCGTCTCCGGAATGCTGCTCCGGAGGGTCGCCCGATGGGAGCACCGCCTCCGGGGTGGTGTCCAGCTGGGTCGATTGGACAACGCCGTCCCCCGGGGGGGCGGCGGGGGGAGGTGTTGGAGGGGCGGAGAACATTCCCGGCTGCCCCGCCCCGTCCCCCGTGGAGTATGGCGTGGGGGATGCGGGGGTTGAGCCGCATGCCCCTTCGCACAGCTGCAGGCAGGGTGGTTTGCAGAGCCTTGCGAGTGGGATTTCCGTGGCGGATCGGCAGAAGGGTGCCATGCATGGGGGTTCCCCGCCATCTCCGGGGATTCAGCCGCCTTCTCAGGCCCCGAAGTTCACCGGGGTGCATATGGAGATTCTGCCGCAGCAGCAGCGTGGTGGAGGGCAGGCCTCCTCCGGGATTCATTCAGACCCTGCAGGGGCATGCTGCGCCCTCCTCCCTGCAAGCATATCGGGAGTCGACCCTTTCATCGGGAAGCGGATGTCGCTAGGAGGTTCGGATATCGCGCAGAACCGAGGGGGCGGGCCTCTGTTCATCCCGGCATCCGTCGCAGATGGGCAGCCCGGCCTCCTCGGGGAGTCGAGCTGCCTCGAGATATTCAGCTTCTTCGACGCCCCGAAACTCCTCCGGGGCGACTCCTCTGCAGGCGGGGTGTGGGACGCCTCGACCCCCCAGGGGAAATCGGATCTTCTGAGGGAGGTGTGCCGCGCAGTCGGCTCATCACACCTCTTCGGATTCCCCCCTTCAGGGGAAGGCAATGCCACATCAGCTCCTGAGTGTGCCGAGGCGTGGGCTGTTCGGGAGAGGTCTATCTGCGAGCATCGCCAGTTCTACCAAGGCCTTCAGTCCCTCGGGGAGAGATCCCTCGCAGCGCACCTCATGGAGATGCTCGCGTCGGGTGGGGGTGACTCAGCCCCGCAGCACGCCTCCGGCTCCACTGCATCCCCCTCAACCTCCCCGTCAGATCAGCCTCTCCCTATGGGAGCCGCCTCGCGGCGGCGGTCATCAGGCTCTCTGAGGGTGTCGACCCAGCCTCCAACGCCTTCACCCCGTTCCACCGGAACCCCTGTTTCGCAGGGGATGTCCTTTACAGCGCAGCTGGCGCAGGCGTATGGAGGGGTGTCGCCTTTGGTGGAGCCGGCGGACAAGCCGTCTTCCGAATCGGGTGGGGGTTCCTCGCGGCAGGAGGAGAAGGCGGGGTGTGCCTCGCGGGGTGGCGGTGGGGCTGCTCCAATCATGTCGCAGCAGCGTGCGACGGTGTTGGCGTCGCATTATCAAGGCGCATTGGAGGGGGTTTCCTCGGAGATGTTCGCCGCGATCAGCTCCGCGGTGCTCCAGGAGGGTGGGAGTGGCGCCGCTCCGACAGCTGACCTGCAGTTCGAAGCGCTGCAGTCCCTCGCAATCGCTGTGGAGGATTTGGGAATCCCGCACATCGCGGGGTTCAGCGAGGCGCTGGCATGCTGTGCATACAGCGTTCTCCCTCTGAGGTCCTTCTTCTTCATGATCCAGAGAGGTGCCTTCGCGATCTCCGACAGGCTCGCGCTGTACATTGCGGAGCGTGAGGTGCTGAAGCTCGCCATGGATCCCGACGGCACAGCCAGCGGCGGGTCACCCCGGAGGCAGCACCGCCTCCGCGGGACCAGGCGCCGCAGGCACACCACCAAAACCCTGCAGTATGTCACTCAACTCGCGATGTGCGCCTCCTCCAGCGGGATGCAGATCCGGATTCTCCGCGCTGTCCAGTGGTGCCAATCCGTGCTCGACGCAGAGGCGGGGGGTGTTGTTGGAGGAGGAGGAGGAGGGGTGGGTGTGGGCGTGGGCGGCGAGGCCCCACCCCACACCACCCCTGCAGCGGGGAGCACCGTGGAGGCCACGCCTAACGCATCATCATCCTCCGCCTCCGCGCAGCGTGAGGCAGCTGCATCGTCTGCCGGGGGAGCAGAGAGGGGCATCACGCCGGTTGCGGAGCAGAGGCAGCCTGAAGGTGCTAAGGGGAGGCCGCCGCTTCCCCCGGCACATCTTGGTCTCTACGAGGCCGGCGGCGAAGCCGCCGGTGCTGCGGCAGGAGATGGGGCTGCAGATGCGGTGGGGTCGTCGTCAGCCAGCCCGCAGGGGCTGTCGGGGGGGTCTGTCAACACCGCAGGGCGTGCCTCCCCCGCCCCGTCAGAGGATGCCGGGTTTGAGAGGGTGGGGTCCCTGAGGATCCAGCGCGTCCCCAGCTGGGAGAGCACCTTCCTCGAAAGCGTTGAGCAGTCGTCTGCCACGAGGCGCACGAAGGGGGCGGCGTGGGGCAGCAGCGCGGCCTCGCCACCCTCCTCACCCCACCACCGCTCCGACCTCTCCGACTCGCAGAGGGTCGCGCCGGGGCAGCCCGGGGAGGTGGCGCTTGACCTGAGCATCCGGAAGGTCGATTCGGGCGTCGTGTCCGCCCTGCCGCACACCCCTGTCCGGAGCAGGGGGGAGGAGGAGGAGGGTGACGGAGGCGGGAGCAGCGGCGGTGGGAGCTTCGGCGGGGTGGCGACGTTTCCCATGGAGCCCGGGCAGCACCGTGGTCTGGCGAGGCGGGTTTCCGACGCGGGGATTGCGTTTGCGATGCACGGGCCGTTCTGTGAGGACCACAGCTGGTGGGGTGATGCCAACATCGCGCAGGATATTGAGAGTTTCGTGCTGCAGTCATGCTCGAAGGAGGTGTACGACACAGGGCTCTGGGGCAGGGGGTGTGCGAGTGCCGCGTCGCGTTATAAGAAGAGCGTGGTGCTGCAGTCGGAGGAGCCGTCGCAGAGCAGCCGGAAGTCGCAGCAGCATGCCGCGACTGCGCCAGCGGGGATGCCGCCCGTCGGTACGTCGCTGTCCCCCAGCCCGCAGAGAGGCGGGTCGGTGCTGACGGACTTGATGAAAGACATGGAGTCCCCAGATATGCACCCCACAGTGGGGAAGTCTTCGGGGTTTGTGCCGCTGGATCTCCTAAGGGAGAGGTATGTGTTCAAGATGGGGTGGAGATGGGGTTGGGGAGATCTCTGTTCACGCATTTTCTTGCGGTTGTTTGATGTAGCGTGTCGCCCGGATGTGCCTGCAGTGTTGTGGGGTAAAAAAAGTAAAATCGAAGCAGGATCTCTGGCGTCGGATGCGAGATGCCACAATAACCTGCACACTTCAGAGCCTTTTGAGGAGGTGAAGGACATACCCCCAGTTTTGTGATCCGTATTTTGCACCACCCCACATCGCACCCACACCCCACAGTTGGAAGAGCCTGGACACCACGGCCACACTGTACCTCGAGAGGCAGTCGATCGCAGCAGTTTCCCATGGATTCGGGCCGCTGCTCGCGATGTAGGGCATGGGTGGTGTGGAGAAGGGGGGGGGGGGGGAAAGGGCTCCTGCAGCAAATCCTTCCCATCCCATCCCACCCACACCTCGGCCCGCCCCACAGGCGGTCTCCTTTCTGTTCTGGTAATCCCTTGCCTTCGGGCAAAAATATATTCCTTACCCGAAGGCATGATGATGGTGGGATGCGCGCTCACAACCCCACTTGTGTCAGGATGTGCCCTCGTATTTCTTATGTGTCCAAACCTTGTTCTCTTCCTCGGCGATACGCTGTCCCCTCCGTCTTCTACCCCCCCCCCCCTCCCCCACGTCCCCCCCACACCCCTTTCGAGTGAAACGTTGCACAGTTGTGGCGGCCAGTGTGTCCTGCGCACCACACCACACCATACCACACCACCACTTCCTTTGGGCATATTCACCAGAGAGTAGCGTGTTGTAATCTGTGTGTGGAAACGTCAATACGGCGCATCGCAAAAAGCCGGCAGGTTGAAGAGGAGTAGGGTTGGGGGGGAGGGGGGAAGGGGAGGCACCAGAACTGAAATGGCAATTTTATGCGCGACAGGGCCTTTGTGTCGCGCGGAAAGTGCCAATTCAGGTTCCGGTTTCCCGTCGTACGGCTTTGCCCCCCCACCCCCACCCCCACCCCTTTATCTTCTGAGGGTGAGGCAGGGTGCTTTTTTGAGCCTCAAACCCCGCTTTAGACTATCCAAACGCCCCCCCCCCCCCCCCCCCCCACACACACACACACACCCTGCTAAATAGTCGCAGCACCCGAGCGTGTTCCCACCACACCACCGACGTGTGCGTGCCATCCTGTGCACCCGGTAGTGGGGTAGTGGCACCTCCCCCCTCCTTGACTTTGGAACTACTCTCGAAGAAAACCTATCATCAACCCCTTCCTCCGTCACCCCCGCCCCCCCTACCTCCCGTCGACTACCCCCCCCCCATCACGATCAGTACAGAGAAGGCCTCGTAGATAGCATGACGTCAGCTGGGGGGGGGGGGGTGGGTGGGTGGTCCGTAGGCGTAGGAGGAGCGGTGCTGAGGCTCACCCGAACCCGAGTGAATGTTTTTTTTTGTGTAGCCTCATGCAATGAAGGAGGAAATGGAACACGGAGAAAGCAGGTCATTCGAGTTTACGGCACGCGTAGTGCCGTAATTGCAGAGCCACATCTCACCTCATCACAGGTCGAGGTGTGTGCGTTTCACCACAACTCTCACAACCTCTCCCAAACAACCAAACAACACAATGCCGGACCGGAACGCAACCGTGATCATCGACCAGGCGTGGATCGATGTTCCGACCCCGGTTGTTCCGGGAAACGCAGCGGGGGTGGACGGCACCCCCGACTGCGTGTTTCCGGAGTGCGGGGCGCTGCACTCCGACGCGCACTCGTCTGTGTGTCGCATGTGTGGAAGGCGGACGACGAAGAGCTGCCTGAAGGCCTACATGGAGGGCACGGGGGATCAGACGGTCGAGAAGATGACCGACCAGTGGATGGAGCCACACTGGGTCTGCCCCCTCTGCGCGCTGTATCTCCACAATGGTGAGGCAACATGGACCCTCAAGGAGGAGGACGAGGGCGACGCCGATGCCAACATGAGTGACGCTACGCCCAAGGTGAGGGACCTCTGGGAGTTGATGAGGGGTGTGGATAACCCAAACACCAAGGCAATTCTGGAGGAGGTCTTGGATGATATGCAGAGGAAGGAGCGGCAGGCGAAGCTGGAACGCGAGGGGCTGACCGGCACCCGCATCACGGTGGTGGAGCAATGGCGCCACCGGATGCAGTCGCCAGCGCTGCACGCAATGGCCATGAGGGCACTGCGTGATCGTTTCGGGAAGGGGGCGGACGATGCGGCTGCGGCAGCGACCGGGCCCCAGCACGAACTTCGGGTCGCGCTCTCCGTGTTGGACATCCTGATCCCCATCGTGTCGACGAAGCCTGAGGCAGTGCAAGCTGCCCACAACCTCCTGGTCCGCTTGGAGGGGCTGCGCCTCCGGGAGTGGTACGGGCTCGCGGCGCAGCTGCACTGGGAGCGGCGGCTGGAGGGCATGCCGGCAAGCGCGCTGACGGAGCAACTATTCAGGTCGCTCCAGAGCCAAGCCCAGAGCGAGGGCGAGAAGGAGAAGGCCAACAACAAGCGGCGCCGCACCGAGGGCGCGTGGGACGAGGAGGAAGAGAGGCCAGTGGTGCCGAAGGGAGGTAAGGGGGGAAAGGGATCCAAGTGGGGCAAGTGACAAGCCACACCTGCGCAGGGAGAGCCGGGGTTGTGCGGGCCGGCGACACCTCCCTCAGACACACCGCCACTGCACACACAGTCCACACTTCAAGGGGAACCAGCGGTGCCACAAGCTCAAGGGGAGCAGAATTCACGCATGCCGTGGCGAGTAAAAGCGCAAACCACACAGCCCAGTGCTCAAGGGGAGCCAGCGGCGCATCAAGCTCAAGGGGAGCAGAACCCACGCACGCCGTGGCTAGTAAAAACGGAAATCACACAGCCCAGTGCTCAAGGGGAGCCAGCGGCGAAGCAAGCTCAAGGGGAGCAGAATCCACGCACGCCGTGGCTAGTAAAAACGGAAATCACACAGCCCAGTGCTCAAGGGGAGCCAGCGGCGCATCAAGCTCAAGGGGAGCAGAATCCACGCACGCCGTGGCTAGTAAAAACGGAAATCACACAGCCCAGTGCTCAAGGGGAGCCAGCGGCGCATCAAGCTCAAGGGGAGCAGAATCCACGCACGCCGTGGCTAGTAAAAACGGAAATCACACAGCCCAGTGCTCAAGGGGAGCCAGCGGCGCATCAAGCTCAAGGGGAGCAGAATCCACGCACGCCGTGGCTAGTAAAAACGCAAATCACACAGCCCAGTGCTCAAGGGGAGCCAGCGGCGAAGCAAGCTCAAGGGGAGCAGAAACCACGCACGCCGTGGATAGTAAAAACGGAAATCACACAGCCCAGTGCTCAAGGGGAGCCAGCGGCGAAGCAAGCTCAAGGGGAGCAGAATCCACGCACGCCGTGGCTAGTAAAAACGCAAATCACACAGCCCAGTGCTCAAGGGGAGCCAGCGGTGCATCAAGCTCAGGGGGAGCAGAATCCACGCACACCGTGGTTAGTAAGAATACAGCCCAGTGCTCAGGGGGAGCAAATGGCGCAGCAAGATCACGGGATGACGCCACACAGGCCGTGGCCGGTCACCAACACTGCTCGGAGAGAGCAGGCGACAGAGCGGGCCGGCCCAGCAGTGCAGCAGACGGGATCCCAGGGGCGGGACCCGACAGCGGAAGGCCACACAATCGAGTCGGGGCTGCAGCGGTGGCTGCGCAGGGGGCCAGCAACTCGAGGACGCCCGCGGATGTCAGAGACAGCAACCCTCCCGGACGGGACGAGGGGGGAAGTCGTGTCTGCAGCCAACGCCGTTCTGGACCGGGCACTCGCGAACTCCACATGGGACAACATCGCGTCGTGCTACCGGCGGTTCCAGGAGTTCCGTCAGGCCTGGGAGGCCGCCGAGGGACCCATCGACACGGGGACGGCGATCATCTTGTGGGTCTCCAAGAAGATGTCTGTCGACAACGTGCTGCCATCCTCGGGGCTGGCCTACAGCTACGCCGTGTCGTCCGCGCACCGCCACATGCTGGAGGACACAGTGCACTCGCACAAGCTCGACGCGTTCAGACGGGGACTGAGGCGCATGGGGGCGGAGGTGCCCTGGACACAGGCGGTGCCGGCGACGAAGGCAGAAGTGGAGCAGGCGATGCGGGACGAGCGGGACCCCGAGGTGCGACTGGCACTGGGGCTGATGTGGCACGGGGCCGCAAGGTGCTCGGACGTGAAGAGTATTGCAACCCGAGAGGTGCGGGTGAAGAACGACGGGGTGGTATCTATAACCTGGAGGGGCACCAAGAACGACCCGTTCGCGAAGGGACAGACTACAGGGGTGTGTTTGCCTACGCAGCTGAACGGTGTGCTGGGGAAGACGATGCGGAAGAACCGGGACGGCGGCCTGGTTCAAGGCGTGTCGTACAGCAAGGTGTCCCGGGCGGTAAAACGGGTGAACCCCGCGCTGACGCCACACAGTCTACGCAGGGGGGCAGTGCACCACCTGATTCACAAGGGGCTCGAGTTGCGAGCGGTGCAGAAGCTGACCCGCCACCGGACGACAGAGGGGCTGCTGCAGTACGCCCCACTGGCCGCGACTCGTCTCGTGGAGGAGACCGCGACTACATCACGCCAGCTCTAGCGGCGGGGCGCATCCCCAGGGCTCTTGGGGCGTTCCCGTCGTGCGCCGCCCACCTCGCCAAGCCGAGCAACTTCGAGGGTATCCTGAGGATGTGTGCCTACGCATACGACCCCGAGGGCGAGGGGGACGAGGCGTGCAGTGCTGGGCTGGACATCGGGTACGGCGGGGACTTCTCCGTGGAGGTGGAGGGAGCGCAGGTGCGACCGGAAGCCGAACGTGAGGGGGGGGTGCTGGCACCCATATCATCCAACAGGATGGCCCTCGACGCGGTCCGCAGCCTGGACCTCCACGGGGAGCTTGAAGATGTGCTGGACGTCATCACGTCACTCGACGCCTTCGAGAGCCTGCTGACGAAACCGACAGGCGGCAGGATGGCGAGGGGCACCTCGCGGCACATGCGGCAGCACGCGGACAAGCTGCTCGAATGGGAGGTGGTGGAGCCGATGCAGGGGGACCCCCAGATGACGATGCCGGCTTTCACAGTGGCAAAAAAGGCAGGGGATCTCCGGCTGGTGGTCGATGCACGAAAGCTGAACGCCGCGATGAGGCGCCCCCCTGAGATGCGGCTGCCGCGCATCAGGGACGTGATCGACGCAGTGCTGAACGCAGATGCAGCCGTGATCGCGGATGGAGTATCATTTTTTTACCAGATACCCCTCGCGAAGCCGATCCGGAAGTACTTCGGCATGCGCCTGGGAGATGGCAGAGGCGGCACACTCGACTTGTGGCTGAAGGTGCTGTGCATGGGGTGGTCGTGGAGCCCATCGATAGCGCAGCGCATCTCGAGGGTTCTCGCAGGGCCGGGGAACGTCGCATGGGTGGACAACTACATCATCCTCGGGGGCAGCGAGGAGGAGGCGGCGAGGAGATACACCGAGTTCAAGCAGAGGTGTGCCTACGCGAGAGTCGAGCTGCACGAGGAGGCCGAGGGGCAACCCCAGAGACAGTTTGCGGCCTTCGGGCTGGAGTTCGACCTGCGGGGGCCGACGAAGAGGTTCCGCTCCTCGGAGAAATGGGTGGCGCAGCTGCTGGAGGCGGTGCATGTGCAGAACGTGTTGTCCGGGGAGGCAACACCCCGGGCATTCTTCAAGGTGACGGGGGCCATCGTGTGGTGGACGTACACACGAAGCCGTCATCTGTGCTACTCGCCAAACCTCATCGGGGCCATACGCAGCATCGCGCGGCATGTATCAACGAACAACAACGCGTGGGACGAGCCCACCAGGATGCAGCCGAGTGCGGTCTGGGACGCGCGCGTATGTCTGCAGGCGATCGCGGAGAACCGGTGGGTGGACCGGGAGGCTCCATACGACGAGGAGTGCACAGTGTGGACAGACGCGTCATCACGCGCGTGGGCGGCGCTTGCGGAGACCGGCGAGGTGGCGCAGGGGGCCTTCGGGGCCGGCGAAGCGTCAGCACACATTTACATCAAGGAGATGTGGGCCGCTGCACTGGGGGTGCGGTTGGCCTCCCGGCTGGGGCGCCGGCGGTGCAAGCTGCGACTGAAGGTCGACAACCTCCCGGTAGTGCGGAGCATCCTGAAGGGGCACTCTGGCAATTACGTCGCCAATAGGTGCCTGCAGGTGCTGTTCGACGTCGCTGCAGCGGCGCAGCTGCAGGTGTTGCCCGAGTGGGTGCCGACCCACGAGCAGAAGGCCGATCCCTTCACGAGGGGTGCGCGGGGCGAGGTCGTCATCGATCTGTAAAGGGACCAGACGGAGCTGTGTGCCATGCTGGCGGCACGGGGCCATCTTAGCTGATGAGCGGAGCTCCTCAGTCCCTAGGGGTCCTAGGGGGTTGGGTGTGTGCGTTTCACCACAACCTCTCCCCTCCCCATTCCCCCGTGTTGAGTGACATGTGTCGATAGTGTTCCATTTTGTAGCCTCATGCAATGAAGGAGGAAATGGAACACGGAGAAAGCAGGTCATTCGAGTTTACGGCACGCGTAGTGCCGTAATTGCAGAGCCACATCTCACCTCATCACAGGTCGAGGTGTGTGCGTTTCACCACAACCTCTCCCCTCCCCATTCCCCCGTGTTGAGTGACATGTGTCGATAGTGTTCCATTTCTGTCTCCAGAGTAACTCCGGAGGGCTGATAGCCTTGGGGGTAGGGATGGTGCTCGGGAGTGGGGTTAAAGGCCACGGCTGATCTGCGAATACGGCATGGCTTGGGGTGGGGGTGGGGGAGAGGGGGGGAGGGGGAGGTGGAGGAGGAGGGGACAAGTCAGTATTGTGTGAATACCCGTGTGTAATCTTCGCGCTCTCTCTCTCTCTCTCTCGCGTAACCCCCCCCCCCCCACCCCCTCCAAAATTCACTTTCCTGCAAATCAGGTGCACCGTTGACAGAAGCACACTGTGTACGCAGCGCCCCCCCCCCCCCTATCCCCACGCAGCCACCTGCATATTGAGCGGAACGGTGAGGGTCTGTGCCTTGCCGTTCTCTCTCTCTCTCTCTCTCGCCCTCCCTCCACCGCATCCACGGCCCCCACATCCATGCCTCCAACCTCTGCAGACGCTGGCTCTGTGTTAACGTTTTATCCTGGAGGCGGCTGTTCTTAGTGTGCACAAATGCCCCGCTTCCCCACACGTGTTTCATGTGATTTACCCCCACCATCACCACCCCACACCGTCTCGTCTTCTCTCCAACCCAATAACAAGGGTGTGCCGTGTGTAGATATTCTCTCCGGCCTCGAGGGGAAGGGCAAGGCAGCGGAGAGGCATCAGCAGGGTTTGCTCGGTGCTTCCTGCATTCGAAAAAGGTGTGTGTGTGTGGATGTGTGTCTGCGGTTCCGGGAAAAAAAACTCTTGGCACATTTCCTCCAATCGCTGATAATTTTTTTTTGCCAACAGCGCAAATATCCCCTCCCCATGTGGTGATCACATTCAAAATCGTTAAGCCCCAAACCACCTTCGGTTTGAGTGTGTATGGCGCCAGACGCCAGACGCTACTTCTTCGAGGTGGGAGCGATGCAGAGATGTAAACCATTTGGGTGTATGTGCGCCGCCCATGTCTTTCTGAGTGGGCTCGACCCCTGCGCGAACCACCTACACCGGCCTTGTGTGCCTGTGGTGTGTGTTGCGTGTGGCGACACCACCCTCCTTGAAGAAAAGGGCTTGTTTGCGGCACCCCCTCCCCCCCCACCCCCTACCCCACCGCCTCGTTTCTGAGTATGTCGCTATATGAGTTTTGGTTATATTTCACTTCCTCCTCACCCCCCCCCCCCCTCGACGAATCCGTTTCTTTCCCACCCCCCCCCCCCCACCCCCAGCATCCGGTTGCCATTACTTTTTCAGTTCCGTCTATTTTTTTCCGGTTCCTTTTTCTCCCCCCCACCCCCCTCCCCCAGAATCACTGCCGTTGCCGCCAGTCACACCCCCTAAAATCGCCAGGCATATGATATGTCTCTAGTTTGCCTGCTGGGTGTTTCAAAGGAGACTTCATCCGGACCTCGTGTGTTCAATTTTTTTTCCGCGATCGGTGTTCGTCGCTGCTCGGGATGGTGGGGACCGGCATCACACTTTGCTGGGTTAAACCCCCCACGAGACATCTTACACGTGTCGTACAGGCTAGCCTGGTTCGGGAGAGTGTCATTTTTAGAACACTGTAGGACAGGGGGGACAGTGTTCTAAACTGAGGGGGGTCCCGTCTGCTCCCGACGCTTTCCAAAAAGATTAACGTGTGTGTGTGTGTGTGTGCCTGTTATGTTCCACGCGGGGTGAGGAGATGAGTGAGGAGTTCCGGGTGACCGTGTGGTGGGGTGGGTGCCGATGCACAGTGAGTTCACTATTGCCTTGGTTCAAAAAATAACCTGCAAAACGAAGCAGCCGCATGGTGTTCGCGTTGGGCGGGAAGTTGGCCAGCTACGCGTTGTCAATGTCGAAGAATTGAACAGGGTAGGGTGGGGTGGGGGAAGGGGGGAGGGGATGAATCCTTTTATCCAACAAGACTGCCAGGTAACGGAATCAAATTGGCGTGCGATATTGCCCTCAAAAAGGAATCGGGAGCCCTCTCACCTGGGGTGCGTGTTGGGTTCTGGCGACTCTCTCAAAAGCTTTCTCCAAATTTTTAATTTGGGGCGTGTGGGGGAGGGAAGGGGCGGGCTTTTAGCTCTTCGTGCCCAAGCTGTGCCGGTGTGCATGCTTCCTACCAGTATTACGTTTGTTCAACCCAGAGCATGCGAGTGAATTGTTCCCCGCCCACCTCCCCACCGCACCTCCAGTGGGCTTCAGGGTTGTGCACAGATATCAGCCCCACCGCCCCACCGCCCCACCCTCAACGAGAGTGTTCGGAGATTGAGAATCAAAACCGGCGATGGATTCGCGAGAAATTATTTCTTTTTTTTTTGGCGTGGAAAAACAATCGCAAAAAAATGCAAAACAGCAACGAAAGTAACATAACAACAACAGCAAAAAAAGTGTGATGTACAGTGCGTGTGGTGTGCAACTGTCGGGTCGAGGGAGAACCCCCGCCACGGGGCGGCTGTATGTCTCGGCTTGTCCAACAGGAGATCGCATTTCAGACGGCGTTCTCAGTGCGTTCTGCACTCGAATATCGGGAGGAATTTCATGTGATGTGACTGAGTGTGTGTTTTGTGGGTATGTGGTGTGCCGTGTGTGTCTGAGGAGGGCGTGGGGGGGGGGGGGCTGGCAGTGAACCACCCCCACCCCCCCCCCCCTACTCCTGCACACCACGCGACAGAATCCCTCGCGCAATATATAGCAATCTATGCCATGTCGGAGGAGATAGCCCACGCGCCCCTCCCTCACCCACCCCCTATCCCACCCCATGCCCCCTTGATGCAAAGTGACCGAGAGAAAGGATGATTTTCCACGCCTTGGTGTGAAAGCGCCAACCGAAGTATCAATCCGCAGAGAAGGAGCGGCAGAGCTGCAGTGATACTTTTCGCTACCACTCCACCGCCCCCCCTCCAGAGAGCTGCCCTTTACACCGGAGGGGTGTGTGGGGAACAGGAGGTGAGCGGGCGCTGGTGTGACACCCACACGGCATTTTCCCCCTCATCCCCCCTCCCCCTCCCCCTCTCTCTCCCCCCTCCAGCGCTGTTACCCACCCATGCTGGGACCCTGCCCTCCGGGAGCGTGTTGCTGAAGGAACCAACCACAGTTCACAACCGACCCTACTGCTGCGAGGCAAGCGCATCACCCCCCCCCCCCCCCCCCACCCCACCGCCGCCACCACCACCGCCCCTCTGCGCACAACCCTGAGGGGGGTGATTTGCGCTACACCGGGCATCGCATCCTACTGCAGTTCTCCATCCCCTGCTTCGGAGAATGCGACTTCCAAGCCCTAGCCGTGAAGGGGGTATGTCGTTCAACCCGATAGCCCCGCCTTCGGGGAGAGGGGATGCTGCCGCCCCACGGGGGCCTGCCCAGAAGCCCCGCAAGAAGAACATCTCCTACGAGCAGAAGGTGCGCTTCGTTGCGCTGGGCGCCCTGTGCACCGCGCCGCTCGCCTTCTTCATCGCGGGGTGCGTCTACTACAGGAGGGCGGAGGAGTCGCCGCTGCAGGCCACCATCGACACGGCGAGGGTGTTGCTCACCACCGCGCTCGGCCTCAGCATATGCATGTTCTGCCTGGGGCTGGGGTACTACAACTCCATCCTGCACGACACCAGCTACCTGCGCCTCAAGCCAGGCAGGGAGGCCCCGCAGCAGGGTGGGGCTCAGGAGAAGCAGGCCCCGCGGCATGCTCGCAGCAAGGCGTTTGCCCTGGCGGCGGTGGTCTTCCCGGCGCTGCTGCTGATAGCGGCAGGTGCGCTGTCCGCTACCGTGCCCTCGGAGGTGTACCCGAGGCAGTCTGTGGTGCCGGCCTGTGACGGGCAGGGCCCTCTGCCGACAGATGCTGTGGGGCGGGAGTGTACCTATTGGCGTGGGCAGGCCCCGGAGAAGCAGCTGTATATGCAGGAGTGTGCGCACTTCAGGGCGCTGTCGTGCTGCTCGCGGGAGGAGGCGGAGCATGTGACTGCCACCACGCGGGATTGGATGGATGAGTCGCTGTCGGGCGATAGGTACAGCGGCGGGACCTGCCGGGATCTGTTTGCGATGATGTCGTGCTGGGTGTGCTCGCCGGACCAGGCGCAGTTCTACCGCGAGGGAAAGCTCACGGTGTGCGCGCGGATGTGCAACACCCTCTACGACGTCTGCCAGAACACCGTGTTCGATCACGGGGAGCGGACTTTCTCCGACATGTTCGGATCCGGCACAGAGCTCTGTGCTCACTTTGGGTACTCTGTGGCGAGCTGCGGCTGCTATGAGGCGTATCCTGATGTATGTCGTCGGGCTGTGTGATTGCCGTGACACACTTTCATACTTTCATGCTTGCATGCTTGCCTCCCCTAACACACACACACCCCTGCCTGCTCACAGCAAGACTACACATCATACGCGTCTGCCACGCTGCCTTGAGAATGTCAAGTGCAGAGCTGCGATGCTTTGCCTGGGCTGCCAGATGTGTGTGGGCTTCGGTGCCCCCTGCAGCACAGCTTGGGTCAGACGGGCTTCCCGAATCAGGACCCCCGTGCGCTTCCTCCGTCGCCTTCCGGATCTGCGGGGGGATGGCCTGGTGGTGGAGATTGCCTCACCACCAAACACGACAGTGTCATTCCCCCCCCCCCCCCCCCCCGACACGTTTTCCCAAACGCACCTCAGGGGAGTGGGGGTGCCGAATTGCACAACCAGCACCGCCATTGTGTTTAGATGCCCCCCTCCCTTCGGCGCCACCCCCTCCTCGCTGAAGTTAGGTGCATTGCCAAGGCGCTGTGGCCACGCCTACCTCTCTGCCTCTCTGTCTGTCTCTGCCCCTCTCTCTCCTGTCACCACGGTGCTGCAGAGAGAGCTGAGGGCTGCGGATGGAACCCGCATCGAACCCTAGCCTGCTGATTGCCTGCCCCTTGCCCCCCCCCACCCCCCCTGGGAGACCCGCTTTTCCATTCACTCTCGACAATCAAATCACCCCGCCATCCCCCCACCAGTGATCCTGTTCGGCTCAGCCCAGCAGGTCAGGTGAAGCACGGCAGGCCGCGTGCTTGTTTTCTCAGAACGGCCCGGCTTCCCCTCCGCCACTGCATCGACGTCGGGCAAAATAAGTCGTTCCAACGTGGTGCAGCAACCGTTGGCAAATTGGGTGGGGCCGGGCTATGAAACATGACAAGTGCTGTTGTTCGGAGGAGCTCAGCCCCGTAAAGGTTTGCCGAAAGGATGCCCCCCTCCTCCAAGGCCCCCCCCGCTCCTGGTCATCCCTCCCTTGATGTTGTGAAGGGCGGGTGTGCACGTGTGACAGTTTGGGAGGGATGCCGACAGGAAGCAGGGCGTGAACCCCGTTTCGTTCAGCTCTGTCTGTGAGAGAGTCCGCCGCGCGCGGAGCTGCTCCAACCAGCCCCAGTTTTTGCACCACAAAATGCACTGCGATGCCCTGAACCCCCGTTCTTCGAAAATAGAGACCACAATTCTCCATTATCCCCACACTCGCGTAATTGGAAGCCGTAAACGTGCCCTGCTGTACTCTCTGCAGGTCGCCGGGGGCAGCAGCACGAAAGTATCCATATCTTGGGCGTCCATCTCTTGGCTTGTGTTACAATGCGCGTCGATGCGGAATTTGCCTCCTCTTCATGCATCAGACCTTGCCACTCTCGCTGTTTGCGGCGCGATAGCCCAGTCGGGCTTGAGGCTCGCCTCCTCCACCCCCACCCATCCACCCACCCACACACACACACACTTCCTCCCCACTCCACACACCACACCCAACAGGCGCCCCACACCCCCACACACCCCTCGACGGATCCCTTCTGACCCCACCCCTGGAGGGGGTGGGGTCAGGGGGGGGGAGGGGAGGGGGGGGGCGCGCGGGAGGGCATAGGGAGGGGACGGTGAGGTGAAGTGACCCTCAGCCCACCCCATACAGCCACCTCCCCCTCCCCCCCCCCCACACACACACGCCTCTCCCCAGCGATGGCTGGGGGGAAGGGGGGGCATGGCGGGGTGTTGGGGCAGCAGCATCAGCAGCAGCAGCATCAGCATCGCCCCAACCCCACTGAGGAACGGAGGGGGCGCAGCCGCAGCGGGGGGGTTGTGAGTGTCACAACCTCTGTGATGCACACAGCTGTCGCAACCGCTGCGCCGCAGCAGCCCCAGCAGGACGTGCAGACGAGGGAGAGGACCAAATCAACCCAGGTCGCTCGGCAGCACCCCCCTCATCCAACCTCATCTGCATCCTCGCCTGCAGCCGAGGCAGCGAGAAATTCCGAGATCGAGGCGCGAAGGGCAAAGATGCACCCACAGTCCCTCCCGCCTCAGCAGCCCCCGGGGTATCCCCGCCAAAACTCCTCAACAGCCACCACCCCGACCTCCGGGGGTTCTGCGCAGCAGCTGCGGAGGACCGGCTCTGCCACGTCACCACCGCCTGTCTCGTCATCTCCCTCCGCCTCGTCTCACTCGCCAGCCCCCCTGGTGATCAACATCGCGCAGACCCAGGAGCGGATCGTGCGGTTCGGGCCTGCGGCATCCGCCGTTGCGGAGCCAAGCCAGGACCCCTCCATCCCAACCCCTTCGGGGAGTGGCATCCCCGGGCTGCTGCTTGCGACGCGGGAGGTGGCTGGGTTATACCTTTACAAAGGGGAGGTTTCGGCGCAGTCGCTCCTCCCTCATGGGGCAGGGAGTGTGCTGCTCGCCGATAGGGAGCTGCTGCTGCACTGCAACTGGGACCAGGGGAGGGTCGACGAGAAGCGGCCTGTGAAGATTGAGGCGATGCCCTCCGGGGGTCAGCAGGAGACATATTACGGCGCGGCGGCTGTGGAGTCGCAGGTGGATGCTGCGGCGACCGCGGCAGCAGCCGCCGCGTCGCCCGGCGTGCCGAATGGGAGCATGATCAGCATGGGGGGCTTCACCTTGGGCAGCGGTGGGTCCGCCCACTCTACCCCGATCGGGACCCCGCTCTCGGCACCCCAGCCCGCGCCTTCCCCCACAGCCCAGCCGGGGGGGACCCCGCCGGCCTCTGCAGGCGTCGGCATCGCCGCTGCTGTCGCCTCCCAGAGGCGTGGTGGTGGGCAGGCTGCGTCTGGGAGTTTTGCAGGAGGCGCCGGTGGTGTTGGTGGCCAGCCCGGCGACGGGTGGCCCCACGGGTGTGGGTCGTTTGGTGCGGCCAGCGGGGCTGGCTGGCTTCCGCCGGGGCAGGGGGGCGGGGGTGGGGCGGATCTGCTGGCTGCCGCGTCGCTGAATGTTGCGGTGGCTGCGACACCCATCACCAACACGCCTGCGTCTGTTGCGGATTGGTTCATTTATCAGTACCTCAGGACGCTCCGTGTCGTGAGGGCGGGGATGGGTGAGTGTGTCCAGCACCGGACAGGTGAGAGGTATTTTGGGATGTGGGCCAACGGGCACCACCACGGCTACGGCGTTCTCATGGATTCCGACGGGAGCAAATACTACGGCTACTTCGAAGCCGGGGTGAAGTCCGGCACAGGTGTGCTCCTCCAGACAGACGGGTCCATCTTTGAGGGCTCCTTCCGTCTCAACGAATTCAACGGGGAGGGCGTGATGTACTGCCCCACAGGGCAGTGCTTCGCTGGCACATTCCGGGGGGGCCAGATCCCGAAGGGATGCCGCATGTTCAACGTGACGCCCTCACGGTATGCCCAGGTTCGCGCGGCGGCTGCGCTGGGGGTTCCCTTCAGCGGCGACCTTCATGACACGGACGTGCCCCCCCCTGCCACGCCGTCCACCTCCACGCTGCGGTGGAAGAACTTCCGCCCGGGGATGGCCGCACTGCTGGATGAGGAGAAGGCTGCAAACCTTTCGATAGAATCCAGCTTCTCTCGCGTCGTGGTTAAACACTACCACGCTAGCAGGCACACCCTCCAGCAGACAGACTCCTCCCCACAGACACCCGGCAGCAGCAGCGGTGTCAGCGGGGGCATCGGCATCGGGTTTGGCGGGCCGACCTCTCCTCTGTCTGGGCATTCGGGTGCTGGCTTTGGCAGTGCACACCCCGAAGAAGGCGCCTCGGGGGAGGGGTACGCCGGCAACAACAAGCTTGCGCAGCTTGTGGACAACGAGACCCCGGATGGGTTGGACCGGATCCGGGCGAAGATGGAGGAGGCTGCGATGCAGTTTTTGAAACGCGCCTTCGACCCGAAGGGCAGGCATATCCTCTACAGCCTCTGCACCTGGTTCCAGAGGTACTTCTCTTTCATGTACGGCACCTGTGGAGACCTCTGCGAGATCGGGTCCGGCCCGCGGGGGTCGCGCTGCGGCGACTGCGGGTTCTTCGCAAAGGCATCCACATCCCAGCTCCAGCTGAACCCCCGGCTTGCAGATAGGAGGGGAGACTACGTCAACCTCGGGTCACCCCAGGCACACGCGAGTGTCAAAGGGCTTTCGTACTGCCTCAACAGGCAGCACTTCGGCGGATGCATCCACCGCACCGGAAAGCCGAGGATGATGAAAGCGTTTGACATCTACAACGCGCTGGAAGACCTCGCAACCTTCTCCCTCAAGATGACGGAGTCTGTGCAGCGCTGCCTCGGCCCCAGGTGGGTGCAGTTCTTCGCACGGCTTGGCATCCTCTCTAAGATCCACAGAGCTGTGACGGACACTGTTCTCAAAAGGCCCTACACAGTCCTCAGAAACCTCTACTCCGCTGTGTACACCAAGGAGGACCTGACCATGGCGAAGAAGCTGTCCTCCCTCCGCGCCTCGACGCTGGACGACGTGGGTGTGACCTACGCGAGGAACCGCGAGGAGGAGGCTCTGTTTATGCCGTATGTCAGCGCCATCACAGAGCTGGCGTCTCTTCCTAAGGTGCAGACTGTGTCGGGGAAGCTGGCGTGCCTCACGAAGGTTGCGAAGGAGGTTGACCAGCACACGATGTTCAACCTGCTGAGGGATGCCAAGCGGAATAAACAGGCTCTGAAGAGGAAGAAGGCGGCGCGTGCGGCTGCCGGGGGGGGCGGTGGTGCCAGCGCTAGCAGTGGCAGCAGCAGGCCTTTGACCCCTGTCTCGCCTTCCAATGGGTATGGCAACAGGCAGGGTGACCGCCGAAGCCCCGGAAGCGGTGGTGTGATGAACCCCAGCGGTGCTAGTCCCGGGGGGGAGGTCGATCCTGCGAACATATCGTATGCCGATGTGATGGCGACACATCGGGCGCGCGCCGACAGCCGGATGCCCACCGGGAATGACACCAGCGTTGCGGGCATCTCCCTCCCGGGCTACGAGGAGGAGAGCGACTCGTCGGAAAGGCGGGGCAGCAGCAGCACCCCCACGCCCACCGCGCGGGGCAGGGGGGGCAGCGTGGAGCAGCCTGGGTATGCCGTGACTCCGGACTCCCCGTCATCGGTGTCGACGGTGTCGACGTTTGCCGAGCTGGTGGAGGAGCAGGCCGGGCAGCAGGTGGGGTCGCCACACAGGGGGCACAGGGGGCAGAGCACGCTGTCGAGGCGCCCCGAGCTGAAGGGGGACCTGAAGCGGATGTCCGCTGCATGCGTCTTCGAGCTCTCCCTTGCGGCGGCGGAGGATGAGGAGGAGGACGGGGCTGGGCTCGGTGCGATCGACGGTGGCAGTGCGGATGACCTCTTCCCTATCAACCTGTTCATCTTCCTGAAGGCGCAGATGGCGGGGTGTGTGTCGGAGCTGCAGCTGCTGCTGGATGCAACAGGGCAGTACGGAAGCCTTTTCCAGCCGTCGCCAGACGACCTCTATAGGATCGCCACGCTTCATGCCAGTATGCTCCGGACTCCCTCATGTCTTTCATATTGTGTGTCACAACACGAGGCTGATCACCGCAGCCACAACACATGCATTTCAGCACACACACACACCACCTTGCACCAAGAGCGAATGGGGTGGGGGCGGCATCTCTCGATCTCTGCCCGCCTGGCCTGACTTTGGGTTTTCTCAGCATATCTTCCTCCCCCCGTCTGTGCTCCACTGGCTCAGTGCATCACTGCTTTGAAACGCTACCTCACCCCCTCCCTCCCCCCACAGGCATCAGCTACGTCTCGGAGCTCGACTGGGGGACCCGCGACACCCACGGGGTGTTGATCCCCTTCTCCGTGCTGCAGCAGCGCCTCCAGAGCGCCTGCAACACTGCTATCGGCGCGATGCGGAGGAAGAAGCTGGCCTCCTTCAGCCCGATGCACCGCACGCTGCTCGACCGCCTCCCTGCGCTTGGGTGGTTGCAGTCCCTCTTCGGAGCGATCGCCAACGCGGGCCTGCAGGAGTTCTACATCCGACGCCACGGCGGGGCGGACAGGCCTTCCATCTACCTCCATCTCAACGCGGGGCGGGACCCGGCCCCGATCTACCTCGTGGATGGCAAGAGGGAGCCTGCCGCAGCAGTCCCAGAGGGCATCGCTGTGCCAGCCCCACCACCGGGATTCATCAGCCACGCCAACGACGTGCTGAAGAGCCTCGAAATGGAAATAGTGGTGCTGCTGCACGGGCACACCCGCTGCCCCAGCGGTGAAATCGCCTTCTCGCCGGGGGACCACGCCGCCATCCCCCTCGAGGAGTTCCGCAGCTCCCCTCTGGAGATCGAGGACAGGCAGGCGGACTTCCACGCCTGGCTGGCTGGCGGGCGCCCCAGGAGTGGAGGTGGTGGTGGCGGCGGCGGCGGCCCTCCCGCTGCCGACACCACAAGCTCAGCCGTGCAGAGCCCGGTCTCGGTGAGCCGAGGCTTGGGGCGGAAAGGAAGCGGGGCGGCCGCTGAGGCCGCGTGGGAGTGCGCGGGGGAGGAGGAGGAGGAAGAAGAAGAAGAGGAGGAGGAGGGTGAGGTGGTGGAGGAGGCGGTGGCCGGCCCGGATGCAGCGGAGTTGTCTTCCCCGCGGCCCGGGCGGCCCGGGGCGGGTGGGGCTGCGTCGTCGGATGAGAGTGACGAGGACTGGACCCCGCTGCAGAAGAGGCGGTTTGACAACGCGCCGAGCGCGGCGGGGATTGCGGCACGGAGGATGTCCACGGCTGTCCGGGATCTCGCGGGGGAATCTGCGGCGAACCTTTTCAGCCTGGGCCAGCCCGCCTCGGTGGCGATTGCGGAGAGGTCGCTGCCCAACACCAGCGCCGACGCATCCTGGGTCATGTCGAAATCTGCAGTGTCCCTTGCGGGCGGCACCGCCTCACACGTCGCCGTCCCTCCTCTCGACGCCGCCTTGGATGCCGCGCTTGCCTCGCAAGACCTCCTCCTCTCCTTCAAGATCCACTACAAAGCATGCCATTACCAGTCGTTGGCAGACAGTCTGAGTGACCCTGAAGGGTAAAAGTGGCGGCGGGGAGGCTTGTGGGAATGCGCCACGCGCTTTTTCAGACGCTCGTGGTTTAGATCGGTGCGGCCTGCACTAATCGAAAAAAAATATATCGGCTGGGATGTGGAGGAGACAAGCGGGGATCGCACCAAGGGGAGCTGCTCAGTGTGTTCTGCGCGAAGATACAAATACTCACGTGTGGATGTGTAAAGCCTTGAAGCGCCAACGCAACAACCATTATAGCGGGTGGGGGGGTGGGCAGACTGAACAGAGCCTTCGTACAGGAGCGTAGACAGGCGAGCCGCCCCTGTGTCACAACAGGCGGCAAACTGGCATAGCTTTTGACACAGAGCGGGGGTGGCCCAACGGGAGTATCATAGAACAGTGCATGTTTCCATAGTAGATCTGTGAACAGCGTGCCCCCTCCCCCACCCCCGTGGTGCTGCTTGCTTGGGAGACGGAGCCCTCGTTTTTTGCCCAAACAAGCTTGCTTGTCACAGCGAAAGAGTCAGTGGGAGCGTACCCGCGCGCAGTGTGTTTTGAGTGAGCAACACAAAACCACTTTTATCACAGCAACGCCCTTCACAGGGGCCACAACACACTGCCGCTCGTGCGCACAAACAAAAAATACCGCTCGTGCGCTTGCCTGCGGCCAGGTCGGTCTTGTTGCCAGAGACCGTCCGCTGGTCGCCTCCGTCCGGACTGATTGGTTCCGACCCGACCGGCTAGTGTGTGTTGCCCGGCCGCCACCGACTTCCCCTCCGGTGTGGGTCACTGTCGACGGCTGCGGGTGACCTGCCTCGCCGAGGGCCTCGCCTGCCCCTCCCTTGGGGGTCGATCAAGGCCAGCTTCGGCTTGGCTGAGTGTGTCGGCGCACCTGTCCTGCTCTGAGTATGGGAGTGGGAATCAGTGCCCGCCGCCTCCTCCACTGGCGACCCTCCTCCATCATGGAAGGTCCTACCTGCCCCGATCATCCCCTATCCTGTGCCTTCCCTAAACACCAAGACCCCCGCCGCAAAAAATATCGAGGAGCGGCTGCTCGCCGCGTTGATATCCGTTCCCTCCGGGAGGAACGAAAAGGGCGGCCGCCGTCATGCCCCTGATACCTCTTCCGGCTGAGGCGGGCGTCAAGGTCGTCGTGCCGTTGGCCTGCAGCCAGAGAAGGGGTCGTTCCGGCGCGCCCCATCCCCACACTCAGCTCGCAACCCACTCCCCGCCGCACAAGCAGCGGAGGGGTGTCACTCGACAGGAGGATAACGAAGCCGTGGTGCTTCCCCCCCTCCTCCTGTGTACCAGGCCACTGACAGGCATCCACACCCTTCCTTTGTGCATTGATTCACCTCGGGCAGCTTGTCTGGTGTGGTGACTATAGAAAGGACAAACGTTACAAAAATGGGCTGGGAAACAGCTTGTGTTCTCACTCCCGACAAACAAACCCTCCCGGGCAGTTGTTGCCCTCCCCACAGCTGAGGCTGCTTCCCCTGCCCACGAGGACGCGGACTTTCCCCCCACCCCAGGCAGTCGCTGTCCTCCTCACAGCCGAGGTTTTTTCCCCAAGATCCCGAGCACGTAGCTTCACCTCCTCCACCCCGGGCAGTCGTTGTCCTCCTCACAGCTCAGGCTGTTCCCCCAAGACCACGAGAAAGTGGCACCCCCCTCCCGGGCAGTAGTTGCCTTTCTCACAGCTCAGGCTTCCTCCCCACGAGCTCGAGCACATGGCTTCACACCCCCCTCCCCGGGCAGTCGTTGTCCTCCTCACAGCTGAGGCAGTTCCCCCAAGACAACCACGAAGTGGCTCCATACCCCCTTCCGGGCAGTCGTTGTCCCCTCGAGACCACGAGAAAGTGGCTGCACACCCCCCTCCCGGGCAGTAGTTGCCCTCCTCACAGCTGAGGTTTCCTCCCCAAGAACACAATCGCGTGGCTTCATACCCCCCCCCCCCCCCCCACCCCGTTGTCCTCCCTACAGCTGCGGTTCTACCCCCACGACCACGAGGATGTGGCTCCACACCCCCCTCCCGGGCAGTCGTTGTCCCACCAAGACCACGAGGATGTGGCTTCACACCCCCCTCCCGGGCAGTCGTTGTCCCATCAAGACCACGAGGATGTGGCTCCACACCCCCCTCCCGGGCAGTAGTTGCCCTCCTCACAGCCGAGGCTGCTTCCCCCAAGACCACCACGAAGTGGCTCCATACCCCCTTCTGGGCAGTCGTTGCCCCCTCAAGACCACGAAGAAGTGGCATCATATCCCCCTCCCGGGCAGTAGTTGCCCCCCTCACAGCTGAGGCTGCTTCCCCAAGATCACGAGGGAGTGGTTTTCTCACCCCCCTCCCGGGCAGTCGATGTCCTGTCAACAGATGAGTCTGGTTTTCCCGGAGCCACGTGAAGTTGGTTTTTACCCTCTTTCCCGGGAAGAGTTGCAACTGGTGTCAGCGACATCTACCTGGAAGCGCCACGACACAGTCCAGTTCACCCAAGCATTACGTTGATTTCCACGTCACGTACCCCACCGCTTCTCGGTTCATGCCTTATGACACGTGCGACAGGCTCAGTCACACGGATGCACTTCTCAACGTCTTCTCGTCTGCGATGTACCACGCTGATAGCTACAAGCCGCCTCTAACATCAAGCTCGTCAATGGGCCACTGCGGGCCGCAGTCTCCCAGATTTCTTCAAATTCTTCGAAAGAGGGGGAGTCGCGCTTCTTCAACTTTGTCGACCCCGAAGGGAGTGCCAAGACGGAGGGGCGTTTCGAGACTAAGCCCGGGCTGAGGCTGTTTCCCCAGGGCCAGAAAGCCGCTTCCCTGGGCCCTCAGCCCGGACAGCCGATGTCCTACCTGGACCAAGGGGCCCTTCCCGACCTTGCAGGTTCCGCAGGTATTAACACACCCCTAAACCCTGTTATCAACACGAAGCAGGAACGGGTACCCCCTCCCCACACCCGCACAAGAACCCCGGGCAGCAGCTGTCCTTGACCCAGTCACTCACCCCCAGGACCACGAGGAAATGGTCTTTCCCCCCTCTATATAATCGGGTGGATCTCAGACCCCTTGCTCAACTACAGCCGCGTCTCGCGGAGGGGACGATTCCATTACCTTAAACCGGCAGCCGATGCCCAGCACAAGAACCCCGGGCCGGAAGAGCCCTCCCTTCCCCCCAGCACAGCCTCAGTCCCACCCACGCCGCCAGCACGGGGTCCCCCCAGCGGCTTAGCCTGCAAATTGAGGGTCACATCGATCGGTTTTTTCGCACCCCCGAAGCAGGTGGTGCCCCATCCCTCCCTTACAGCAGCCGAGGCCTTTTCCCGGGGTGCAAGAGCCTCCCCACCTCGGGCAGTTGCGGCTGCCTACAAGTGAGCACGATATCCTACGAGCACCAGGAAGAGGCGCACTCTTCTCCCCCGGCAGTCGCTGCCCACTCTACAGGCCGTCTCACAAGGAACACCAGGGAGAGGCCCCCTTCCCCCCCTCTCCCCCGGGCAGTGGTTGGCCTCCCAGCAGTTGAAGCTGTACCCCCAAACCACGAAGGGGTGGTCCCCCCACACCAATCCGTTCACAGTTCCCCCCAATCCGCCCACACAGGCAACACCACAGCACAGGCCGAGCATAGCATTGGATCTCAGACACGACCTGCATAACAGGTAAAAGGGGATCCTCCTGGTGAGTCTGTCTGCTCCGATTTCAACGCCCCTCCTATCAGGCGGAACCGAGTCCCCCCACATGGCAGCTGCACTGGCTTCTCGTGGGTCGGTTTCATCACTTTTACCCCGGCAGCAGAGGCCTATCACAAAGATCTCGGGCCAGAAGAGCCCTCCCTCCCCTCCCGCACAGTCTCAGCCCCACGCAACACCACGGGACCCTCCCAGCAGCTGAGCCTGCAGATTGAGGATCGCACACATTCCCCCCCCCTCCCTTCCCGAGGCAGGTGGCGTATCTTCCCCTCATCTGAGGCTGTTTCACAGAGGAGCTCAGAGAAAACCAGTCCCTCCTCTCCGGCAGCCGATGCCATTGCCTCAGCCAGGAGGCCCCCCCCCCCCCGCCCGAGACCAGGATGATGAAACCCCCAGCTTCCCAGACTTCGCGAGTGATCCCATCACAGCTGAAGCCGTTTCCCCTAGAACTCTTCTTATCTCCCTCAACCAGGCCACCCCCCTCCAGCAGTTCACCACAGGTTTGCAGGCTCGTCTGCTCAGTTCCCGCTGCACCTCCATCTACATCTCAGCCGCATCTGGGGCCCGACATTCTTCCCCACGCAGATCTTGGCACACCGGGGCCTGCCTCTTCCGGCTGAACCGCCACGAGTCTCAGGATGCCTGGCTGCCGTTGCTACGGAGGCCCAAGGCCTCGCCAAGGCAGTCCAGGAGCCCGTCGAGCTAGGTTCCTCACGCGGCTGAAGCACAAGGGCCGGTCCGGCCTGCCAGCCCAGCGCCCTACAGCAGATGACCTATACGCGCAAGGGTTCCAGGGATTCCGTCGCAGCACTGCACCCCGACGGGCCCAGCAGGACGATTTCACACGGCAGGACTGGGTCCGCTGCAGCGGATCTACAGCAGGGCTTCCGTCAGTGACGCCCTCGGAGCCGGCGAAGCCCCGACGCAGGTAGCGCTGTACCCGCAGTCCGCCCTCGCCCTGAGGCACGTCGATCTGAATCTGCTCCACACCTGAAGGATCTCCCTCCAGTTTTACTCCGGAGAGTCTCCTGGTAGACACGACACGCCGCCCTCAGGACGGTCGCTCATGAGGCGAGGAAGCGGCGCTGACCGCGGGACGACACGAGCAAGCTGAAGCATCGCGGGCATACATCCCGAGGGAGCCTTGGTCCCCAGCGATCGCGACCACAACCGCCTTCTCAGTGTTCGAGGCGGCCCGATCCGCGGACGCAGCCCTTTGCGAGCGGAGTGAGAGGGCCCAGGCCTCACATGACCACGCCTACCCCGGGTGGGGTCGAGCACTGGCGCGCTCCCGCAACAGCACATACCAGGGTGCGACCGCTGCGACCTCCCCAGTTCTCCTTCAGCTCAGCCGCCGGGATGGCTTCCCCAACCTCGCCCCCGTCCCCGACTGGATACGGCACGAGTTCCTCAGTGGGCGACTCAGCCCAGGCCACCGCCAAAGACACCCGGGGCCTGGGTGCGCCAAGCTGGCGTCCCCCGCCAATAATCCCGCCGATCTCCCGCACGCTCGCGCTAGAGCTCGGGGTCCGACCCGACAGGAGAAACGGCCCGGCTCCGGCGGGCCCTGCCGACAAGCTATAAGCGAACGAACCCGATGATCTCCACAATCATAGACGAGAGTCAAAAACAGGCCCGGCTCCGGCGGGCCCTGCCGACAAGCTATAAGCGAACGAACCCGATGATCTCCACAATCATAGACGAGAGTCAAAAACAGGGGCGGGCAGGGGGGGGGGGGGGGCGGTTTCCTACGAGAGGGCCGCTCGTGCGCACAAACAAAACCCGGACTCTTTTGCCCAAACAAGCTTGCTTGTCACAGCGAAAGAGTCAGTGGGAGCGTACCCGCGCGCAGTGTGTTTTGAGTGAGCAACACAAAACCACTTTTATCACAGCAACGCCCTTCACAGGGGCCACAACACACTGCCGCTCGTGCGCACAAACAAAACCCGGACTCTTTTTTTAAAAGTGTACGTCACCTGATCTGTCCGTGTTTGCGCCATCCCGGTAAGGCGTTTACATACCCTTTACCCTTGCCTCTCTTTCTCGACATTATCACACACCACCCCCAGCCCCGCCCCAACTAGCACCCCCTTTATTGATACTCTTCTTTGGTATTGCCATCGCCGGCAGGATGGGGGGGAAATAGACCATCGCATCAGCAGAGGAAGTGGTGTGGTGTGGGTTTATGTGAGAAGTGCGGGGGACTGGATATAGAGACACGAAAGTAGTATTTTCACGCGAGAAAGTGTGGCATGTGGGTTTCTGCTCTGGGATTTGAGCTTTGGGGGGCAGGGGGGTGTACGGCACGCACGGCTGTCGTGTCTCCGTCTTCATTCCGAGTTGTCGGAATTGCCAGGAGGGGACATGGGGGGGGGGGGGGGGGGGGGTACGGCTGTCCCGCCGTGTGAACCTTTATATTGTTGCTGGGCAAACTCTCTTGCGACCTTCCCATCACTCCCTTTCCATTCACTCTCGACAATCAAACCCCCGCCCCCCCCCCCCCCTAGGGGACCAGATGTACTTGAAAATTTTGTAATAAATTTTTTTCCGACCCCAAACAAAGGTTATTGGCACCTAAAATGGGTGTACCCGCCTCAAAAATATGTCTGGGGACCCAATGAAACCAGTTTTTCACACTTAGTCGCCCATTTTCGGCCCGAATTTTTGAAAAATCGGTGAAAAAAGGGGGTTTCGCCCATTATGGGCAAAATCCCGATTTTCATGAAAAAATGACAAAATCGGGGCAACTAGACCCCATTTTAGGTGGTTTTCGGGTGAAAAACGTACCCTAGACATCCCTGGGGTACATTGTATACCCTCCAGGGCCTCTAGGACCAGTAGAATCACGTGAAAATGTGTTTTTTTACCCAAAAAAAGGACCCTGCAACCACCCTGCACACCCCCTGCACACATCCTGCAACCATGTTGCAGGCACACTATAACCCAATAACCACCCAGAAACCACTGAGCCTGCCCTAAAAGGGGTGTATGGGCCTGTCGGAACAGGTTTTCTACACCGAGTTGCCCAAATTCGGTCCGAGAATTTGAAAAAACTGTGAAGAACGGGGAATTTGCCCGTGTGTGGTAAAAGTCCTAATTTTTCTGAAAAAATGACAAAATCGGGGCGACTAGACCCCATTTCGGGTGGTTTTCGGGTGAAAAACGTACCCTAGGCATCCCTGGGGTACATTGTATACCATCCAGGGCCTCTAGGACCAGTAGAAGTGTGTGAAAATGCGTTTTTTTTACCCAAAAAAAGGACCCTGCAACGATGTTGGAGGACCCTGCACACATCCTGCAGCCATGTTGTAGACACCCTATAACCCTATAACCACCCAGAAACCACTGGGAATGCCCTAAAAGGGGTGTATGGGCCTGTCGGAACAGGTTTTCTCCACCGAATTGCCCAAATTCGGTCCGATATTTTGAAAAAACTGGGAAAAATGGGGGTTTCGCCCATGTGGGGTAAATGTCCCAATTTTACGAAAAAATGATAAAATTTGGGCGACTAGACCCCATGTTGGGTGGTTTTCGGGTGAAAAATGTACCCTAGGCACCCCTGGGGCACATTGTATGCCATCCAGGGCCTCTAGGACCAGTAGAAGTGCGTTAAAATGCACATTTTTACCCAAAAATGACCCTGCAACCACCTTGCACAGGACTCACCCCAGAAAAGCGAAAAAAAATGCCAAAAAATGGCCAAAAATGAGGGTTGGTGGGCCCAAAAGTGGGTAAAAACCTCCGGAAATTCATATCCGGAGTGGGTTTGGGGGTGGGTTGGCACTGTTGACCTCCAGACCTGGATATTTCAAAAAAATTACAGTTTTTCTCAAGGACATCTGGGGGCCTACCCCCCCCCCCCCCCGCTAACACCATCAGGTCGGAAAGTTGTGCGCACAAAGAGGTCTTGTTTGGTTCTGACCCCTTCCCAATTCCTCTCGCTTTGTGCGGTGCGTTCATCCGGGGGTGCGTGCTGTTTGCTTTTTTTTGTGTTGCTGCCACGTTTTTTTTTGCTGTCACCCCCTTTTTTTCCCCTCTTTTTGATCCAGCAGGGCCGTGCCGGCAGCCTTTCCCTCTTGTTATAGTGTCCCATCCCGCCCCGCCCCCCCAACCAGCTAGTCCTTTCGCCCAACCCCCTCTCGCCTTGGAGTGGGGGTGTCGGCCCAAGTGGGGGTCAACCCCCCCCCCCCTGCCGACCACATGCATCCACCCACCCCTTTCCGGCAGAGCCGTGAAGAAAGAGGAACCCTTTTCAGAGGGGGCACTGCTTCGTTATGAAGAGATGTGGCCCCGATTCTCTTGAGCAAAAGAACTCGATAAAGGCGAAAGGGTTGGGGTGTGGGGGGGGCGGGGGGGCGGGGAAGGGATTGCTCCAGCATGTCATCTGCCCTGCTTGAGCCTGACGTTAGCCCCGAAAATAACATGTGCTGGCACGAGGTCCCGCGAAGCAATGTCTGCAACCCTTTTTTGTGCGTGTGGAAATTTTCAAGGATGAGATATGTGTGTCTCCGACTGGAGCAGAACGCCTTCTGGCACCTTTGCGTGCGCCACCGCCTTTGGGTGGTCGCCCAAATCCCATTCGAACCGGCCTGGCTGTCCATATGCCCGGCTGTTCGTCGAAGCCAAACGAAGAAGAATACGAAGAAGAAGAAGAACGAAACACTAATGAAGAACGCCAACTTCCTTTCGCGATTTTGTTACTTATTACGTCGCTCAAATTTCGGCAGAAGAATTAAAAAAAACGAAGGAGCAAAATAAACCGGAAACCTTTTTTTTTTATCCTTCGTCTGTACGGCGGATGGAGGGGGGGAGTGCCGTGGCAGAGGTGAGGGGGTGTGTGCGCACGCACCCACAAACCCCCGCCCCCCCCCCCCCCTCTCCCTACCTCTCCCCCTTTCTCCCGTATTCCTCGGAAGTACTCGTGGAAGGGGGTATCGCAAAGCCTCGCGGCTTCACCCCCCCCTGCCCCACTGCCCCTTGCATTATTTCCCCCTTTGTATTTTGTCCGGTTGGTTACGTTGATGTGTGTGCCGTCCAGTGTCGAGTTCGCCCATTCAAAACGGGGGGTTTCTCTGCTGCCTGCGATGCGGTGTGTGGCCACAGTGTAGATCATATCAAGGGCAGAGTGCTCGTTGCGTTCGGCACTGCGACGAGATTCAGGGGGAACGTTGTGAGTGTGCCTCTGTGCCTCTGCATGGAGCAGGGTGGGCGGACGGAGAGGGGCATGGCTGTGTTTGGTAGCTGTCCAAACATGGGCAGGAACAAAGCTGTTGCTGCCAAGCTGCATTGTCGCCGAATTCGGCAGGGGCTGCTAATATACAACGCCTGCACCGCTTCTGAGACACCCAAACCAAAACCCAACCCCCATGCTTCTCCTGGGGGGTCAACAACGATATGCCGCCGGCTTGTGGACCGACCAGCAGTAGTACGATGCATTGATTTTCCCTTCTTTTTTCGTGATTCTCACAATTTGACAAGGGGTCTTCTCCACATACTACAATCCCCCCACCCCCCCCACCACAACCCCTCATTAGGTGCCGGGTATTGCCTGTGGGAGCGAGAAGGAGGGAGATCTAGGGTGGGGGGGTGGGTGGGGGCGCCTTGCTCCTGACGTTTCTCTGTACCTTGCTACGACTGTTTCACACAAAAATCACGTCTCCCACCTGTCCCCTTCGTTTTGCCTCTCTCTCTTTCTGGGTTCTGTGGCGTTTCCCTTGCGGATCAGCCCCTGACTCTACTGTGTGCATCTAGAAGAAAACATAGGTTTGTCGGGAAAAGCAAAAAAAAGGTGGGGGTGTGCCGTGTTGTGCGCCAAAACCTGATTTTGGGCGAACAAAAAGTTAACTAGCAAAAAAAAAAAGTATCGTTCAAATCGTTCAAAAAAGGCTCGCGTAGGTGTTGGTTGCCTGTGCGGCCATATCAGCGTTGCAAAAGAGATGACAAGGGCAAACAATGAGTGGGGGGGGGGAGGGTAGATTGTGTGCATGGTGTTGTCACCTAAAAGAAGCGCTGGGCCCAGCTATCCATTTCACTGCAAACAAGGGAGAGGCGGAGCTTGTTATTGTGAAAATTCAACGAAAAATATTGGAAGAAACCACCTCGCCCCCCCACCCCTCACCCCCATCACTTGCAGCGTTGCATCGGGATACTTGCCTTTGTGCCTTTTGCCCTTGACAATCTCCCCCCCCCTCAACACATCCCCACACCGCCCCCCTGACAGGCCCGTGTTCTCTCCTACCACCCTCTCCCCCCGCCCCCCATATCCAGGCCTGCTGGGCCGGGTGCGTGTGTGGGGTGGGGGGGTGGAGCGAAGAGGGCGGAGAGGGGAGGGTGGGACAGCAGCATGGCCTCTGCGCCGGCATCACCTGTCTCTCCAACTGCCCCCCCGGCACTGGGTGGGAGTGGGAGTGGGGGTGCAAGGGGTGGGGACAGGTTCAATGCGTCTGGCTCTGCGAGGCAGGCCCCGCTGGCAACGTCCTGTGCGTCATCGGGGGGTCCGTGGGCGATCTGTGTGGAAACGACAACGAAGGAGATGGAAAAGATCAACCTGTTTGAAGCGGACGCTGTGACGGAAATCGTGCCGCAGCCGATGCAGGGGTCACCGCCACCCCTGGAGGAGTCGACATCCACCGAAGAGCTACGCCGCAACCTTTCCCCTTTTAAAATCTACAAATCACCTGCCTGGCTCACGGCACTATACGGCATCTCTGTCATCTCCCTCACGACGGTCTGCCTCGCAGCAACACAGCTGGAAGAGCACCGAGGCGCACTCCACCCCGAAAGCACCCGATGCGATGAGGAAGCTGCATCAGCCTGTGCCGAGCTCGCCCAGTCCATCGCCTCAGAGGCCCTCGCGCTCACCCTGCTGGTGCCGCGCGGTGCCGGGCAGAACGTCTCCTCCCTACCACTGCTGCGCCCCGCCGGAGCCGATCGGACAGACTCGCTTGCCACAGCCGTTCAGCTCCAGGGGGTGCCCGACATCCTGCCCCCTGGGTGGCTTGCCTTCTCGTTGCGGAATGCGTCAGCCTATGCCGACCCTGCCGCGCACAGGGCGCTGATGGAGGAGGTGCACACCATCTCCCTCCGCCTGGCAGTCGCGGCAGCGCTCCGCGTGGCCCGCGCCGGCACCTCCGGTGGATCTGCCTCGGGGGATGCGCATGTCTACGTCGCGCAGCTGATGTCTTATATGAATCTGGTGCACGGCAGCATGTCTGTGGGGCTGGCTGCCTACCGCAGTGCGGCGGACCGCGCAGCGCTGCATGCTAAGTCAGATGTGTCGCTCTCACTCCTCGACGCGCTGGCGGAGGGACACGGGGGCACGGGGGGGGCCTACCGGGCAGGCGTTGCGCTACGGGGGTCCCTCTCGGATGCTCTCGGGAAGCCTGGCACATCTGGCGGTGAGGACCCCATATCCCGCAACGCAACGGGTGTAGGGGCTGCAGGCCAACGGGTGCTTCCCTCCCAGGTGCTCGGTATGGTTGACGGGATTGCCGCGAAGATATCCGGCAGCCGCCACAGGTGGTATTCAGAGGCACTCAGGTCGCAGCAGAAGCCTGTCGCCAAGTGGGTTTCCTGTGCGGCCGTTGCTATTGCCTGCCTCCTCGCGGCTACCCTCCCGGTGTACGCACTGCTGCAGATGGCGCGGCGTGAGTTGTGTCTCAGGATTGACTTTTTATTCGTCTCCGATACCAGCAATGTGATCAGCAAGTACTGCGAGATGATCGAGGGCTGGGTGCACACCGAGGAGGGTGCATCGAAGCTTGCGAGCACCGCTGTCCCTGCGGTGAAGGAGGGTTACGCAGCACACTCGTGCAGCACAGCCACAGGGGCTGCTGCCGTGTCCCTGGTGGCGTCGCTGACGGAGGCTGTTGAAACCAACCACCTCGAGAAGCCGCAATGCCTCAACCAGATGGAGCTGCACCTCCGCAAGGCCGTGGGGCTGCTGCGCTTCCTGCGCCCCTTTGTGCCGGTGTGGATCTTCGCATCGAGTGCGGGTGACAATGGCGCACTCTCGCAGTCTGCGGGAAAGATCAACAGGGAGGACAACGCGGTGCGCCCGAGCCTGACCACTGCAAACCTTTGCGGCGAGGGCGCGGGGGACGCGGAGCGTTTGTCTATGAGCATGAGCAAGTCAGGCAAGTCAATCGTCTCCCTCTTCCAGCAGAGCAACAGGAGCGGCAATAGATCATCCGCGCGGTGCTCGCTGTCGGTGTCGGCTGACGCATTCCGCCCAACCACCTGTGACACGCACGTTATCCTGTCCAGGTCGTTATATGTGGAGCGCGATGCAAACCTGGTTCTGGTCTCCTTGCGAGGAATCTACGCCTTCTGCGAAACCCTGTCGGGTGGAGCAAGGTCAGGATCAGGTGATTTTGCCCAGGCAGGCGCCGCCTGCCCCGCCCCCACCGAGGCAGACGCCTTCGTGGCGCAGTTCCTGCGCCTTATCTACGACATCGAAAACATGACATTCGGTGCCGTGTTCGATGTGACCCCGCTCTACATCGTGGCGAAGTTTGCAACGGGCGGCATGGCGTGCCGGTTTGCCACAGAGGTGGTCGGGGGGTGGGAGGCACTCACGGGCGTTGCAGCAGTAGAGTGGTGCGACCTGCCTTGCGGGCCGTACAAAGGGGAAGCGGGGAGTCCCGTCACCTCCCCGAAGGCGGGATTCAGCCCGAAGACACGGGCTGCGCAGATGATCTCCTCGATTTTCTCGGCGGGGGCGCTCACTTCGCCCCGTGCTGTCCGCATACAGGGTGTGGGCGAAGTGGAGCCGTCGATTCACCAATCGCCGTACAAATCGAACAAAAGCTATGGGCACTCAAAGGCGAGCGTCATGATGTCTGCCTGCCGATCCGATGTCTTCGCGGCAGCCCCTAGGCCTGTCTTCCCACCATCCGTCTCCATCGTGAAGGCAAAGGTGCTGACGCGTGGGCTTCTCACGACAGGGATGCACACTGCGCATCTTTTTATGGGCAACGCATTCAAGATAGGCATCAAGCTGGAGCGGATGAACGACATGCTGGGCACAACCGTCCTCTGCGATGCAGGTATCCACAGGGCCCTCAGTGCCTCGCCAATATCGGGGCAGATGAAGTCAGTCCCGGCAGGGGTGGTGCGGTCGGGCGTGTCGCTGCAGGTTGCCTGCAGCATAGTTCCCAAGGCCTCTATCCCCCAGGATCAAGAGGAGTCTGCAGACCGCAACACCATGTTTAACTACATCCGAGGGGGGGACTTCGAGTCGGCCCACACGAGCCTCGTGGAGTACATCAAACGGCACGAGCAGGATGAAGGCCTCGCAGCTTCCTTTGTGTCAGGTGCAGATGAGCCGCCATCCGTTCCCCGGAGCAAAATGACAAGCCATCTCCTCCGCGAGCTCGCGTGGGTCCGGGGCTTGAATGCCGGTGGAGGTTAAATGGGAGGGGATGGGAAGGGGGATCGGCGATCTTCCCGAGAGACGATGTCATGAATGTTTCCCCTGTCTCCTTTTGTTTTGAGGGGGGGGGGGGGTGTGTGGTAGTTGTCACCTTCTGTTCCGTTCTGATGATTCTGTTGGTTTGCTGAAACATGCCACTTTTCCGCGCGGCAAAGCGCCCCGCATTTTTTCACACATTTGGTGAGGGATGCTCGTGTGTACAGCAAAAAGTGCACATCCTCGCAGAGAGGGTTCCAAAAGTGAACACAGATTGCCACACAGCGAAGTCACGAACACCTCCCACCACCCCCCCCCCCCCCCCCTGCGGCTGCGCGTTCTTGCAAAAAGAAAATCCCGGGCTCCGCTGAAGGAAACTCGGGCGCCTTGGCTGCGCTTGTTGGGGGGACTCCGTCCAGTGGTCCTCCGTTCTCCTTTAGCTGATCCCTCCTGTTGCAGGGGGGGGGGGGGGCGGGCCCTGGGGGGGGGGGAACAGCTAACACATATCATGGGGGTGGGGGGTGATGTGCGTGTCAACGCCGCCCCCACCCCCCCTTGCTTGTGACTTTCGTCTATTTTATGCAACACGCCACGTGTATCCAGTTCGTGTTGCAGATAATAGATATGGCGAAACTTCTCCCAGAAGCCCCAGAAGTGTGTTTTACAACCTGCATAACGAGTGAAGGGAGGCCGTCCTTGCTCTTCCTTCTCCTTTTATTTTTGCCATTCTTTGCCGCCGATGTTGTGAGGCACGTCGCAGCTCACATTTTTTCTTCTTCTATTTCAATAACCCCTCCCCCTTTTTTTGAACATTTTAAATCGATGATTGGCCATGCTCCTCCGAGCAGCCCATTTCCAGCGTGGATCCGGCCTGCGATGTGCTTGGCAAACCAGGTGTCATCTTTGTCTTGAGGGCGAGAGATCCGGTGCAGTATATCACCCCCGATGTGATGACCGATATGATGAGGTACAGTCCCGCACTGCTTCCGCGGTGTGAGTTGTTAGGCTTCCTCTCGGTGGCGCAGTTCGCCCCAATACAAACCACAGCTCTCTAATGATGCTCCTTGAGCGGACCGATTTGCGTCATTCTTCTTGCCGTAGTTTCAAAATGAAGTTACCGTAAACAGAATAAATCTGGACCGTAAGAAGTCCTGGACGTAATAATGCTGGACCGTAAAAATTCTGGACCCCGGGGGTCCAAACCGATTGGACCTTTTTTCCGGTCCAGAGTGGTTTGCCGTTAGAACTGGCACTTGTCATTTTTTCATTGATACCTCCCTCATTCACACGCTCCCACACAGCTCCCGGACAGGTGCACTGCATCCTCAATACAACACACCTTCAGCGGCAAGAGACACAGAAGGCCGTGCTCTCATGACAATTTTCTTTGGCCGAAGATGGTACAACTATACGGCCACAGGTTGGTGCAGGTGGTGCCACATTGACATAATCGCCAGAGGGCAGGCTGCCGCCTGGCCACCCCAGAGCGAAGGCCTCAACGTGTATTAGTGGGAAACAAAACGGGAGGGTGGGGAGGGCATTGTGGTGGCTTCCCACTCGATGCACTGAACACAAAAGACGCTGCTGCGGGGGGAGGGAGCCGTGCAGCCGTCAGACTACGCGGTACGTTGAACAACGGAGTATACCCAGGTGCGCAGGCGGGATTGCCGCAACCACTGGATATGCCAACCATGGGATCTGTGTGAACACAACACACGGATCGAACTGTGCCTGGAAATCAAAGGCACCGAGTGTGCTTTGGATGTGGGCTATGGAAGAAGTGTGGGGGACTCTGCCCGTTTGTGCGTAGCTGCCTGGACAGCCGAGTTGCGCCCCTCGTCCTTGTTGTACGGCTTGAACTTCGACATTGTAGTCTTCAGCCTTTCATACAACCCTAAGGGGGCCGTCTTCGGTGCACTGCTGATGTCTGATACCAGTCCATGCCCCCTTCTTCATGGTCATCGGATGGCTCACTGCCACTATCACTGTCACTGGCCCAAGAACATGGGCACACAGCTTCTGACACAAGTGATTTCGCAAGTGGCACAGCGCTCCTCTGTTGCTCGATATGCCTACGGTTGATGCACTATGCCAGTCCGATCAGCGATTCTCCCGCTCGAGTAGATGCAACCGATGCGTCCGAAGGTCTGAAGGGGCTGGAAACATGCTCCTCCTCTAGTACCTATGACCCCTTGTTTCCGGTGATACTTTTCTACTGTCTCGCATGTCACACCGTAAACAAGGTGTTGTCATGTTGCACTTTTGACCCCACGTATCGTCGGGCAGCACGGTTGGCAACACCGCTCACTGGATCACTGCGAGACATGATGGTTTGCGATTCTGCCTTCTGCCCAGGGGGGGCTGAGGCAAGGTGACCAACCCTACAGCTGTCGGCCTGTCGGTCGGCCAGTCGGTCGGTCGGCCGACAGCAAAAAAAAAATCCGAATTTTTTTTTGCCGATTTGGTGACACTTTTTTTTTTATTACCGTATACGTAAATATTTTGGAACGTAAATATTATGGAACGTAAATATTTTGGAACGCTGGTGGGTTGGCGTTCCAGATTTTTTTCGTTCCATAATATTTACAGGGCTTTCTGCGACTCGGGGACTTGGACCAGGTGATCGGACGGCATACAGAGTCCCTGACGGGACCTACTCGTGCACTTTTCGCGCGATTCCTGACGCAAGCCGTCCTCACCACCGAGTCCCCAACTGGCCCTGTAAATATTATGGAACGTAAATATTATGGAACGGACCGGGCAAAAATGGGCCCGTTCCATAATATTTACGTTCCATAATATTTACGTATACGGTAGTAGGAAGATTTCACTTTATTACTTTATCACTTCAGTAGTGTAGTGAAGTGGGACAATAAAGAGGAAAATAAAGTGACTTTATTTCCCTAGGGAATCACTTTATTTCCCTGGTGGGACTCTTTATATTTTGCCCACACACAGACCCCCTTTGACGTCTCCACGTCGCAAATTCAAAAGCACCTCGGGTCGAAGCAGCTAAGCATGGTCGATGTGTATGCGAGAAGCATCCAGAGCCACAAGACTTCAATGCCTGATACATTGACGAGGAGGGGAGTGGGGGTGGCGCGGACGCAGACCCATAAGCTTCGAGAAGCCACCACCCTCAACGCAGCCGCAGCCGTTTACTCAGCCAATCATGATTAACATCGAGATGGGGGACATCGCGCACCACCACCTGCACTCACACCGTAATAAAGTGAAATCATCCGTACTAATAAAAAACATGTATCCAACATGGTTTGACAAGCCGCTTAAGAATTTTGATGGATTCTTATGGATTCTTACGCTTATTGGCCACGAACACTTACGATTGTAAGACAAGAATTCTTACGATAAGCCGTCAAATCTTACAAGATCTTATAAGATTTTTGGGAAATCTTATAAGAAGCCGGTAAGATTCCGTCAGATTCTTGCCAGAAATCTTATAAGTCTTATAAGATTTCCCGGAAATCTTATAAGACTTATAAGATTTTTCCGGAAATCTTATAAGTCTTATAAGATTTCCGGGAAATCTTATAAGACTTATAAGATTTCCGGAAAAATCTTATAAGTCTTATGGGTAATACCCAGAATATGTAGGGGGACCCTTTCAAATTTTTTTTGGGAGGGGTCCTATTTTGGACATCTGGGCCCGATTTTGATCGAATTTTTGAGTTTTGAGCCCGTTTTGAGGCCTAAAACGCGTCATCGAATTTTTCATTTTTACCGCTCCTGGGACATGGTCAAAAAATGCGAAAATGGCAAAATACTCGATTTTTGCCATTTTTCACGGTGGGTGGTTCTGGGCGAGCAATGGGGACAAAAATATTTTTGTCCCCATTGGAATGTCCATCGTCCTGATTTATACACAATGTCCATCGTCCTGGGTTACAAAATGTCCATCGTCCTGATTTACACAATGTCCATCGTCCTGATTTACAAAATGTCCATCGTCCTGGGTTACAAAATGTCCATCGTCCTGGGTTACAAAATGTCCATCGTCTTGATTTACACAATGTCCATCGTCCTGATTTACAAAATGTCCATCGTCCTGGGTTACAAAATGTCCATCGTCCTGGTACAATCTGGTCATCGTCCTGAGTCAGTTTCTCGTCCCCTCACCCGTTGTTCACACATCACCACCATCTCGCAGTGTCGTCCCACACACACACGCACACACCATGCCACCGGAAGAGTTGGCAATCGACCCCGATGCGGTCGAGGAAGAGGCGTCTTCCGAGGAGTCGAATATTGAAGACACTCCTGCCTTCAAAGCGCTTGCAACCGCTGAACGAAACAGGTTCAAGCGTTTTAAAAACAAGCCACTCCTCCTCGAACACGCCGCCGAAGAGGGACTGCTGCCCGCTAACTTCACGGGCACCCGTGAGCGCGCCGAGCAGTTGATGGCTGTTGCATCCGTGAAGAAGCGCCGCCGCGAAGCCGATCATCCGACGACGCAGCCTCCACGAGGGTCGCCGAAGAAGCGCGGGAGGACGAAGGGTCCCGAGAAGGTGGAGCAGGCCGATCTGTCCGCCGCACTTCTTGCCGCTGTCAACCCGAGAGAGCCTGTGGGCAAGGAACATGCAGGGGAAGGTTGTGTCGCCTTAAAGTTCGAAAAAGAGTACCTGGCAGACTTCCCCGATCTGAAAGCGGTCACCCTGAGCGAGTGCACTGAATTCAAGGGGGCTGCCGATTTGCAGAAGTCGTGGCCGGACGCCCAAAAGGTGTTCATCTGCGACCCCTGTTCGAAGGTCTGGAAGCCCGGCGTCCAGAGGAGTGATCTGTCGAAGCACTTCCGCACCGGTGCGCATAAAGATAGAGTGCGCAACGGTGACCGTGCTGGCAGGCAAAAGCGTGCCGTGACAGAGGCACTGGGCCCGGAGCCAGAGCACGCCATTGGCCTTGCCATGGCCTACGCCGGCATCCCTGCACATCAGATGCAGACAGCCCTCGAGTGCCTTTCGGGGTGTAAGCTTCCTGCGACACCACCGAATTGCAACCGCCTCCTGCGTACCACCCTGGATATCTTGATGGGTATCGGTACGACATACATCACCGAGACTTTTGGGTCCAAGCCCTACTGGGTGATGCATGATTGCGGGATGGTGCAGAATGACCCGGCATGCATCCTGCTGCTCCAGAATGCAGATGCAAGCGTCGTCCTTCCCCCGGTGTTCTTTCCACGGGGGTACACAAATGCGCGGATGATTCGCGACGCTGTTGAGGAAGTCATTGCGGACTACGGTCTGGGCAACCCTCTGTGCGTGCGGTCGGACCGCGGCGGAGCCGACGGCCCTGCAGCCCTCCAGACGGCATCACACCGCAAGATTATCTTCCTGCCGTGTGCTGCCCATATCTGCATGAATGCAGGTTCCGAGTGGGAGGGATCTCTCAACGACGCAGCCTGGCCTCCGTTCCTGGTCGCCAAATACATGGATAACCTCCTGAAGGGGTCGCTCAATGCAAAGCGCCACGCCCGTTGGGTTGCAGCCCAGCATGACTGCGCCCGTATGTCCGCCAACGGGGTGCAGGAGCTGGAGGCTTCGGTGCGCAGCTCCATCCGCAGCTGCGTCAGCGCTGAGGAGGGCAGCTTCCGCGTGGGCCAGCTCCGCCCCCACTTCCACGACGTTCTCCCGGCGTTCTCTGTTGCAATTGCCGCGGCATCACAGCTGAGCGACCTTCTCACGGTCGTGGAAGAGGCTCAGAAGGCTGCTGCTGACAATCCTACGGCTGTGCCGGTCAAGAGGTGCCCTCTCCCCTCGCAAACACGGTTTGTGGCGCGCCTGGAGATCTACGAGCATCTCTTTGACCGGTTCCAGGTGTTATACATCTGGGTTGGCCAGGAGCTGAAGCGCGCAGATGTGCCGGTGTCGATGCGGAAGCTCGCCTGTCTGCTGCGCGACAACCTCGTGGCCCTCCGCGATGACTTCCGCAGGATGCTGACCGTGACGAAGAAGTTTCGCGCGTTGGTCGATGCAATCATCAACACCCAGCACGGCAAGGGTCATGAGGTGTACGGGTTGATTGTGAAGTGCCAGGGTGAGCTCGACAGGATGGCTGCCGACCCAGCCATCGGCGACTTCGCAAAGCCTCTTGCAGTGGCGATGCACAAGCGGTATGCCATGTCGGTGCACTGTCATTCCTTCCCCTCTTCACAGGTGGGATGCGCACGACAGCGGGTTTGTCACCTGGCAAGCACTGAGGCACCTCGACCCCGACATGCTGAACGTCATGCGAGGCGTCGGCAACGTGATGTCGCTGGCAGAGCTTCAGCTGAGCCTCCCCTTCCGCGTCACCAAGGTAGAATGGGATGCCTACGTGGTCGCAGCAACGGACACCCGGCTGGAGACTGTGAAATTCTGGAGAGCGCACTTACCTGATTCTGGGATCACGGCAGCAACACCCCTGTCCTCCCTGGCGGAGAAGGCACTGGCGGCCGTCCATCTGCCCCCAGCGTCGACGGCTCCTGACTCTGTGCTGAGTGTGGCCCTTCACGCACTGCAGGGCCGGGATGCCATGTCGCGCGAGCGCAAGGCCCAGGTGGTTTTCTGCGCGGCCAACCAGGACCTTGGGGACCTGGTGGTCGCAAAGAAGAAGCCACTCCGCAAGGGCTTCCCCGGTGTTCAGCATGCGTCTGACAGCGAGGAAGATGATGCTGAAGGACCTCCAGAGGGGGTGCAGCTCATCCGGACGGTTGAGTCCGCGCTGACGGCGATGCGGGAAGTTGAGGTGTGAGGTTACACGTGGTCGTACTAACACCCACCTTTCCAGGTGGGGTTGGTTGAGACAATCGGGCCGGGGTTGCTAGCCAGCGGCAGGTTTTTCAGAGACTTCAGTGTCTCTTTTCCTCACCGCAGACAACCGTGCGTCGTGTAATTGGGTTCGTGTACTTGGGTTCAGCGTTTGTGCATGCGTGCCCAAGCCCACACTCGATTGTGGGCTTGGCCTCAGGGCGCCCTCAAAACCACACTTCGTTCTTCCGCGACGTCAGTCTGCTCTCTAGGACAAACAAACCGCATACTGGCCGGGGTTGAGCTGTGGAGGCTCTCACTTTTCGCTAATTTTACTTTTTTTTTACCAACACTCACGGGGGCGTGCCAGGGACTGCCACACTCCCACCTGGTCTCTGCTGCTTGTGAAAGCAGAAGAATCCTACACCGTGTTCTTTGTGGCGGGTGACGGCGTCGGCACACTTTTCTGCACTTTCGAGCGAAACCCCCCATCTTGTTTTTTGATTTTCAGAACTTGCCCGTCGGTGGACCAGGGGGAGTGGGGGGGCGGCGGTGTGAAGCGGGGGGAGGGAACCTTGGGGGCGTGGGGTGATATTTTTTTTTGCCCAAACTTGCTTGTCAGCGAAAGAGTCAGTGGGAGCGTACGCGCGCAGTGTGTTTTGAGAGAGCAACACAAAACCACCTATTCACAGCAACGCCCTGCACAGGGGTCACAACACACTGTCGCTCGTGCGCACAAACAAAACCTGTAGTTTGGGAGTTTGGGAAACGATGTGGTCTTGCTTCCTGGGGTCTTCGTTGAAGACGCACTGATGAATGAAGGGAATCTCCGATGACTGGAAGGGAATATCCCGCCCCCCGCCCAAATGACTGCTTTCAGTGTTGTCTGTGTCTGCCTGTGTGTGCCTGCACCTGTGCCTCCCTGTTCTGTATTTTGTCCCTCAGCGGGTTCACGATACAGGGCAGTCCACTCCCCAAAAAATCATCTTGACGCCCATTCCAACCACTTGCGTGGTTGTGTTTGGTATTTCCGAATGGAATTTTCCAGCGTCAAGATTACAAGAACAGGGTCAGTCACTTCTACCGTAGCTGCGATGCCGGTAGTTGTGCAGAAATGATCTTTTCGACGGACGCGACGCCTCCCCAGCTTGCCTGTGTCTGTGTTGCCATAGCCATGTGACAGATATTCACAAAACGAATATACTGTCACACCGCAAGGGGCTTTGGACAACGTTAAACAACAGTCACACTTGCAGGTTTGGGTTCAAAAATTCCAATTTCCGCTGGTCACGGGCCCCTTTCAAAACATTGACCGCCTTTCGAGAATTTAGTTCTGCACCATGGATTCGAGGGACTGCGATGATTCGGAACCGAGGATGAAGACTGCTGGGAAGGAACTGTGTGCTCTCTTGAAGCACTGGAATCGGCGAACTTGGACGGAACCTAAGCGCGACAGGTGAAGGGGCATCCCGAACAAAGGCATACAAAGTGGCTCTGGAGACATTGTTGCATCTGCGACACCCTGTCTTACATCCCGCCTGGGCTCTGATCTTCACCTATAGCAATGACTAAATCCCTATCACGGGTACATGAAGCTTTTGTAGGTACATTTAAACTTGCGAACCTCTCAACGACCTGTTAATCGCCTTGTACCGAAATCTGACCCTGGGCTTCGGCCCTCACGGCATTCAGCGGGTGACCCGATGCCGGTGTGGATGGAGATGCACAGTTCTGAAACAGCGTGTCGACGAATCCGAGGAATCCCCAATCAGAGTAGTCCCGAGATGAAGTGGTGCAAGAACTCAAAAACTGTTTGCCTTTGGTCAAGGCCCCCTTTCCAAAAAAATTGACCCGCGCAGTGGTGGCCAGTCCTGAAAACCAACAGTAGCGTAAGCCTACGACTGGTCCAGGGCGAGGTCGACCCTGCAAAGAGCCTGTGCATGACCGTGTCACGCCAGGTGGCCGGCTGAACGAGGCACATCAGGGTGCCAGTTCACCCAGTTCCTGCCCCAATAGCAGGGCAAGATGTAAGAATCTTGTAAGACTTGCAAGATTTCTGTAAGAATCTTATAAGTCTTATAAGATTTCCGGAAAAATCCGTAAGTCTTGTAAGACTTACAAATCTTACGAAATAACATGGATATATTCAGACCTTATTAAGAGATTCCGCGTTTTAACCTCTTAATTCTAAGACCTTAGTTTTTCTGCAGGGGTTTCCCTATTGGGAAGGGGTTACAGAACATCTTTGCTCAGAAACTGACCTCGGCTCGACGGACTAGGATGGTATCAGCCCAGGAATCTCTCATCCCACCCCCAATCCTGCAAAAGCCTGCACGGTCCAAATAACATTCGCTTTTTTGCATGCTTGTATGTATGCGCGTTCCTCACTTCCACACCTGGCACACACAAGCAGCCGCAATATGGCAAAGAGAGCGGCTGACTCCGATGAGGATTCTATTACTGCGGAGCTGTCACAGGCACAAACTGTTGCCGTAGATGCTGCAGCCCTGTTGCTGCAGAAAAAGGCGAAGTCGTTTCTGGTGGACCTGGCGAAGGCGGAGGGGGTGGAGGCGGCCGGCACGAAGCCCCAGCTGGCCACAGCCATTGCCAAGGCCCGCATCCTGGCTGGCGAAAGAGGCACGGAGGAGGAGGAAAAGCCCAAAAAGAAGCGGGGCAAGAAGGCGGGGGCGAAGACTGCTGCCAGGAGGCAGCTCGCGCAGGACCTGGGGGCCCTGGCAGATCCCCCGGCGGAGGACGTTGGTGACGACGCGCCGGCCGCACCCCCTGCTGACCCCCCACCTGCCCCCTCCCAGAGGAAGGTACTGGGCGATGCTCTCCGCAGGGAGATGAAGAAGCACACCGACTGTGTCTGCGTGAAGGTCGGCGACATCAAATCACACTACAGGAATTCCAAGCAGCTGACGAGCGTTTACGCAGCGGCTCAGGAGGTCCCCTCCTGCGATATCTGCGAGGTGTTGTGGATGCCCCATGTCCAGGCAGGCGACCTGGGGGACCACTTCACCGGCAGCAAGCACGTGGGGAAGAAATCAAGGCAGAAGAAGGGGGAAGAGGGGCAGGTCACAATTGTGACTGCATTTGAAGCGAGTGAAACCGCTCTGCATGACAAAATCGCGAAAGGGGTGCTCTACACGGGGATCACAGCGGGCGCGATGCAGGGTGTACTCTCCTGCCTCGCAGGCACACGCATCCCCAAGGACCCCCCGAAGGTTGCTCCGCTGGTGAAGAAGCTGGGCGACGAGCTGACGAAGGACAGCGAGAAGGTCATCACGGCCAAGCTGAAGGGGGGGAGGTACTGCATGTCGCATGACAACAGTGGGATTGGCGACACGAAGGCGACGGCCATCATCCTCAGCGCTGTAGGATTCGCCGCATCGCTGATCTTCATACGTCCGGAGGAGCGGAGGGGGAGCCAGACCGGGGTCGAGCTGTCGCAGGACATCAAGCGCGAGCTGACGCGCCTCAGCTTGCCCCCCCCCTTCCTCATCAGATCCGACAAGGGCGGGTCCAACGCAGCTGCAAGCCGTGAACTCGCCGAAGCATTCGGTGTCCCCTTCGTGTCGTGCGTCCCACACTTGGTGAACAACTGTGGCGACGTCTGCGAGACCTGGATGCTGGCCAACCTGGAGAAGAAGTTCCCGGGGTGTGCCGCCTTCGAGGTGTCCCGCCTACTCAACAACTTGCTGGGCGGGGATGAGAACAAGTATCGGCACAGACGGTGGGTCGAAGTGCAGATGGAGTGTCTCTCCGGAGTTGCTGTGTCATCGCTGGAGACCATCCTCGGGGAAGTCGAAGAACTCAGGGAGGACTGCACGCCGCAGGAGGAAGCCGATCTCTTCGAATCGTGCTCCGGGAAGATCCGTGCAGCCCTCCGCCAGCCGAACGAGGCAGTCTCCACCGCTACCACCCTCAAGGATATCCTTCCAGCAGCGCATGCTGTTCTCGACGCTGCAAAAAAGAACAACACAAAGGAGAAGGTGCCGGCTGTGAAGTGCCCCCTCCCAGGTGATACTCGGTACTCGTCTCGCATCGAAGTGTACACCCACGTGCGCCAGCGCATGAAGGCGCTGTTCGTGTTCGTGAGCACCGAGCTCCAACAGGGCAGTACGACACCCAGCATGGGGAAGCTGGGCCAGCTGCTCAAGGATCTGGGGGTCACACGGCTGGAGAAGGAGTTGCTGGAGATGGAGCGGGCAAATTCGCCGATCATGGAGCTGCTGGCTTCCTACACCACCCCCTCGAAGAAGTCGCACAGCCACTCTGTTTGGGGTGACATGGAGGGGAAGATTCAGGACCTTGACAACATCGCGTACGCCAAGACGGAAAAAGAGAAAGAATTTCTCGAGCGGGAAAAGAAGTCCCTGGAAGACCTGCTGGATGCCAAGTCCCCAGTCGCAGCTGTCCTCTCAGAGGAGCTGAAGGTGCGGTGGTGGGGGAACAAGTCGGAGGGGTCGTACTACTACTGGAAGGCGATGAGACACGTGAACCCACGTGCTGTCAAGATCATGGGGAACACTGACAACCTGATGTCCTTCCAGGATATCACTGCCTGGATTCCGGCGTTCCGTGAAGTCGAGGAGGCGGCGTGGGTAGAGTATGTGGATCACTCCAAGAAGGAGGGCATGAAGGGCGATGTGGACTCCTTCTGGCTGAACTACGGGGAGTGCGCGCTGCGTACTCTGTGCCTTGATCTGCTGGCGGTGACTGCATCGACTCTGGGGTGTGACAGCGTGTTTTCTATCGCGCGCCGTGTGCTCCCCCCGTCCCGCATGGCAGCGCACGCATCAACTCGGGCCCGAATCCTCTTCCATGCCTGCAACCAGGACCTACCCAACCAGTTCGACCGGACCCTGCGGAAGGGCTATCCTGCTGCGACTGGGCCGAAAGTCGTCGAGTGGGAGGACGACATTCTCCAGCCCACCACCATCCCGAAGAATGTGCTGGCTTCTTTCGAAGAGGCAGTCTCTGCCATCAATGCACACGCGTACACCGCGTGAGATGATCCGCTGAGCGGCAAAACTCCAACCTGTATTCTGCTGCCGCTCTGTGACTCAAGCGTACTTTTGCAGTGTGGCATTTCTCTCACACTATGTTGCCACTTGCTGCCACGCAAATAAGAGTCCTCGTGGGGGATGTGAGTGTTGGAGTCAACTGAGTGTGTGGTGGGGGGGGGGGGGGGCACGAACGTGCGTGTGGTGGGGGCGCGGGGGGCGGGTGTGTGCAGGAACCTGCTGGGTTCACCCGCTGTCAACGTAATATTGCTGAAGATCGAACTAAGGTCTTAACCTCTGAGTGTAAGACCTTAAAGAGGTTACACTAAGAGGTTTAAGACCTTAATTAAGGGGATTCAGATGTTGGGCTTTTTTGGGCCGTTTATGGACTAAGGTCTTAATCTAAGAGGAGGAGGAGGTAGATTTGGCGAAAAAAAATCCTCTCTTATTAAGATCTGAATACATCCATGAAATAAGCGTAAAAATAAGTAAGTCTTATGTCAAACCATGAATCCAAGGCAAATAAAGGACGTAATTTCACTCACTGGGGGTGTTTTGCACTCGAGGCCGTATTTCCCTCGCTTCGCTCGGGAAATACACCCACTCGTGCAAAACACCCCCAGCCGTGAAATAAAGTCACTTTATTTCCCTTGAATAAATACCTATTTTTGCCACGGGGAAAATTTTTCGAGACATAGAGATTTTTCAGAAAGTTGGGGGTGGTTTTTTCGGGTGGGCAGAATTCGACCCAAACCCACCTGCCGGTGAAAAATCGCGAGATGCAGCCGATGCACCGCCATTCCGTGGGTTTCTGGGCGGTTTGGGCCGAAAAAATGTCGGTTTGTGAGGTGGCCCGAGAGGCCGACCGACCGACCGACAGGCAAAAATCGGGCCGACCGACCGACCCGACAGCTGTCGGCCTGTCGGCCGACTAGTAGCGTTGGTCACCTTGGCTGAGGTACAGCTTTGTGGTACATTTTTCCGGAACACGACTAAACTGTTCAGAAGTGCTCAAAAGTGCCCAAAACCGGGCGGAATTGTGTTTCTGGGGTCCCAGGGGTCATAGTTTCAGGTTTGGTGACGTTTTTGGCCCCCAGACGCCGATGGTGAAAAATTGGCCAGGTTAACAGCTTATAAGACCACCCCTACCCCCCCCCCCCCCCCCCATCCTGAGAAATCGCCATGTATCGCCAAGTCCCCCAAACTGGTCTGGACCGGACAAATTCTGGACCTCGGGGGGGGGTCTCAAGGCTGGACAAATGCTGCATTTTAAAAATAAAAAACATAAAATAAAATAAAGTGCAATAAAATGCAGTAAAGTGCAGTAAAATGCAGTAAAGTGCAATAAAGTGCAGGAGAGCGTGTTGTAGGGGTGGCTCGGCGTGACGGTGGGCAGGATGCTGACCTGCCGTGCCAGGGGACCCTGATCCGCCCACTCTGGCCAACACAAGGCCACCAAGGCAGTGCCCCCGCCAGGCCCGCCCTGCTGCTGTTCGGCATGCTTGATGCTGCTTCCGAGTGCCGGGGCCAATCAGGCAGCAGGCGCACCCCAGCACCGCAGGCGCAGCAGGGCGGACCAGCACGGCGGTGTGCGGTGGGCAGTCCACCTTCCTCGGACGTTGTACAGCTGAGCTCTGGCGTACGGGTTCTTCACCATCCCGTTCGGGGAGGCTGGACATCAGAGCGGACTGAAAGCACTCAAAGCAGGACTGAAGCCAGGCGGAGGCCGCACCGATCAGGTCCTGCGAACCCACCGACCCAACATAGGCAGGGCACATCCATCCCGGCCTGCATTCTCTGCCGGAGCCTTGGTGCGTCCCTGTGACCTTCAGGAGAACCTCCGTGCAGGAGCGGTACTTTTTGCCATCTTCTGCGGGTTTGCGGCTGTCCGCAAACTTGCAGACGTGGCTGCACCTCTGTAAAGTGGGTGTGACTCCAGCATTTGGCCTGTCCATAGTGGTCCTCCCAGCTGTACGTATGCGAAGCCCAAGGCACCACTAAGGACCATGCACTTTATCCAAAAATCCGGAAAATAAAATACAATAAAATGCAGTAAAATGCAGTAAAATAAAGTGCAGTAAAGTGCAGTAAAAATTTGCTGCCAGCCTTGGGGGGTCTGGAGGTGGATTGGACCTTTTTACGGTCCAGATTTATTCTGTTTACGGTATATGATACAGGGGCACCATCTCAAGTTCTTTGTTTCCACAACAGGACTCCTGCCCGTGTCATAAAGGTAGTGGGGGGTGGGGTCAGCGTTTTGGGTAACCGGGACAACCGGGACAACCCTCACAGCAGGATTGTGAGAGTTGCTCTTGTTTGCCCGGAAACAGACAACTCTCCCCTCGCTGCCAAGCGACGTCTACGCGCCAATTATTCTGTCAGTTTCGACACGACCTTCCGGCGATTCATATGTCTAATAATCAACACCATGCGCCCCTGCTGAACACACCGCCCCCTCCAACCCCGGGATCACGAGTTTGCCTTCTGCACTTGCATTCTTCCCCACATGCACTTGGCCCCACCTGGCACCGCCTGTGCGATGCACGTGCGATGCGCCTCTTCATCCTTGCAGGCCACCTTGCCACAGTGCAACTTCCAATCGCCTGCCACTGGGCCCGCTGGGTCCTAGCCCCAGCGGGTCCAGGCGGGTGGCTTCTGCCCCGTTGAGTGAAGGGGGTGCGTGCCTTGCCCCTTCCAGCCTTTCTCACATTCCCACTGCACCATCCTCCTAGGCACTTCGCGGAAGGACACAAAAACCAGCACCTAAAATGGGCCGCGACACGACCGCCATCAAGAAGAAGTCGCACGTGCGCACCCAGCCGTCCTCGACGAACCCCTACATCTACCTGCTGGTGAAGATCTACCGCTTCCTCGCCCGCCGCGCGGCATGCAACTTCAACAAGGTGGTGCTGCACCGCCTGATGATGAGCCGCACCAACCTGCCCCCCATGACGCTGTCGCGCATCGCCCTGAACATGAAGGGTCGCGAGGACAAGGTGTGCGTGATCGTGGGGTCCGTGACGGACGACACGCGCCTGGCTGAGGTGCCCAAGCTGCGCGTGGCCGCCCTGCGCTTCACGGAGACGGCGCGCGCGCGCATCCTGAAGGCGGGTGGCGAGGTGATGACCCTGGACCAGCTGGCCATGCAGGCGCCTAAGGTATGTCAAACCACGCGCCACCAGAAATCTGCCTTGTTGCTTCCTAGCCTTGCAAGATGTGTGCCACCCCACACCCCCCACCCCCACCACCGCAGGGTTCCAACACGGTGCTTCTCCGTGGCAAGCGCAGCGCACGCACTGTGTACAAGCACTTCGGGGCTCCGGGTGTCCCGGGCAGCCACGCCCGCCCGTTCGTCTGCACCAAGACGAAGACTGGCCGCAAGCACGAGCGTGGCCGTGGTCGCAGGTATGGAGGCTGTCTGTGTCAGTGCTGTGTGCATGCGATACACTGCCGAGCCGCACCCCCTCACACCGAGGCTTCAGTTTGCCTGTGTCTGAACTGCACTGGGTGCCCCCTCCCCCTGACACCCGCCCTCCCCCCCACTCCACACACACCCCACCCCCCACAGGGCCGGCAAGGCCTGGAAGGTCAAGGCGTAAGCTGTGCAGCGTGCACTACACCCCCCCCCGCCCCTCCCCTGGAACCCCCCCCCCTGCCCCTCCCCCCCTTACCCCCGCCCCTTTTCCTTCTCATGCACACGTGGGGTTTATTGTATATTGCATAACCCAGCCCCGCCGCCCGGGGTTCGGCATGGAAGGAGTTGCGCTTGGGGAGTGGGGGGGGGGGGAAAGGGAGGGGATGGGATGCGGAAGGATCTGGACAGGGTGGGGATGGGGGGGGGGGTGGTGGTGGTGGTGGTGGTGGCAGGGAGGTTCGGAGTGGTGTGGGACGTGCCCTCATCTCTCCCTTGCCAGGGCTTTTCCGGTGTGGTTTTCTTCTTGTTGTGGTCGTCGACACCGCAATGGTGGAACTTGCACCGTGGATAGCGGGGGAGGGGGGGGGGGGTCGCGAAGAGGGGGGGGGGAGATGGACGGAAACGAATGGGGTGATTGCCAAAAGGTGCAGAACGCAATCCAACATCAACGCACGTGGCGTGTGTACTGGCCCATGCGACGGCATGTTGTCAGGCATTCAGTACAGCCAACAGAAATCGCGGGCATTCAGACATTCTGAAAAACAGGAGGGCGGGAAAAAATGGCGGCTTTTGTTTCCGACAAAAATGCAGCTCTGATCGGATGGGTGGTGGGGGAGGGGAGGGGGGGGATGGGGGGATGTTTGCCGGGATGCAAAAGCCAAAGCCAAATGACACCCTCCTATCACAACTCCTCCCCGCCCACCCGCCCACCCCCCCCTCCAACGCGCCAAAACAGAACCGGCGTTTGTGTGTATTGTGTGTTTCTGTGTGAGGGGAGGACAGTGGCGTCCGTACCGTCTCGTCATCATCATTTTTTTTGCACAAAGGCACCGCCCTCTCCAGATCTCCCCAGTCTCTGATGCATGCCCGGTCAGATCCCCCCCCCCCTCCCCCCATCCCACACCCCACACCCTCACCCACCAGACCCCCTTGTATTCTTTTCCCCCCTTTGTCCGAGCAGCGATCATGTGAATTAGCCCAGTGTGTGCATGTGTGCGTGTGAAGTTTCATCAACAGTCAATGGTTTCCGTGTTTGGCGTACAAACAACGCCTTCGCTTCATTTTTTTGTTCCCCGCCTTTGACCGTGCGCACAGGGAGGCATTGGGATCTGATGTATGTAGCCCTGACACCCTCCCCTCACCTGCAGATCACACAACACATCACACAGCGCTTGTTGGTGACCTGGGACGCACCGGGTCTCGGGTGCAACACCCGTGCCATGCAGGCGGCGAGGTGGGCCCTCGTGAGCCTGTGCTGCCTGGGTGTGGTGCGGGAGGCAGCAGCTGCTGGATGCGATTCGACACAGTCTTGGTGTGCGACAGAGCCAGGGTACACAGCCCCTGCAACAGCGACATCAGGGCCATGCACCGGCAATACGGATGGGACGTGCATTGGCGTGCCGACAGCCGCGCAGATTCAACAAATCCTTGACCAGCACAACATGTACCGTGGGTACCACTGTGCAAACCCGCTGACGTACAGCACCACCATTGAGACATACACGAAAGGCAGCACAGGGATGATCAACACGTGCAAGAATGGGGCGATGGAGCACAACACAGCGAGCCCGTATGGAGAGAACATCTACTACGCAGGGAGCTCAGTCGAAAGCCAAATGTATTTGTATGATTACAACTTCGCGAAGGGTGTCTTCGGGTGGTACTGTGGAGAGGAGGGGTGTTACGACTATGCCAGCCCCGGGTACAGCGGCGCGGTGGGGCACTTCACACAGGCGGTGTGGAAGGGTTCCACAGAGATCGGGTGTGCCATATGTAGAAAGGACGATTCGTTTAAGGCTGTGTACCTGATGTGCAGCTACAGCCCGGCAGGGAATATGTTGCCGGATAGCAATTTTGGGACGAACGTTGGGAACCCAGGAGTGTGCACGACACCGGTATGATATTTGGAGTAAGGTTGCAGGTCACACGACACCACCTCACAGGCACCACCGGTTGCACCGCCGACACCTGCGCCGGCAACGCCGGCTCCTGCGACGCCTTCACCGGCTACACCTGCACCTGCGACACCTTCACCACCGACACCTGCACCTGTGACAGTTGCGCCCCCGACGCCAGCTCCTGCGACGCTTGCACCGCCGACACCTGCTCCTGCGACGGGCGCACCTACGACCATGGCACCAGCCACGCCATCGCCACTGACACCTTCACCATCAACACCTGCGCCGGCGACTCCTGCACCAGTGACGCCGGCACCCGATACACCTCTGCCGGCAGGGAAAACGTTTGCACCGCCAACACCAGCGCCTGCAACACCTGCGCCGCCGACGCCAATGCCTCCCACACCTGCGCCTGCGACGCCAGCGCCTTCAACGCCACTGCCGCTGGGGATGAGCTTCGCACCACCGACAGCAGCACCTGCAACACCGGCTCCTGCTACTGTCGCGCCGGACACACCGTTGCCACCTGGGATGAGTTTCGCACCGCCGACAATCTCACCCCCCACAGGGGCGCCCTCAACCAGTGCGCCTGCAACGCCACTTCCGCTGGGGGCGTCGTTTGCACCACCGACACCGGCTCCTGCCACACCTGCGCCTGCGACGCCGGCACCGGCTACACCAGTGCCCCCCACAATGGCACCACCTACGCCGTTGCCTGTTGGGTCGACATTCTCGCCGCCAACACCTGCACCTGCCACTCCGGCACCGGCGACGCCTTCGCCCGCCACACCCGCGCCCGCGACACCGGCACCTGCGACGCCCGCACCGGTCACTCCCGCGCCTGCAACAACTGCGCCAGCTACGCCCGCACCAGCCACATCTGCACCTGCCACACCCGCGCCTGCGGCGCCGGCACCGGCCACACCTGCACCGGCGACAGTGGCACCTGCTACGCCGTCGCCCCCAACACCAGTGCCCCCCACAATGGCACCGCCTACGCCGTTGCCTGTTGGGTCGACGTTTTCTCCGCCAACACCTGCACCTGCCACACCTGCGCCAGCCACACCGGCACCGGCGACGCCGGCGCCCGCCACACCCGCACCGGCTACTCCTGCGCCTGTTACACCGGCACCGGCGACACTTGCACCTGCGACTCCCGCACCGGCGACACCGGCACCTGCGACGCCCGCACCTGCCACACCGGCACCGGCGACTCCCGCGCCCGCCACACCCGGACCGGCTACTCCTGCGCCTGTTACACCGGCACCTGTGACACTTGCACCTGCGACTCCCGCACCGGCGACACCGGCACCTGCGACGCCCGCACCTGCCACTCCGGCACCGGCGACGCCCGCGCCCGCCACACCCGCACCGGCTACTCCTGCGCCTGTTACACCGGCACCTGTGACACTTGCACCTGCGACTCCCGCACCGGCGACACCGGCACCGGCGACGCCCGCTCCCGCCACACCTGCCCCTGTGACACCAGCACCTGCGACAGCGGCGCCTGCTACACCGTTGCCTGTTGGGTCGACGTTTTCGCCGCCGACACCTGCACCTGCTACGCCGGCACCGGCCACTGCGGCACCTGCGACGCCCGCGCCCGCCACACCCGCACCTGCGACGCCCGCACCTGCCACTCCGGCGCCTGCAACAACTGCGCCTGCCACACCCGCACCGGCGACGCCCGCGCCCGCCACACCCGCGCCTGTGACGCCCGCACCTGCCACTCCAGCGCCTGCAACAACTGCGCCTGCTACGCCGGCGCCTGCCACACCCGCACCGGCGACGCCTGCACCTGTTACGCCCGCACCTGCGACTCCGGCGCCTGCCACTCCGGCACCTGTCACGCCCGCGCCTGCCACACCCGCACCTGCGACGCCCGCACCTGCCACTCCAGCGCCTGCAACAACTGCGCCTGCTACGCCGGCGCCTGCCACACCCGCACCGGCGACGCCTGCACCTGTTACGCCCGCACCTGCCACTCCGGCACCTGTCACACCCGCACCTGCGACGCCCGCACCTGCCACTCCGGCGCCTGCAACAACTGCGCCTGCCACACCCGCACCGGCGACGCCTGCACCTGTTACGCCCGCACCTGCGACTCCGGCACCTGTCACGCCCGCGCCTGCGACGCCCGCACCGGCGACGCCTGCACCTGTTACGCCTGCACCTGCGACTCCGGCGCCTGCCACACCCACACCTGCGACGCCCGCCCCCGCCACACCCGCGCCTGTGACGCCTGCACCTGCCACTCCGGCACCTGTCACGCCCGCGCCCGCCACACCCGCACCGGCTACACCGGCGCCTGTTACGCCTGCCCCGGCTACACCTGCACCTGCGACACCTTCACCCGCAACACCAGTGCCCCCCACAATGGCACCACCTACACCGTTGCCTGTTGGGTCGACATTCTCGCCGCCAACGCCTGCACCTGCGACGCCCGCTCCTGCTACGCCCGCACCAGCCACTCCGGCACCTGCTACGCCTGCGCCTGCCACACCTGCACCTGCGACTCCCGCACCTGCCACACCCGCACCAGCTACACCCGCACCTGCCACACCTGCGCCTGCCACACCTGCACCTGCCACGCCGTCGCCCCCAACACCAGTGCCCCCCACAATGGCACCACCTACACCATTGCCTGCTGGGTCGACGTTTTCGCCGCCAACACCTGCACCTGCGACACCCGTGCCTGCCACCCCAGCACCAGCCACTCCGGCGCCTGCTACACCCGCACCGGCGACGCCCGCCCCCGCCACACCCGCGCCTGCGACGCCCACACCTGCCACTCCGGCGCCTGCAACATCTGCGCCAGCTACGCCGGCACCTGCGACGCCCGCGCCCGCCACACCCGCACCGGCTACACCAGCACCTGCAACACCGGCGCCTGTTACGCCTGCCCCGGCTACATCTGCACCTGCGACACCTGCACCCGCAACACCAGTGCCCCCCACAATGGCACCACCTACGCCGTTGCCTGTTGGGTCGACATTCTCGCCGCCAACACCTGCGCCTGCTACGCCTGCACCAGCCACACCCGCGCCTGCTACGCCCGCGCCCGCAACACCGGCACCTGCAACACCTGCGCCCCCAACACCAGTGCCCCCCACAATGGCACCACCTACACCATTGCCTGCTGGGTCGACGTTTTCTCCGCCAACACCTGCACCTGCAACACCTGCGCCTGCGACGCCCGCACCAGCCACTCCGGCACCTGCTACACCCGCGCCCGCCACACCTGCGCCAGCCACACCGGCACCGGCGACACCCGCGCCTGCAACAGTGGCGCCTGCTACACCGTTGCCTGCTGGGTCGACGTTTTCTCCGCCAACACCTGCACCTGCCACACCCGCGCCTGCGACGCCGGCACCTGCCACACCTGCACCGGCAACAGCGGCACCTGCTACGCCGTCGCCCCCAACACCAGTGCCCCCCACAATGGCACCACCTACACCATTGCCTGCTGGGTCGACGTTTTCTCCGCCAACACCTGCACCTGCAACACCTGCGCCTGCGACGCCCGCACCAGCCACTCCGGCACCTGCTACGCCCGCGCCGGCAACACCGGCACCGGCGACACCCGCGCCTGCAACAGTGGCGCCTGCTACACCGTTGCCTGCTGGGTCGACGTTTTCTCCGCCAACACCTGCACCTGCCACACCCGCGCCTGCGACGCCGGCACCTGCCACACCTGCACCGGCAACAGCGGCACCTGCTACGCCGTCGCCCCCAACACCAGTGCCCCCCACAATGGCACCACCTACACCATTGCCTGCTGGGTCGACGTTTTCTCCGCCAACACCTGCACCTGCAACACCCGCGCCTGCTACGCCCGCACCAGCCACTCCGGCACCTGCTACACCCGCGCCCGCCACACCTGCGCCTGCCACACCTGCACCGGCAACAGCGGCACCTGCTACGCCGTCGCCCCCAACACCAGTGCCCCCCACAATGGCACCAGCTACACCATTGCCTGCTGGGTCGACGTTTTCTCCGCCAACACCTGCACCTGCAACACCTGCGCCGGCTACGCCCGCACCAGCCACACCGGCACCTGCTACGCCCGCGCCGGCAACACCGGCACCGGCGACACCCGCGCCTGCAACAGTGGCGCCTGCTACGCCGTTGCCTGCTGGGTCGACGTTTTCTCCGCCAACACCTGCACCTGCAACACCCGCGCCTGCGACGCCGGCACCTGCCACACCTGCACCGGCAACAGCGGCACCTGCCACGCCGTCGCCCCCAACGCCAGTGCCCCCCACAATGGCACCAGCTACACCATTGCCTGCTGGGTCGACGTTTTCTCCGCCAACACCTGCACCTGCTACACCCGCGCCCGCCACACCTGCGCCAGCCACACCGGCACCTGCGACGCCCGCGCCGGCAACACCGGCACCGGCGACACCCGCGCCTGCAACAGTGGCGCCTGCTACGCCGTTGCCTGCTGGGTCGACGTTTTCTCCGCCAACACCTGCACCTGCCACACCGGCACCGGCTACACCTGCGCCAGCCACTCCGGCACCGGCTACATCTGCGCCTGCCACACCCGCACCGGCTACATCTGCGCCTGCTACACCTGCACCAGCCACGCCTGCACCTGCTACACCTGCGCCAGCCACACCGGCACCGGCTACACCTGCGCCTGCCACACCCGCACCGGCTACGCCTGCACCTGTTACACCTGCGCCTGCCACACCGGCACCTGCCACACCGTTGCCTCCTGGGGCGAGCCTTTCACCCCCGACACCCGCTCCGATCACTGCGGCGCCCGTCACTGCGACCCCCCCCGCCCCGCCTGTCCCCCCTGTGCCGGCACCACCCACCCCGCCGGCCCCTCCAGTGCCGATCCCCCCAGTCCCTGCACCTCCGACACCTCCGACACCACCCCGGCCCCCGTCCCCCACACCGCCCACCCCGCCACGCCCTCCGGTCCCCACACCTCCTGTGCCGACACCGCCCCGGCCCGGCCCCCGGTGCCAGTCCCGCCGACACCGCCGCGCCCTCCTGTCCCGACACCTCCGACACCACCGAGACCTCCGACTCCGACGAGGCCTCCGACACCGACACCACCCCGTCCGACCCCCCGTCCGGGGCCGGTCATCCCGGTCCCTGTCCCGCCTGTTCCACCGGCACCCACACGGTTCGTGACACCAGTCCCGTTGACCCGCCCCCCGACGGCGCGTCCCACACCGTTCCCCACCCGCCCTGGCGGGTTCCCCCCGCCACCGCTCACACCGAGGCCCACGGCAACGCCTGGTGTCCCGCAGCCGCCCCCTGCAGGGGGCGGCTCACCGCGCGACCCGCGCACTGTGACTCCGGGGTCGCCACCCAGTGTCATTATCCCCACCACCGGCACCACGGGCTTCTGGCGCCAGGTGCAGGGCGAGGATGTGCACGACTCGAACCCTGTGGTGCCCAACGGGGTCAGCACCGTGTCCGACCCCAGCGCACCGCAGGGCACCGGCTCCGTGCTCGCCGTTGGGATCAACCGCGACGGGCAGGGCTCCTCCAACGCGCTCTTCTCCGCCACACAGGGGGGCCAGATCCTTTACCTCCGTGATGCCATCTCCGGAAGCCTCGGTGCCGGCAGGTGGCCCCTCGGGTATTACAACCGCCTCGAGTTCTACGTCTACACCCCACCTCTCGTGGGGTCGGGTGCCCCGGATGGGGAGTACAACCTGGAGGTTGGGACGTACCTGCGCTCGCCTGGCTCGCCGACGAATCTCGCGGTGTCGTCGGGCGATGGGGGTGGGCAGTACTTCCACAACTTCAAGGTGCCGTACACCGGTGGGTGGCATAAGGTTGTGCTGGACATCCACCCGGTGCACAAGCTGTCGGATGACATCAACAAGGAGCAGGGTGTGCAGGGGCAAGGGTGGGTTGCCGGAGGGGAGACTTACAACTACATCGACAGCATCACGCAGATGTCACTCAACCTGCGCACCGGGAGCGATGTACCTGTTGGGGAGCAGCAGTGGAAGGCAACTGGCTTCCGCGCCTTCCGCGAGGAGTTTGTGGAGAACGAGGAACAGGTGTACAACATGGGGGGCAGCGCCGTCGTGTCGGAGGATGGCACACAGAGGCTCTCCGTGGGGTGGGCGCGCAACAAGGACCAGAACACGCTCCCCCATGAGGTGCGCGTCTCCACGTCTGATATCCACGCCAACGGGTGGGACAGCGCCGCTCCCATCGGATACACAACCCCCCCGGGTGTGCAGGGGAGGAACGGGATGCACGTCGACACGAACAACCTCCCCATCAGCATGGCGTCTGCCGAATACATTTATGTGGCGGTCCGCCCGCAGGGCTCCGACACCTTCAAGCAGGTCATGCTTCCGGTGCAGCGTATCCCCGCCGGGGTTGCGGCGGCGGAGACTGACGACTCGGATGATTACCCGTTCCGCCTGACGATGTTTATAATCGGGATGGCGACGATCTGCATGATGTCGCTGTTTGCCCTGTATTACATCTCGCGCCACATCCCACGCAACGTGGCGTACCTCGCGGGCTCGAAGGACAGGCGCGAGGAGGAGGAAGAAAACCAGAAATCGGTGGGTGGGTCGTCGTACAACACGCAGGGGTACGACTACTCTCCCTCGGGGCGGAGCTACGGGTCGGAGTATGGGATGTCGTATGCTGACGGCGTGCCAAACCCAGGACAGTCAGCGGGTGCCCTCTAGAGAATATAGCGTGTGTCACATGCGGGTTGTCGGGCTTCTCCGTGCCCTTTCTTCTGAAACCCGTTCTAAACGTACCGTGCTGAGGCCGGGATACCCCCCTTTGCACCAGCCCCTTTGGTTGTTGAAGCAACACAAAATGAGGGGGGGGGGGGCGGCAGTTCGGCGCGTCTCATCTGAGCCATCATTCCTGTGTGTCCTGCCTCCTGCAAACTATAAACGAGGGGGGCAGGGCAACAAGGGAGAGATGGGCTCGTGATGAGGTGTGTGTATGTGTGTGCATCTTGCAAAGAAAATGCAATATTATCCCCTCCAGCTCCCCCTCCCCACCCACGCCCCGTGTGCTCCCGTATATACTCTACATATTGTCCGGCTCCCGCCCTCTCCTTTATAGTTCGACTCTATCTCGATGTCCTTCTTCTTCCTACCCCGTCTGCCACTGTGTATGGCACTATGTGTGCGTGTTTTGCCCTTTCTTTTTTATTCACGAGTTGATATCATTGACACCCCCCAGTGAAGTCACATTTTTTGCGCCTTGTTTCTTGTTCAAGTGATCATGCATTGTATCCTCCAATGCTGAATCGTGAATGAAGGGCTCCGTCGCCAGAACGTAACGCGGGGCTGGCCCCGGATGGGTTGTGCGCGCAGCCTTTCATTTTCTTATCTTTTTGCCCGACCCCCCCCCCCTTCTTTTCTTGTTTCTTCTGCCCTCACCGGCACCACCGAGTGTTTCCCTGCCTTGCTGGCACCCCCCCTCACCACACCCCCTCCACCACCACCCTTCCCACCCTTTCTGCAAAGCAATAATGTCAAAGCAAAAAAGAACCCGGCATGGCACTGTGCCGCCGCGGGCAAAGCATGTTGTCCCCACACACCACTGCCACAACAACCGCTTCCCCCGCTGGCACAGATGCCCCGAACCCGCTACACCACCTGTTGGGCACAGGCTGAATCCATGGATTGTACGGCGTGTTTATTCACGCCATGGCCTCCCCCACCCCCTTGTCACTTTCTCCGAGCTGCTTGAGGTGTGGGTGTTGCTTGGTGCAGATAACGCACACCTGGGTGGTGGGGCTAGGTGTCTGCGAAAATGAGATCGGAGCAAACCCGCGCAGTAGGCGTTCCGGCCCGAGTGGCAAAAATGGGGCGGTGGTCACACCTGCCCAACGCTCGCGGGTTTGAAAGGTTTACCTTGCGCTGTGTAAGTATCATGTTTTGCATTGCGCAGTTGCCCACTGTGTACACATATACGGGCCGAAAATCGTGTGCGAGTCCTTTGTTGTAGTATGGTGTGCCAGAGGCATACCCGTTATTGCCCTGCAGAGCGGAGAGAGAATCAACACATCCCAGGTTCTTCTCCAGGCAACACTCTCCCCTGCCAGCCTTTTGCAGCGGCACTGTTGCGATTCAACAGTGCAGCTGCAACTCTTGCGAGGCACTTCACCGCCCTTCTTTTGCCAGCCTTTTGCAGCGGCACTGTTGCGCATTCCGCAGTGCAGCTGCAACTCTTGCAAGGCACGAGGCACTTCCCCGCCCTTCTTTTTCTTACACGCTTCTGTCCTTGGACATCCCCCTTCGATTGTGCAGCCCGGGAAAAACTCCCTCCTCCCGCCCCCCGCCCCTCATCCGTCATATCAGGAGAACACGCGTGCTGCCTCGAAGTTCTTTCTACCCCTTCCCATTTCCCCTGCGTGCGCTTTCCCCATACGGACGTCGCCCCGTCTCTGGGGAATAGCTTCCCTTCCCTGCGTATATCACCCACCCCCCCCCCCCCCTCCCGGCTGGTTCTTTTCTACTGTGCAGCATGGCGGGTGTGTTTTTCACAAACAAAAATCAGGTCTGCTTCACAGGCAACCGGTTCCGCAATCATCCTTCCCCAAAGTGTGATTTTTTTTTCTTCTGCCCGCTGCTGCCTTTAGGGAGAATGGGTTTCGCGATATTTTCTCTCTATTTTTTTTCTTTCCCTTCAAAAAGCAAGATAAGGGCTGTTGTTTGTGCGCCAACAAATCCTTGTGTCACCTTGGACACAGTTTCTTTTGGTGCGGAGGGGAAAGAGTGTGTCTGTCGGCTGCCCCCCCCCCTCACTCTCCTCGTCTCATCACTCAATCCCGTTCCCCGATAGCTTAACAATCGTTCAAATCGTTCAAAATGCCAACGAATACTGTTGGCCTGACGTTCCGCTCATGCGGGCTGTCACGTGTGTTGTGCCCCCCCCCCCCCTTTATTTGGAAGAGCAGCTTGCTTTTTCGCACCAAAAAAATGGCTTTGTGGCAGCGTTCGGTATCCTGCACACACACAATGCGTTCGCACGAAACAAAAATGTGTACATGCGTCCACTCCAAGTTCTTCCCCCATCCGCCCCCCCCCCCCCCACACACACCCCCACCAACTGCGGCACCTTCTTCCGCGTCTAGTAGTAGAATTTCAAAAGAATTTGGAGATACCCCACCCCCACCCCCACCCCTACCCCTCCACCCACCCGCGACCTGCGACCTGCGACGGGACACATCGACTTCCCCCAACCCTCTAGATGGGGGAGGGGGCGGTGGTGGTGATTCTGGTTCGCTCGACACCAAGTGAGCTGCGGGAGTGGTGCCTTGATATGATGATCGAAATCATTGGAGGGCGGTCTTCTCCGGGGCGGCATGCGCCCAGGGAAGCTGGCCCTCCTGGTGCACCTCCGCGGCTTGGGCTGGGCATAGGTAGTGCGGTGCGGGGGTTGTGTGTGTCATGTGTGTGTTGATCGCAGAGCCCCTCAGCCTTCTCGCGGTGTGAACAGAGGGCAAAAAATCACCCCCCCCCCCCCCTTCCAGCAAGTGATGTTTCGCTTCCCGACTATATTTACGTTCTTATTCCGTGCAGGCGAGGGGGGAATAAGCTGCCTGCCACAGCTGCAGCCAGGGGTGCTCTGTGCAGCAGAGTCGACACCAGACAGGGAAAAACAGGAATCGGGCCTGGCACTCCCCCCCCCCCCCCCACCCCGGAAATCGTTTTCGTTCGGCATATTTTCTTCTAACATTCAAGCTCACAATGGGCGGCTAAACTAATGTTGCCTGTGCCTGATCTTGATGTATAGGATTGTGCAAGTCTGCGCGATCGTCCCCCTTCCCGCCCCCCCCCCCCCCCCCGCTCCCTCCCCCAATCCACGAGGCGATACCAAGTGCCCCTGGCTAGCCGGATCCGGTTATATGGCGGCGGTCTCCCATACCCAGGGCTTCCCACAATCTTCATCCCTCTAAAAAGTCATGACGATTTTTTCCACAGAAAAAAAGGCTCTCAAAAAAAAAATTTCCGCCGCGCGCTTCGCGCGCGGCGGCTTCGGCTATGATGCTCGGTGGGCCATGCGGCCGGGTCACAGGTTGCGCCACATCTTGCGGCGACTCCTCTTCATCTTCAGAGAGAGGGTAGTCCAGCAGCTCTGGGGTGGCGGTCCGCTGCCTCTTCAGGTCGGGGGGCTGTGAGCGAGACCGCGACCGCGACCGCGACCGCGACCGCGAGCCAGAGGGCTGGGGCACTGGAGGCGCAGGGGCAGGACCCGGGGCAGATGCAGGAAGGACACGCTTGTTCCGCTTGTCGTCCTTTTCGATGAAGTCCAGGAGGGCTTTCTTCGACTGGTACGCCTTGGGGAGTTGAATGTGGCGGTACCGAGCCTGCTCAAGCAGGATGTCGCGGTCTTTCTGGAATGCCGAGTAATCCAGGCGGATCTTGGATGCGTCGACATTCCTTCTTGCACCGAAGCCAAAAGCCGCCAGTGACATGTTGTGGGAAGGGATATGGGGGTTGGATGAAACTGTGCGGGTGATGAGTGTAGATGGAACAGAAGGAGGGAGGCGGGTCGACCTGCGTGTGCAGTAGCAAACATCCAATTCCTGAACGATTTTGAGCCTTTCTTGCGACGTCGGATGGCGTCTCAGTGATGGCTCCTTCCGTGCGGAAACCTTTCATGCAACAAGCTGTATGCCTGGTACACGGTGGACTCCAGCGGCCCTAGCGGGAGTCTGGGAGCGGGAGTCTGAGCGGATGTCAAAGACTCCCGCTAGCGGGAGTCTATACTCCCGCTAGGGGGAGTCTGACTCCCCCTAGCGGGAGTCTTTTCACCTATTTTCATCCATTTTTCCCATGATATAGTTACAGTCTACTGGCGTGGGGGGTAAAATCATGGTGGAAGAGGGATGGGGAGGGGCTTGTTTTGCTTCTGTCAGTTTCCCCGGACTCTGGACTACCTACCTATCCTCCTGGTAGCGGCTACACCTGCGGAGGTGAGCGGTTAGAATTTGAGGTGTCAAAGTGCGGCCATCGCCTGTCGTAGTTGTGTTACACCTTGGGCAAGACAAGCCATCCTGCAGGCCTCATCTTCTTCGTCAGAACTGTCATCCCCCTCCTGCTGTGCGCGTTGGTCAAGCGTGCTCAAAGTCGCCTCGGATGACACGAATGGTGTGAAAGTCGCCCCCAGCGGGATTGGCATTTTGCACAAGCAGAGCGATAATTTGCGGTGTCCTTCGGGGAACCGGAACAGGAAGTAGGGCGCGCTGATGGGTTCAACGAAGTCCTGTGTGTTGCAGTGCACAAACCCCTTCTGCAGCTGTGTCAACTGTGTGCAAAGAACATACACAGCCAATCTATGAGCGTGTCGGGTGTGCAGACACGGACACAGGATGACTTCTCTATACCCGAGGATCCCGTCCTGCGACAGGTGCGCAACCTTCCAAGGCATGCCCGATGCGCGCCGCTTCTCTTCTGCCATCGCAAGATCTCTCTCGTAAGTTGCGGAGCTGGCGATTGTAACGGCATCTTTCTTGCGATGTCCGTTCTCTGCTTCTTCAAATTCGTCGTTGTTCTGCAGAGGCACTGCATCTTCTGGAGCCCACCAATGATGGAGACTGTGTACGTAGGCATTGCGCGTTGATCCCTTTTCGGCATGCTCCATCAACCAGTGAAATATATGCCCTGAGATCCGAGCACGCAAGAAGGGAATCCGGGCTGACTCATCCTTGCATCCCCAGAAGCGCCAGGGGATGTCTGCATACCGGAAATGCATGAGGTCTGCAAGGGAGACAAAGAGGTAGCGGAACAAGCCCTTGTAGGTGTGTCCTGTGACAGGCAAGCACGACCTTCCGGAACTGAGCACCTGTCCCATGCTGCGACACATTCAGTGCAAGGTTTGTACAGGTCTTGTCGAATATTTTTTTGTTGTCTCATCCAGTACCCTGATCAGCCGCATGGCGATCCCCTTGCAGTCATGGAGTGCTGGGGTGACGTAGCGGGCATTGGGAAGCACACCTGCCAAGAGGGAGGGGTAGCCAGCCTCTTTCATCTCAGAGAGAGTCAGGTGCGGGTATCGATGCACCTGTTGATACCAGCGTTCTTCTGGGATGTCGCACAGTGAGCATCGGTGCCCTCGCCCCCCGCATCGCCTCATTGTTGCCCACTGCTGATCTATACTCCCGCTAGCGGGAGTTGGACTCCCCCTAGTTGAGACTCCCGAAAAGGGTTAAACCCGGTAGTGGTACCCTACCCCCGCTGGAGTCCACCGTGCAAGGCCGGATCAGCCCACGGGTGGGTTTGAGGAAGAAATCTGGGGGGGCAAATTTTGCTGCGACTTCCGGTTTCACCCGGCCGAACTCCAGCATCTATCCAGACCCACGGTGCCAAGCCGTTCGCCCGTGTCGCGATCATTCGCGGCTTCAGGCTGCCCCCGACGACACGTTTGTATCCTGCACCTTGCCATACTTCGCCTCCACCTTGTATATGACGGAGAGCGCCCTCCTTCCGCATCGTTGCGACTTCCCTGACAGCGAACTTATCCATGTCAGGGAAGACATGGCGATGATTGCGTTGGCCACCTGGGTGCTGTGCTGGTGGAGCTCCTTGCTCAACACCGTTGCTAGGAGCCTTCTAATGGATCCCAGTGTCAGCACACTGCCCCCTTTTTTAACAGGGAAGGCCGTGCAAAAATCATGCACAATGTTCGTCGCCTCCGCAGCCTCGGGACTCTCTGCGCTCTTCTTCTTCTTAATCGACTTTGCCGCCGGCTTCGCTGCCGGCTTCGTTGTCGTCTTCCCCATTTTTGTGAATCAGGTCTGCGAGCTGGGATGGGTGGAAACGTCCGTTTCGTTTGGTGTGGCTGTACTTCAGTGACGAGTGCCACATTGCATAGGTATCATGGGAAAAATGAGTGAAAATAGGTGAAAAGACTCCCGCTAGGGGGAGTCAGACTCCCCCTAGCGGGAGTATAGACTCCCGCTAGCGGGAGTTGGACTCCCCCTAGTTGAGACTCCCGAAAAGGGTTACCCTACCCCCGCTGGAGTCCACCGTGTAGAACCAGGCCAAACCGGGAAGCCCAAAAATGAGGAAAATCCTCAGCCCCCCAAAAAAAAATCTTGAAGAAAATCTTCAATCCCAAAAAGTGGGAAAATGGGGGGAAAAAAATGACGATTTCTTCGGGAAAATCGTCTTAGGGGAAGCCCTGCCCATACCCCTACCCCCCTCCGCCCTTTTGATATATATTTCAAACCCACCCACACCCCCCCCCCTCTCTCTCTCTCTCTCTCTCTCTCTCGTCCTTTTGAGTCCCCCCCACTCCCTTCAGCAGGCCCAATCGCGCATCTTATTGCCCCACCCCTCACCCCGCCCCTGAACTGTCTCGCTTCAGATATATCAGGAAATCATAAGATTGGATCTGTGCATCCCGCACAATCCCCTGCCTGGTCAAAGTGCCCCCATTTTGATTCGCGGCTGTGTTGACAGTTCGGCTTCGCCAACTGAGGATGAGTGATGGGGTAGTTTTCCGTGATACCTTTTTTACTGCAACAGGGCTCCTGTCGGTGCCAAAAATGATGGTAGGCAGCGCTTTGGGAAGCAAATACAGCCTCCTCATCAGGCGACGGAGTTGCTTTTGGTTTTGCCCGGATTTGGCGCACAAAACATCAGCCTTATCTTTTTTTTTGCTGGATCTTGCGCCACCACCGCCACCCACTCACACCATACTTCATCAGACCTGTCGAGTGGCGTAACGCTGTGTTACTCGTGATGTGCAGACAAAAACACCCCCATGCCCGGGTGTTCTTGTTGTGCGGGGAAGGTGTGGGTGGAAGGGGGGTTTAGCGGACCCCCTTTTTCCAATTTCGCGCCACCCCCTCTCAGCCCACCGCTTCCTTGCTGACCTGCCTTTGGAGGTGGGGCGGCGGGGGGCTTCTTGGACATGTCACCCCACCCCGCCGTCAGAACCCACTGCACGTTTTGTAACATTCGCTGGGTTGGTATTGTAGCTCGTCGGTTTATTGTTTGTATGTGATGTCCCATGCACAAATGTTCTTAAATTATTTTTGATTTGATGCTTTTGAAAACTGTGTCTCGGCTGTTATTTGTTTTGTATGTGATATTCACCCCACCACAGCACACCACCCCACCCCCCCCCCCACGCCCTATTTCGTGAAATTTGTTTTGTAACCTCCAGAATCATTACTATGCTTTGTTGTAACCTTGTTATAACGACCGATAGTCTAACAGGAACAGTTGTTTTTTTTGGTTTCGCTCATTTGGTACATGTTTGGAAACACTTGACGAACATCTGCACATCCAGAGTGCGTCTCCAACAACAGGGCAGGACATTCGGACGACACTCTCTGCCGCCTTTTTTTGTACCGAGCGAGAGCTATCTGATAAGCCAACCTAAGTAAGACGAACCACATGACAAATCACACAAGACTGACTTATTATGGTGTTCCTAAGCTTGTGCCCGAACCTTTCCTAGTCTTCGTGTGTGCTCCCCACCCAGGAGTGTTCTTCGGGATCCTGCCGAACGGTGGTGCAGGCACGAAAGAGAAGGAGAGGAAGAAGAAGGGTTGCAGGAAAAGGCCGTCCCCATGCCCTGCTGGTGCCAGAAGGGAACATACTAAAGTGGGGGTTCGGCAATGCCACAATGCGGGGCAGAATCACCTTACAAACCGTCGGCCCGTCTCACATGGGAGGCCTCTTCCAGGTGATCACGGCTCAACCGTTCGGACGACATGAGAGGGGCTTTTGTGGACGAACCCTCATAAGACCCCAGGTCCCGCGCACTGGCTGTGGTTCCGAGGGGGGCCCCCGCTGTGGAGGGTGCTTGTGTCAAAGCTGCCGTGTGGCCTTCAGGTTAGTTCGAGGTGGCCCCGAGGGTTCCGGACCGGCGTTCTGTTTATTCGAGTCTTTCCCGCTGAACAAAAACAAGGGACGGCTGCCACCATGGAGCCATGGTGCTGCTCTTCCAGGGCAGGGAACAACAGGGTGTCTGACAAGAGTGAGAAGCCGCTGTTGCATGCCACTGCGGGGCAGGCAGAACAAGCCCTAAGCCGGATTGACCCCACCCCCCCAGGTGTCATCCACGTCCATCCCGGGTCGTTCTTCCACGTTCATTCCGGGTCCAGGCTTGGTTGGCACCCAAATAGCCCGGTTGCCGGCAGGTTCGATTTGCCCTGTCCACTCTCAAGAGAGCGCAGGGTGTGTGCATGCAGTGATGTGCTTCCCCCGTGCTCTGCACACAACTCCCATCATCGAACGGCGGTTCGACAGCCCCCCCCTGACCAGGAATTTTGAGACGGGGGGGGCGAGAAAATGTTTCGGAACCACCCCCAAATAAATAAAATGCGTGACGCGCTAACGAGGCTTGCCTCTGAAACGGATGCCCGTGGTAGGCATGGGCGCAACCAGGCAACTCGCGCACCGTTTATTTTTCTGGGAGGGGGGGGGGGTCGGGATGAACGCAGCCTCTTCTTTGGCCCAGTGACGGGGCATCTTCGCAATGCCAGCCACATTGGCAGCAAGACAAATCACACCACCGCAAAAAGCCAAAGAAAATTACAAACTGCAGTGCGGCTGGCAGCTCTGCTCAGAGCTGTGCCTGCACCACTCTAACAAGAAGTCAAGCCCCTCCCCCCAGAAGAAGAACAGTCGGCGTGACAAGATCAAGCCTTTGCTTGGGATTTGTCGACGCCAACAACAAGAATGTATCCCCCTCCCCCCCTCCCCCCACCCTATACACCCTTTTCTTCACTTTACATGCCTCGTCTCCGCTGTCCCAGCACTCCCAACCCCAAGAACACATGAACGAAGCCAAAGCAAAGACGCTATATTGAATGATTGAACGATGTTCTTCAAGGCCAACAGGCCCTGCAGGTGAGTATCACTGCATCCTGTGGGTTTGGCTGCATCGCACAGCGGTGCCGACCTTTAGCCTTTCTCGGGCCAAGGTGTGGTGAATCGAAAACTGCGTGTGGGGGGGCAATGTGCGGTGTCTTGCCTTTTTATTTTGACGAAGTGTATTGTTATCAAAAAAAAAGTTCCCAATTGGCGTAAGGCCTCGCTTCACCCCCTCTGCAAGGAACGGGTGGGGTGGGGTGATGTGGGGTGGTGCCCCAATGCCTCCCCCCGCACTCCTCGTCGACGGTGTGCAGAGTGAGGTCGAATTAGACCCTCAGGGCAGCAGGAGCGGACCCTGCCGTGCACAGCTGAAAGTTTATCGACTTCCTGGTTTTTTTTTGAACGGTTTCAAGCACGCTCAAAAAAAGCAAGGCAGGCTTTGTGTTGAACTTCCCAAGTGCCACCCCTCCCCCACACCCCCCGATTATCCTTCTTCGCGATGGCCGTCAGCTGCCCTATTGTTGCAGTGCGGAGGGGGGTGGGGGCCATATTTACAACATTTTATAGCACCGCCACCACTCACGTGTGGATATCCTTCATTTACATACATCATGGTCTGGCGGGAATATCGGGTGCGACTTCTGCCTTGTTTTTTTTGTGGAGTTTTCTAGTCCAGAAAATTGCCGGGGAAAAAACACAACACACCGTTACACAGCCTCGTTTGGCGCTTTGAGCCGAATTTCGCTTGCGAGTGGTGAGCCAAACAGACGATGATGTATGGAGAATTGCGATCATATCCACAATGTTCTTTCTCTCTCTCTATTGTGAAAGCAACGCCGAAGCGTTGCGAAGAAGGCCTTGTTTTGTGTGCCACGGCAGTCACACAACACACTGCGCACACGCAGGGTGTGTGTGTGTGTGTCGAGGGAGAGGCTACACACTACACCTGTGCCTCGCACAGCAGCCACCCACAGGACAAGGCCCCACACTCTCTTACTCTCTTCACACTCTCTGGGGGCCCTCGCTACACTCGCAGCTCGTCAGTGAGTGAGGGGAAGTTACCCGCACCCGCACCCGCGCCCGAAGGGCGGGTGGGGCTGTTGCTCGCTTCTTCTCACCCAGGCACACCTGGTAGCGAGGGGCATCCTCTACATACACGTCTCTCTCACGTTTCACTGAAGACGCGCTGCTGGGCAGAGCAGGGGGGGCTATTGCCTCAACAGCTCGATCTTTGCCCGGCAGCTCAGGACTCTCTTGATTTATATTCTGATAGCTCAACGGCCGAGCACCTCGCAGCAGGTCTCGGATAACAACCATGCATTCTGAGTGAAATGGGGGTCGATTCTGCACCTTCATGTTCTCGACTTGACGATCAACCCCCTCCCGGCAGTGCACCACTCCCTGTAGGCGCGAGGGGTTCGGTGATGGCAAACGCGTGGGGCGATGGAGCAGGCCAGGCTTAGCTTGTGATTGCCGGCACCACCAAAAAGGCGGTGTGTGTGGCAGGGAGGGCAGCTCTGTTGCGAACCCCCCCGTGTGTTTGCCGGACCCGGTCTGATTTTTTTCGGAAGCTGGTTAACCCTGCCCAGTATGATTCATAAGAAATGCGGTGGCAGTTCCCCGACTTAAAAATGTGAACGCTGAGCTCACACAAATCGGGAATAGCTGGGGTGTGTGCGCCAAATGGCTTTGTTCGTTTCTCCGTGCTGATGTGTTTCTGGACATGGGATGCGTCAAACCCTGCTGGCGAAAAAAAATGCCCAAAAAAATCAAACCAAATGAAGAAGCCGGATGCCGCGGCGCGATGCTTCAACCAGAATTCCAACAACAATACCAACGTCGAAAAATCCGCCACATGTTCTCCTTTCAACACAGCATTATTTTATCCTGAACTCGGCAACTCGCACCGAACAGCAGCGCGAACAAAACGCTGGAATGGGGTGCTGATGAGTCAAAACCCAAAAAAAATGGGACGCAACACACGCCCTACCCCACACAGGGCAAGCCCCCACCACCCCACCCACCCCCCCCCCCCCCAACACCCCAAGCCTTGCTGTGCCTCTGCCAGCCGCATTGCGCCACACCCACCACCACCACCGACACCACCCCAGGGGACCCCCACATGGCCGCCACATCCGCTGCACAGGACAGCATCGCCGACAGCAAGCTGCTGCGCGACTTCTCTTCCATCCACGATGCGGACACCCTGCGCCTCCAGCTAAAGGACGGCCTCCTTGCCCCTGGCCAGCTTTACATCTGCGCAAAGGAGGGTCGCCGCACCACCGCCACCCACGAGGCAGCACGCGCCGGCGCATTGGATGCCCTCACGCTGCTGGTGGAGGAACACGGGGCAGACCCCGCACAGGCCCTGCCGGGCACGGGGGAGACGCCCCTCCACTGCGCTGCGGCACACCTCCACCGCCACTGCATCGCATACCTGATGGGGCGGCATCCCGGCGCCAGCGAGGCGCTGGACGCTGCGGGGCTCCGCCCCATCGAGCACGCCATCCGCTCCGAAACGGCACTCCCCGAGGCGGAGAAGAGCAAGGCCCTGCAGCCCCTCTTCCAGACGCCACAGATGAAAACCTGTGCCGAGGCATTCATCGCCCGATGCGAGTGGTTCGTCGCCGAGGCGGGTCGGGTTGTCGAGCAGGGTGGGGTGACACGGCCTGCCCAGTCAACACCCTGTGAACCACCCCCCACTGCGGAGAGAGCGCAAGCTATCGCCACAGGCCTGCAGTATCGCGGGGAGCGCCAAGTCTCCTTTGTCGATCCCGACAGCCCCCAGGCATCGCAGCCCCTGCTTCAGTGGGTTCAGTCGCTCCCCTCAGTGAAGCCGCCCCTGGGCTACACCGCGGCGCACATCTGCCAGGTCCTGAGCACCGTGGCGGAGAAGGTCGTCTCCCGGGAGGCGGTGCTCCTCCGCGCAGCCCTCGCCGGGGAGGGGGATGTCCTCGACTGGATGGTCACACTTCCCCTCATGGGGGCGGAGCCCGGTTTTGAGCTTTTCCTCGCAGGCGCGCTGTACACCGCAGATCTTGTCGACGAGGAGAACAAGACAGTGGTGCTGAAGGATCTGGCGGTGCTGTCTGAGGGGCATGGCAGTGCCGCGGTGTCGCAGAAGCTACCCCTCTACTTCACGATGAATGCGGCGATGCGTGCCGCGCCGAAGGCGATGCAGGAGGGGGAGGTGGAGGTGTGGAGGTCCTCGGCACCCCAGGCGCACGTCATCCGCACTTTCGCCCCTCTCATCCGGAAGCTGCAGCTGCTGGTCGAGGCAATGCCGAAGCAGGCCACAACTGTCTTCCGTGGGATTGGGGCAAATATATCCGCAGCATATCGGGTCGGATCGGATGTTGTGTGGAACGCCTTCACCTCAACAAGTCTCGAAAAAGCGGTTGCCCTCTACTTCATGGACAAAGGGAGGGACGGGACATTCTTCGTCATCATCGCGCGCGAGGGGGCTGTCCCTGTTGAGTTCTGCTCCGTCTACAAAAGTGAGGAGCGCGAGCTGCTCTACACAGCGAACATCCGATTCAAGGTTGCGTGGAAGCTCTCCCCTTCCCTGCTCCGCATGATGGGCCTGGGGTTTGACGTGGTGGTGATGCAGGAGGTGCCTGCCGGGGGCGCGGAGGCTGTGGGGCCACCCCCATCCCGCGCGCAGCGCGTGCAGCCCCTGAAGCTCCTCCGGGAAGTGATCAACCACACCGTGGGGTTTTTCAAAGAATACCTCTCTGTATATGTCGAGGGGAGGGTGGGACCCGACAGGGTGACGCCGGAGCGCCAGACACAGCCCCTCTCGCAGCACATCGCGGCGTGGCTGGGGCAGGGCCGGGGGCAGCGCCCGTCGCAGCTGCTTCTGGGCGACGCCGGCACCGGCAAAACCTCCGCAGCGGTCGCGGTGGTGTCATGGCTCATCAACGGGCTCCCAGACGGGCCGGGCGACACCCCAACACCGAACACAGCAGACACCTTCCCCATCTTCATCCCACTCCCGGTGCTGAAGGAGCGGCTTGTCGCGCCGGGGGGCCTCGATGAATACGTCTGCACCTCCTTCGGCCTCACCCCGGATATGCTCTCTCTGCTTGGGGAGGTGTACGACGTGGTGTTGGTGCTGGACTCGTTGGATGAGGTCGGGCTCTCAAAGGAGGTGATGCACAGCGCGATCCACGGCGGGGGTGGGCGGAACATCCTCTCGCTGCACCCGTGGTGCGCGCAGCACTGCAGCGTGGTTGTGACGTGCCGTCCGGAGTATCTCACGGCGGCAGACCTGCTCCCCTCGCAGATCTGCGGCGCGTCTGCCGGGGTGTTCTACCTGCAGCCCTTCAGCGACCCCGACATCCAGAGCTACATCATGAAGGCATACAGGGGCCCCGAGGCTGAGGGCGGCAGCGGCGCCGCCGCCCTCCTGGGGCACCTCACAGCAGGGGGCTGGGCGGAGAAGATGCGCAACCCGTTCCTCCTCTATATGGCGGTGTACTCCTCGCAGCAGCTCGACTTCGGCACCACGGAGGCACTCCCGGATAACGTTCTGTTCGATGCATTCATCAAGGCGGTGGTGTTGGAGGGGCTGCAGCGCCTGGGGTGCGGCACAGACGCAGCGACTGTGGAGAGCGCCATGCGCCTCGGCGAGCTCATCGCATGCGACATGCTGGACAGGGGTGAGTTCCAGGGGGGCATGCTGGGGGCTCTGGAGAGGGCTGCTGCGGTGTTGGAGGTGGGGCAGGAGTCGCTCCACGCCCACTTCAAATGCCTCCCGCTCCGCATCGACGACTACGGCGACAGCGGCAGCGCCTTCACATTCCGGCACAAGACCCTTCTGGAATACCTGGTGGCCCGCAGGCTGTGGCGCGAACCCCGGGAGACTCTCACACACCGCCTGGGGTCGCACTGCTTCAGCAAGATGGCACCCAATGTTGTCACATTCTTCGGACACGAGGCATCGCTCGGGAGTGCATGCCGTGAGGAACGCCTCCGTGGCGAGCTGTACCCTCTCGTGGAGCGGACGCGCGACAGGGAGCGTGCGACGGAGCAGGCCCGGCGCATCGCTTCCAACGCGCTGTCCCTGATGTGCCACGCGGGGGTGACCTTTGGTGACCTCCCCCTCAACGGCGTGTGGATCGAGGAGGCGGATCTGCGCTCCGCCGTCTTCTCCGGCACCAACCTCAGCGGAGCGCGCCTCAACAGCTGCTGGGTGGGTGGTGTCTTCTTCTCGGGGTGCGACCTGTCGGGCTCTGACTGGGCAGAGTGCGACTTCGGGATCTGCGCGCCCCCCGTCGTCGATAGGAACAGCGGGTTCTCCGACCTCTGCGTGCAGTCCTGCGGGAAGAAGGCATGGGCCTTCGGCGGGGGATTCCCTGTCCTGTGCGACCTGGAGGCAGGGGTGGTGGATCGATCTGTCGCCCTCGCGCCAAAGGGATATGACCCGGGGGAGAAGCGGCCCCTCTTCACAGGGGTAGTGGAGAACGACCGCAGCAGGATGGTGTGCGTGTTCTCCTCTGCAGGGAGCGAGGAGAAGGACATCCTTATCGTCGATACCGACACATGCGAGGTTGTGGCGCGGTGCGCTGCGGCGGCTGATCTCGGTGACGCGTATCAGGCGTCGCAGGACACGCGCTTCTTCCTGCTGGGTGGGCTCGCCACCCTGATCCTTGCGAACAGGGCTGTGCTGATGCTGTTCGACCTCGCCTCCAGCACCCTGGTGCGATCTGTGGAGCACGGCCTGCCGGGGGGGTTCCCGCTGCACCACTTCCTCACGGAGCACTTCTTGGTGTGCATCACCAATGGGGGGAGCATTGCGAAGCTCTACGATCCTTCCCTGGGGCACGTCAAGACGATCCAGCTGGGAAACCAGAGTGGCTTTGCCTGCGCGCCGGATGGCGCGATCGTCGCGCTGACGATGGGCAAGGCGATGTATTATAAGCTGACCCCGGAGTCGGTTGCAGGTCTGGAGGAGGGCGCCATGGCGAAGCGCGACAGGATGCACAGCGCGCCCGGCGGGGAGGTGGTGTACACCCCCTGCGGCGCGAAGATGATCTGCGTGTTGGAGCGCCTCTCGAGCATCTCCGTGTTGGATGCCACGACAGGCAAGCCCGTCATCAGCTTCAACCAGGGCGGGCCGCAGAAGGTGGTCCTCATCCCCAACTCCACCAAAATCGCGGTGCTCGGGAGTCATGGGAGGGACATCTACACATGGGACCTGGCTGGGGCCAAGGAAGAGGTGTCTGGCGACACATATGGCTCTGCTGCGCAGGCGCGCTGCGTGCCTGTCACCATCCGGGGCGACCTGCTGTTCTGCTGGCACGGGGCGAGGACGCTGAAGTCGTTCGACATCACCACATCGAGCACTGTCAGGAGAGTCGTCTTCCCGGAGCTGCTCTCCAGCAGCAGCTGCCTGTCGGTGTGCCAGGGCATTCTGTTCTGCAGCAACGCCTTTGCCGTGACAAAGGAGACCCCGAAGAAGGACTCACCCGCCGAGCTTTGCGGCGTGTGCATGCGGACTGGCGCTGTCCTCAAGAGAATCGAGCTCACCAAAGGGCTGTGGCCACTGCGGGTATGCTGCGCGGCTGGGAACATCCTCGCGGTGGAGGCATCGGAAGGCGCCTGCATTGTGGACTACGACAAGGGCGTGGTGAAGGGCACGGTGATGCTGGGCGACATCGCACACAAGCCGGAGCTCCGCGAGACGCATCGGCAGAAGCTCGCCTGCATCGCCCTCTCGCCCGATGGGGCGTATCTCTACTTCTGCGTGGAGAACACTCATAAGACGGAGAAGGCGTCGGGGGGCTTCCCGCTGGTGCACAGCTTTGTGGTGGTGGTGGAGGTGGCCTCGATGCAGGCGGTGAACGTGCTGGAGCCCACCGTGACGGAGCAGGTGAAGGGCGGTGGGGAGAAGGTCACGCCCTGCAAGATATTCGGGCTGCGCGAGGTGCAGTCTGCCGGGCACAACGAGGTGCTCGTGTGTGCGGTGAAGCAGGGGGGCCAGCCGCACTGGGGCCCGTCCCGCTTCCAGGTGTGGGGGTTCGACGCGTCGCAGCCGCGCGCCAGCTTTGAGGTGCATGACGGGGTGTCGAACAGGTCGCAGTACTCCATGTCTGGGGAGGTGATGGTGCTCGCCAACCACTCCGAGGTGATTGTGTACAACTTTGCGTCGCAGAAGAAGCTCAGCCTCCGTGTGCATACGGCAAGTGTCTCCGCTGCCCTCATCTCCCCCTGTGGCACCCGCATAGCCACACACGGCCAGGATGGCCGTCTCATTGTGTGGGGGTTCGACAAGACTGCCGAGACGTTTACCCTGAAGACCGTCATCGGGTCGCGTCCTAACCAGGCATCCACCTACAAATGCACAGGCATCGACACCATTACACCAGAGGCAAGCCGCAACGGGTGCTTCCTCTCCCTCGGAAAATGAACTGTGCAAAGGAGTGGGTCGATGGGGTGGGGTGGGGGTGGGTGGGTGGGGGTGTCCCGTGTTGTTCAGTTTGTGGTGATTTCGCATGATTTCTCCCCTCCCCCCCCTGCCCCGGCACCCCCTCCATCGGTTTGCCCTTCATGTATATATCCTCTGCCTCGAGGGAGGGGGGGGGGGTAGGGGGGGTCAAATGCCACCCTTTTACGTGGACAAACACGATTTTTCAAAAAACCGGCGCAGAGGCCCCAAAGCCCCCGTAAACCCTCCAAACCCCCCCAGATCGGTCCGGAAACCCATCGAACCCCACTTTTCCACCATTCCGGGCACCTCAGGTGCCCGAATTGGGGTACCTAAATTTTGTGCCACCGTTTGGTACCGTACAGTGCCACTGTGTGGGAGGTTGGAAAAGAAAATGCCCCAACACACCACATCTGAGGGTTGCAATGCATGTTGCTTGCCAACCACGTCATCCGGTGGGTGTCAGGCGCTATGTAGGTGGCATTAGCCAGGTCTTCGATGTGTTCTGGCTTGTATATATACCTCCCTGCCACCATGCACCGGGAGGCTGCCTGTAGGTACGGAACAGTCCAGATGGTCGTGTGATTCCTGTGCAGCAGTGCTCCACAACCGGGATGTGTTGACAACGACTGTTGCAACACGAGCTGTACATTCCGGGAACACATGAAGTGCGCTGTCGTGGTACCCATTGTGCCAGAATTGGTAGTTGCTGCGGTCTACTTTGCCTGGCCCAAGAGCACTGGTACTGAACGGTGCAATATGCGTGGCGAGGTGAATACAACGGAAGCGCGCAAAGTCAATACAGCTCTCGGATGGCGGGTGGTGGTGCCACTAGTGTGTGACGTTCACTCGAGGATACAACGCATCACAATGAATCAGCAACCGTGGACCGAGTACAATACGCTCTCTGTGGCTGGTGTGGGGGACAAAGGCAGTGCCTGTGCCGCAGGCAGGGAGGTATATATACAAGCCAGAACACATCGAAGACCTGGCTAATGCCACCTACATAGCGCCTGACACCCACCGGATGACGTGGTTGGCAAGCAACATGCATTGCAACCCTCAGATGTGGTGTGTTGGGGCATTTTCTTTTCCAACCTCCCACACAGTGGCACTGTACGGTACCAAACGGTGGCACAAAATTTAGGTACCCCAATTCGGGCACCTGAGGTGCCCGGAATGGTGGAAAAGTGGGGTTCGATGGGTTTCCGGACCGATCTGGGGGGGTTTGGAGGGTTTACGGGGGCTTTGGGGCCTCTGCGCCGGTTTTTTGAAAAATCGTGTTTGTCACCCCCATTTGACCCCCCCTACTGGGGGGGGCTAAATAGAAGCCCCCCCCCCCCTTGTATTCGACGTAGGATCGAGTTTTTTTGGGGGTTTTCGAGGGCCCAAAATTTTAGCCAATTTTTGCAGTGGGTGGCCAAATAGAAGGGGGGGGTCAAATACAAGGGGGGGGGGCTTGTATTCGGCGGAAGCCGAATTTTCCAAATTTTGGTGAATTTTGCCCCAGGTCACCTCGTGGAATCGCGATTTTCGCCTTCCATTGCACTATTCGGAATCCGTGCGGATCGTGGTGGGGTCATTTTGTGGGTGGAGGTGCCAAGTATCACACATGAAATGTGGGTCTGGTTTGGGTCCTGATAATGGGAGGATATTCCCGGGAGTCAGCAACCTGCGAGGACCCCCACACTGGTGTCCAAAAACCCGTTCCTTTGAATGTTCGGATTCCGTGCGGACCGCAGTGGGGTCATTTTGACCATGGGGTGCCTGTTATGACTGGAAAAACCGGTTGAAAATTTGAAATTTGGCTGAAATTCGGCTTCCGCCGAATACAAGCCCCCCCCCCTTGTATTCGGCGAAAAATTTTATGGATTTCGAATTTTCAGACCCCCCCCTTCTAATAGGCCCCCCCCCTTGTATTTGACCCCCCCTTCTATTTAGCCCCCCCAGTAGGGGGGGGGGGCTTGCGGCGGATGAACGCCTTTCGGCGCTCCGCAGCAAGGCCCTCTTCCCTCTCTGAGGGCAGATGTTGCATAGACACGTCATCGCGATGGTCCAAAAGGAGTCATTCGCACGACTGCCCACCCATTTCTGTGGGATGCGGCTGATGTTCATAGTGGTAGGGAAACCCGCAAAAGCCTTGTGGCTGGGAGTTGTCGGAGCTGCTCGGGGCAGCCAGGCCACTCCCGCCGCCCCTGGCAGGCCCTGGGCACGTTACACATGCAACAGGTTTCTTTCTTCCTTGCTGGAGTTCCGCTCGACTCTGACGAACGGGCGCCATCTCTCCCTGCATATTTTCTTTTGACGACCACTTGCAATACGCAAGGTTGGAAGGTCGGAAGGGGCTGAGGGAAACACCGCACAACTCACAGCAGGAGATGCATCCTCTTTCCTTCCCCGATGACCAGCCCCTCCGCACGCGAACTGATACAACAGCGAGCAGACCCGGATGACCTGACCCCCTACCCCCCCAGGCCCCCCCCCCCCCTTCTCCCTCTCTTCTTTGTATCCTCTGACCGAGCAAGACTCCCCCACACCACACCACACCACACCAGCCCTACACTGCGGCTCCCGCGGGGCGGGGTGCCGGCGGGGCGAACGGAATGCTTCGCTCCGACAGCTACGGCGACGAGCCTGGCGGCGGCGCTCTGGGGGAGTACTACACAGAGCCCTCCACACCGGGCCACGACGGGGATGCCGACGACAAGGACAGGGTCAAGGTGAGCTACCTCACGAGCAGCCAGTACCGGGGCACGGTGGTGCACTTCTTCCAGACTGTGGAGGCCGCACAGCAGGGTATCGACAATGTGCACCGCCAGCGCCGCACCTTCGGGCTTGTCGACTCCTATGACTACAGCAACGACATACACGTGGGTGTGACGCGCTGCGTCATGGTCTCCAAGATAGAGGAGATCTCCCTGCCCTCCCACGAGCTGCGCGTCCTGCTGGGCCCCTTCACCGAGTTCGACGTGCTGTGCCAGGGCAGCAGCATGCTCGACTTCATCCGCACCATCGGGGCGCTGTTCTCCCCGGAGGTGCCCGGCAACCCCATGATCCTGCTGCAGGTCGACGAGCGCCACCAGAAGATGTTCTACACCGCGAAGCACACCTCTGCGGCAAACATGCGCACGGTGCGGTGCAACGTCTTCCGCGGCAAGCTGGAGTCCATCGCCCCCAAGAAGCCACGCCGCCACTCCGGGGATGCACCCCGCGGCAGCCCTGCGGGCAGCGGGGAGGGAGCTGGCCTGCAGCCGCAGCAGGTTGACTTCGGGGCGGTGCAGCAGCAGCAGCAGCAGCAACAACATCAGCAGCAGCATGCGCCACCCCCAGCGACGCCCAACCCAGCTGTGCATGCGGAGTCTGTCAACCAAGACCTGCAGCGAAAAGTGGCGCAGCTGCAGGAGGAGCTGCAGCTGCGCCAGCGCGGGCAGGACATGGCAGAGGTGGAGCTGCGCCGGGAAATCGCCGGGCTGCGGGACGAGCTGCGCCGGGCAACCAGCCCCCCCCGGACAGACCAGTCGCCGCTCTACACGGGGGGGTCCACCGCGACGCCGTCGGCCCAGGCTGCGGCGCACCCGCCGCCGGGCCCCCCTCCGGTGTGGCTGGAGCCGTATAAGCTGCAGCAGCAGCAACATCAGCAGCATCAGCATCAGCAGCAGCAGCACCCGCAGCCGCAGCGGTCGCTCTTCGACGACAAGTCTGACAACGCAGACCCCCGCGGAGTGGCACACCCGCAGTACCTTCTGGGTGGTGCGGCCCTCGCAGGCACCCCCGTTGCAGAGGCGCGGCACGTCAGCCCCTTCGCCACCCGTGGTGGTGGTGGTGCTGCGCTGGATGCTGTTGGCGGCGGCGGTGGCGCGCTCCGCAACCCACCGCCCGGTCACATCCTGCAAGGGGGTGGCGGGCAGCAGTTCCAGGGGGGCTTCCAGGGTGGTGCGGGTGGCAGGGGGCAGGGGCCCTTTCTGGGGAGCCCGCAGACGCCGGGGTCGATTTGGGGCTTTTGAGCGGGCAGAAAAAAAATCGCGGGAGAAGCTGGCCGGAACAAGAGTGAATTGCAAAACCCTGAAGAGAAAAGGCGAGAGCCGAAAGGGGATTTGCCACCCCCCGATTCGCGAGAACACCCCATGCTCCTGTCGCGCGGTGATGTTTCTGCAAGGATTTGCACGGGCCCAGTTTCCTCCGTTAGTGTTCAGGGTCGGTGCCAGCACCCCTCCTCCCCCCAAGTGTGTGTGTGTGTGTGGTTTGTGTATACTGTAGATATTTCCCCCTTCCCCATCCTTCGTCTCCACATCCCACCGTCATACGCTATGTGTGACTCGGAGGCTGAAAACGACTGCTGCCGATGAGTTGTATTAAGCCGAACTCAAGTGGGGTTTGCTCTGATATGGCAGTGTCCTCGGCATGACTTTGAAAGCGCCGTCTTGACATCCTGTTGGATTGAACCCTCACATCACACCCTCAACCCACTGACGCTCTGACATGCAGGAGAGGGATGGGGAAGAGGATGAGAGTCCTATATAACGGCTATCGCTCCTCATATTCGGCGGTAGACTTGCCTCAGTGTTGGTACGGAGAGTGAAGCCACTCCCACACACCACCTCCATTGAAGCCCCTCTCCCCCCCCCGATGGGAAAGTCCTGAAGGCCAACAGCCAGTCTGCACTCCCCGGATTCCTGAGGGCATGCTGGCGGCAGCATATGGGCCTCCGAAACCCGTATACCTTCCCCTTGCGCCTGTGCTCCCCACTCCCACCTCCCCCGCCCGCCGCTTTCAGATTCTTAGATTCTTTCACGTTTTTTTTGACACAACAAAGCCAGTTGTTTATGATGATGTCGCGCTGTCAAACACACAGCTTTGACACAGAGTGGAGGCAGATGCACCCCTTCACTGTAAAACAACGAAGGTACAGATGCAGGTGCGATATAGAGGGGAACAGAGAAACGGGGTGTGCGTGTGTGTGATGGGGTTGTGCGAAAAGGGGGGATGGTTCCACATGGTGCACTCCAAAGGAGGGGGGGGGGGTGTGTGTGAAGGTGAACTGCACAAGCAATAAACGATTCGAGGGGCTGTGATTGGCTCCTCGCTCGCGGCTGATGCTGGTGCCGGCCGTTGATGTAACACACATGAGGGGGAAGATATGCGCCCGTAATATCCAGTGGCGACGGAGATGGCGGTAGAGACAGCTTGATGGGTAGCCCCTTCCGCCGACCCTATCTCCCCCCCGCCCTTCACAGCGCATTAGTCGACGAGATGACTAGTTATCTGATGAGTGCCCCAACCCCACACTGCACAGGGTGGCAGGAGGAGGCATGCAGCAACCCACGCCCCCACAGGTCAACACCCGCCCCCTCCCCCTCCCCCTCCCCCCACACTCCTCCAACCCCGAGCCCTTCCGGCTTTTTTTCAGAGGGGCTGTGTGTGCCCTACCCCATACACCGCCACCATTTTGCCTTACGCCAAAATGGAAGCTGAGTCAGGCCGACCGCCGACGCCGGATGGGGCTGCGTCGCACAGGGAGCAGCTGCGTCATATGACGGACGCGGAGGTGCGCGCGTATGAGATGAAGGTGACCAACGTGCTGGTGGACCACCCGCTGAAGCTGATGTGCTGCTGCACTGTGCTGTTCTTCATCCTGTGCTTCGTGTCGTTTGGGATGATCGGGTTCAAGATCTCCGAGACCTCCTTTGAGGACAAGCACGACATCCGCACAGAGAGGCACGAGTCTGCCACCGTGCTGCGCGACCTGATCGAGAATCAGCCGTCAGGGGAACCCGCTGCCGTCTCGGTGCGTGGGCCACGCCAGCTCATGCGGTCTGTCCCCCTTGCCTCCTTCACCCTTGTGTACGACGGGAAGGGCGGGGATGTGCTGACGCTGGAGCGTATCCGCTTCATCAAGGAGACGGAGGACCGCATCCTCGTGCACCCTGACTACAAGCACTTCTGCATCCTGCAGCGGCTGAACCCTGTGAACGGGACACCAGCTGCCTGCCCCGGTGTGGACTGCCCGCTGTCGCGCACGCAGTGGGAGTACGCCACGACGAAGCCGATGCCAGGTGATGTGAAGGCGGTGTGCAAGGCGCCGGAGCTGTCCTTCTCGTGGCTGATGTGGAACTTCCGTGTCGCGGTCAACAACAAAGAGTGCAACGTGGAGACAGACTTCCAGACCTGTGTCGACACGGGGAGGCCTGTGCACATGGTTGCCCTGGATGACGGGCGCACAATGGCGGACAGGCTGAACACCGTGGAGCTCGGCGGAGTGGAGCCCACGCAGAAGGAGATTGACGCCATGGTGCGTGTGTTGGAAAGGCTCATCCGCAACCGTGACCCGCAGTTTGGGTACATGGGGTACTTCTTCGACAAGAACTTCGGCCGCGACGACCTGCCTGCGTCTGAGCGGTTCCATTCAAAGTTCGTCCGCTCCGACCTGGGCCTCGGGGGTCCCATGCCGCTCACGGACCCGACCGGACACGGCACACCCTGCCACGAGCGCGACACAGAAGCTGCGTGTGTGAAGGGGAGCAGCGGTGACCACACGCACTGCTCCTGGGTGGACTGGGCAGGTCCCAACCGCAACCTCCAGGGATGTGTCGTGACGCAGTATTTCGAGGTGAGCCGTGACCGGGAAGCTGTGACGAACGAGGACCAGAAGAAGGAGAGCGGGAAGTGGTTCTCGAAGCCCATCACCAACGACCTGGACGACCTGGATGGGCCTGTTGACGTGCTGTACATGGCGGACGGGACGCTCTTCGACAAGTTCAACGAAATCCTCCTCCGTGACTCGCTGCTCGCGATGATTGCGTTCTTCTTCGTGTACCTCTACCTGCAGATCCACACGGGGTCCTTCATGCTGGCGTCGCTGGGCATGCTCCAGGTGATCATGCCCTTCCCTCTGGCATACTTTGTGTACTACTCCATCTTCGGGATCAAGAACTTCTACGGGCTGTCGACGCTGACGCTGTTCATCGTCCTGGCGATCGGTGCGGACGACATCTTCGTCTTCATGGACTCGTGGGTGCAGGCGGGCGACAAGCCCCGCAACGACACCTGCACCTACCTGAAGGGGCGCTTCACACACGCGTGGAAGATCTCGGCCACCGCCATGGGCATCACGTCGCTCACCACGATGAGCGCCTTCATCGCGACGATGTCCACCCCGCTCGACGAGGTTGCCTTCTTCGGGGCCTTCGCTGCCCTCCTTGTGATGTTCGACTACATACTGGTGATGACCTTCTTCGCCTGCTCCGTCGTGGTGTACCACCGCTACTCGGAGTACACCCTGGGGTGCTGCTGCTGCGGGGCACAGGCTCTGGGGGCATGGTTCAACTGCTGCACGTGCTACACCACGATGCTGGATAACGAAGCGGACCACCCGGGGTGCATGGAGTCCAAGATGACCGAGGCCCGCACATACGAGACACTGGAGGAGGCACGCGACGCGCTGGGCCCGCAGCTCGACTTCTCGCCACGCAAGGCACACCACCACCACAAGGCAAACCCGGAAGACGAGAAGCATCTTCTCGCAGGCGACCCTGAGTACAAGCGGCGCAGGATCGCTGGGTTCGTGATGATGGGTGTCGCGTTTGTCCTCTACGCCGCAGGGTTTGCCATGCTGTTCGGCCTGCACAGCAGCGAGCCGAAGAAGTTCATGACGTGGATCGTCGTCATCCTGCTCGGCCTCATCCTCTTCTGCGCTGCGATGAACGCCTTCCGTGCCGCAGGGGACCGGATCAAGCAGCTGGGGCTGTCGCTGACACACGACGGGTTCTTCCGCACCACACTCGGCCCCTTCCTCTCGGGCAAAAGCGGTGCCGGGCGCAACACATTTGTCCGCCTGCTGCCCGCCATCATCATGGTTGGTGTGTGGGGGTGGCTCGTGTCGGAGGCCAGCACGCTGAGCCCCACGACGAAGACGGAGCAGTGGCTCCCTGACTGGCACCCTATCCAGCGGCTGTTCCTCGCCATGTCCGACGAGTTCGCCTCCTCCGAGCGTGTGTTCGTGCAGGAGGTGTTTGTGACGATTGGGGTGGATGCGAACAACCCACTGGACAGGTCGAACTGGGACAGGTGGAACGTCAGCAGCAAGGGCGAGGTGAACCTGGTGACCGACAGGAACAAATACGCGCTGTACTCCACAGAGGAGTTCCAGAAGTTTGTCCTCACATTCTGCGACGACATCCTGAAGCAGAGCGTTGACTCGAATAAGAAGCTGCAGAGGACCAACGTCCTCAACCCTGCGTCGCGCGATCAGAACTGCTTCATGCGTGGCTTCAAAGACTATGCCATTATGAAGGGGAAGACGTTCCCCGTCCCGCAGGCTGAGTACGTGGGGCTCCTGTGGGAGTACGTGCAGTATGAGGAGACGCTTGTGCATAAGAACGGTACATACCTGTACCCTTCGGATGTGCACCAGGACAAGGTCCTGTTCAACTTCCCCGACCCTGAGGCGCCGCCCACCGGCGTGGAGGCGATGGTGCTCACCTTCAACACGACGCTGAAGCGGCGCGGGAACAGCAACTCCCTCCTCCGGGACTGGTATGACGAGTGGCAGGACAACCTGGACAAGGTGATAGAGGGCGAGCCGCAGTGGATCACCGACATCTACGGCGCCACCTTCCCGCTGCAGGGGCACATCATGCAGTCCTCCGGGGCGTGGGTGTGGATGCACACGCAGAGCGTTCTGGTGAAGGGTGCCATCAACGGCACCGCCATGTCCCTTGGGCTTGCGGCCATCGTTGTCTTCTTCGGAACCCTGAACGTCTGGATCTCAGTGCTGGTGCTGCTGGAGCTCTTTGGGGTGGTGGGGTACGTGCTGGGTATGATGTCCCTCATCGGGTGGGAGCTGGGCACCATCGAGTCCGTCGCAGTGACCATCCTCGTCGGGCTGAGTGTGGACTACGTGGTCCACCTCGCAGTGCACTACACGCACTGCCACGTCGATGGGTCTGATGGGGACGTCACGGAGCGCCAGCAGCGCGTGTTCGCAACAGCAGTGGAGATGGGCCCCACAGTGCTGGGCGGTGCCGCAACCTCTGTGGGCACCGCGCTGGTGCTTCTGCTGACATGGGTGCAGTTCTTCTACAAGTTCGGGATCTGCTTCCTCTTCACCATCCTCTTCTCCTACATCTGGTCCATGTTCTTCTTCCTGCCCCTCATGAGCGTCGTCGGGCCGCAGAACGAGTTCCTCAGCATCCGCCCCCTGCTCGAGAGGTGCCTCCCGAAGTTCTTTGCACCCGCACCGCGCGTCGGGACCCTGGAGGTGCCCACCGAGATGGAGGCGAAAGTGCTGCCCGCCTCGGCTGTCACCCTCGGGCCTGGCGCCACCCCCACCGGGCAGGGCGCTGGGATGCTGGGTCCCCCCAGCTACGGGCTGGCAGGGCCGCACCAGGGGCAGCCTGTGTACACCGCGCCCCAGCTGTACCCCACTTTCCAGAACCAGCACCAGAACCACCGCCAGCACCAGCAGTTCCCGACCCACACCTACTCTCCCCCGCAGTCGCCCACATCGGGCAGGCTTTGAGGGCCCTGTGGAAGCGGCAGCTGGCTGTTGGCGTGGGGGATGAGCCTGGTGTTAAAGCAGAAGTATTATGGGTACGCATAAAGGCGGGGGTGGGAATGGGGGAGGGGGGGGGGGGATGAAATAGAAATAATCCCCCAGCAGAAGCAGCAGCAGCAGCAGTCCCTGTTTGTCAGGGCTCTCTCTGCATGTTTCAAAAAAAAGGAAATGAGAACAGGAGATCGCAACGCACGGAGGGAAAAATAATGACCGAGCTCTCGCAGTGCTCGGGGTTGACGGCCCCAAATATCAATATCGTTCAAAACAAAAGGACACCCAGACTTATGCTTTGAGACAGGCTTCCCCCCTTCATGGCAACTGCCAGCTGTACATTTCCACGGGGTATGAGGGGGGCGGAGGTGGTTGAGCCACCCGTTTTGTTCTGCTGCCTGCTCGAATTTTGCTTCTGGGGATGTCTTCCTGCTATATCCGGCAGAGTTTTTTTTCGGCGTTATTTTTTTCTCTCTCACAAAGTTTGAAGAGCAAACCAAATGACGAAATAAAGGGCGAAAAAAATGCACCAATACGCGCCGTTTTCTGCATTGGAGCGCGGAGGCGCCCTCTGATAAAAAAATCTATCAACTATTTTTGCCCTCCGGGAAGACGGGGGCGGGTGGGCAGGGTGGGGGACCGGTGTGGGGCCGACAATCCAAAACAAAGAAAAATGCCTCCACATTTTTTTCCCCCTTTCGGAACAAGGGAAGCCGCCACACCGCTCCTCCCCTGGCCCGCCCCCTCCCCCCACTCTTCCCAGTGATTCGCTCGAAGCTTTTCATGTGCGGGGGTTTTTATTGGCCTTCCCTACTGCCGACCTGCACCTGACTTGCCCGACCCCTAACTGCTGTTGCACTCACATTTTCCCCCCCACCCCACCATTGCGTTAGCTTGTTTGTCACGCAACATGATGTTTTTGCGCGGGGAGGGGGGGGGGGGGGAGTGTCATTTTCAGTTTCTATTTCCGTCGCCCCCGAGAAAACTTCACTCTCTCTTCTCAACAGGCGGGCGATGATTTGTAGAAGTGTGTGTGGGGGAGGGGAGGAATCATCCAGCAACAGTCAGATTTGGCTGGATGGGATGCCGAAAAGACTGCCGAACAGGCCGACCTCCATCGGCAAAAGGGCCCTACCCCCACCACCCCCCTACGACCACCACACATACACTGCGCACGCAGGGGAGGTGTGCCGGTGGGGGATGGGGAAGGCTGGGCACAGAGACTGCCACATACAACAGCCCTTCTACAAACCAAGCTTCTCTCCCTCTGACTCTGTAACCACGTATATGTCTCTGCTGCCAGACCCCCCGCCTGCTTGGGTGAGTTCTGGGCGTGACCTTGATACCCTTGCCCTTGCACAAAAAATGCCATGAAGGGACTGATGTTCCCTACCCAAAAAACCCTGCGAGCACGCGTCTGCTTTTTTTTGGCGTGGGGTCCCCAAAAGAGTTCTCACTTGCGAATGCGGAGGTGTCTCGAATAGTTCAAAGTCCGGCTTTGCCTGGGCGTCTGAGTTCTGGCGCTGTGCGATGATCTTCGATTCCCCCAAAGAGGGGCCGCCTCATCCTGAGCTGTCGCGGCCCCTTGTTCAGGAACCACGGCCACACACCATCCCCCCCGCACGAGATTTACATCGATGGCCAAGAGAAGAAATCAATTCGCTCAAAAATGTTCAAAAATAGGTGCAAAAAAATCAACATAGCAAAAAAGGACTGTTCTGGCAGGTTCACAGTTTCACCTCTACCTCCACGGCATAGCCGCACGCCTTTCTCGGCTTTCGCAGACCATTTTCCGAAGCCCTGCGAGAGGAAAAAAGGGAAAGGTTGTGTGTGTATGTGGGGGAGGGGGTGTTGTGTTTTTTTGGAAACAAAAACAAGACGAGAAAATATTCTGCAAGAGGAATATAGAGGAATAAAACAACGTGCGCCACGCCAAACTTGCCTTGTCCCTTATCTCATTCCATCCCTCCCCACACACACACTCCCCCACTTCCAATTGCCGGGAAAAAAATACAACTGAAACAAGCAAATACTGTGTGTGACGATACAGGTGGCAAAGGCACTATTGTCTCATCGGTGTCAAAACATCCACCACCCCTGCCCCACTTTCTTAGAGGAACGAAAAAATGCTAGTAGGTCAAAAAAAACACGAAGGGCGAAAGGGCTCGGTGGGTGTATCGGCCGGGTTCGCAGTATTGATGTGATTAAGCTTCTGTTCGGACCCGGACCCATACCATGCGGGGCAGGCTCCCGGCTCAGGGATGTTCTACTTCAGGTGTGACCCGCTGTGCTCCGTCATCATTTTTTTTGATTTTGGGAAGGTGTTGGCAGATCCCAATCCCGGGAAAATGTCTTCAAACCCCCCCCCCCCCTCAACTGAGAGAGAAGCTGACAACGAACTTTTTTTGGGCGCTCCAGCCCCCCCAGTGTTGTTAGAAACCGAGTTTTAAACATTTTAAACGTTTTAAACGTTTTAAAGTTTAAAACGCCGTTTTAAATTACCGTATACGTAAATATTATGGAACGTAAATATTATGGAACGGGCCCATTTTTGCCCGGTCCGTTCCATAATATTTACGTTCCATAATATTTACAGGGCCAGTTGGGGACTCGGTGGTGAGGATGGCTTGCCTCAGGAATCGCGCGAAAAGTGCACGAGTAGGTCCCGTCAGGGACTCTGTATGCCGTCCGATCACCTGGTCCAAGTCCCCGAGTCGCAGAAAGCCCTGTAAATATTATGGAACGAAAAAAATCTGGAACGCCAACCCACCAGCGTTCCAAAATATTTACGTTCCATAATATTTACGTTCCAAAATATTTACGTATACGGTATTTAAAACGGGGTTTAAAACGGCAAAAACCCCTGCAAAATATAGGGGGAGACTTTTCGATTTTTTTTTCTGGAACCCAAAATTGGTCGTTTTGGGCCATCTGAAGCCATCTTCGGCAAAAAAATCCAATTTTGAGGCTCCCTGGGGGTCCCAAATGGGTGAACAAATTCCCTGTGTGAAATAGCCTATTGCAGGCCTTTTGAGCATGATCAGGCAAACACAGCTGTGTGGCAGGGCTTTCTGCGAAAATTCGCCTCCTGGTGAAGTGGGCTACTTTTCACCCTCCATTCACCCTGGCCTCAACCCGTTCCTCTGCTCACCCTGACGCAAGCTCATGCCCTCATCGTTGACAATCACCCAGAAAAGATTCAGGATGGTACAGTACAGACTCGGGTGCACGAACGATCCAACGGTGGTGCCTGTTTGACTTGCTGGTGTATGGTTGATCATTGCTTGTTACGTACATTTCGCTTTCTCAGCGCCCCCGCCTTCACCGAAACCCGATGCCCAACACGAGCGGTGTGGCGCCCGTGGTACTGACCCCTTCGGACCTTAACTCCAGCGGTAGCCGCCGGTTTCTTCAAAGAAACTCATCAATGATGTCCCCCCAGAGTGCAGGTTCCTGCTGCCTACCCACGATCATTAGGGTGCCGGGAGAATGGCTAGGTGATCAATAATTGTCCCAAACACTAGCTTGGCAACAGCCAGAGCAACCCCAGGTGGGGCGCAGCCGAGTGCTGCAACCATCGTTCTGACAGCAACAACATCACCTGGCTGTCTTGTTGAACACAGCCGTGATGAAGCTGGCTGCACTTCCTGTTTGGAGTTCATCGGGATCCGTTCTGCAAAAGTGAAAGTTGGAGGCAAAGAATACATGACGAGGATGGTTACGCCTTTTGTAGGCTTCTCTCGATCAGAGAAGTCGGGCGTCCATAGGAGAGTAAAGAGAATACAGATATGCTCCTCTCAAAGAGGGGCAGGCCAAAGGTAGGCTCCAGGTGGCAACTGGAACTGTGCAACTTTTCCAGAAGGTGCTTCCAGGACTGTCGAAGGAGCTGGTGGAGTTCGCTGGGTCCATTGCCACCCCCATCATGGTGATCCGGCCTTCAACCTGCGACTTTGTATCATGGATTCAGCTCAAAAGGGTGCACATCGAGTGATGCAAGATGAAGATTCGACACTCCAGAAATATGCTGATGTCAAACTGCATTATTCCTGAGAACAACGGAGGGGGTGTGCCAACTGATGCCGGTGCGATTGATGCAACCCTCACCACAACGTCAGTGCCACCTATTTTCCACCAATAATGTGTCCGCTGTGACAGGAATGCAGGAATAATCACCCAGAATATGAGCTGGGGGGCCTCAGGGGGCATGGAAATTTTTTTTGGCCGAAAAATTTTTTTTTGGTGTGAAAACACCACAGAAACGCCCTGTTTTAACCCCCGTTTTAAACTCCGTTTTAAATTACCGTATACGTAAATATTATGGAACGTAAATATTATGGAACGGGCCCATTTTTGGCCGGTCCGTTCCAAAATATTTACAGGGCCAGTTGGGGACTCGGTGGTGAGGACGGCTTGCGTCAGGAATCGCGCGAAAAGTGCACGAGTAGGTCCCGTCAGGGACTCTGCATGCCGTCCGATCACCTGGTCCAAGTCCCCGAGTCGCAGAAAGCCCTGTAAATATTATGGAACGAAAAAAATCTGGAACGCCAACCCACCAGCGTTCCAAAATATTTACGTTCCATAATATTTACGTTCCATAATATTTACGTTCCAAAATATTTACGTATACGGTAATTTAAAACGCGTTTTAATTTAAAACATTTAAAACATTTAAAACGTTTAAAACGTAAAGTTTTAAATGGGGGCTAACAACAATGAGCCCCCCCCCCTCCCCCCCCCCCCACAAATGACACTACTATGTGATGGGAATTTCTGTTGCGGATGTCGCAGTGAATTCGCTCAATATCTGTGCCTCCACATTGCTGCACCCACCCACCCCCCCCCCCCCCCCTGAATCACGCCCGAAACAAAATTCCCCCCCTCCCAACCTCTCCCTCGGAATCCCCAGGGACGCAGGCGTGTTCCAACTGGGGTGTGGGGGGTGGGGTGTGCGTGCAGGTGTTTGAGGCACTCTAACCCTCATCTCGTATTTTCTTTCCCCACCCCGCCTTCCCCACACACACACACACACCCCTTCTTCTATTGACAGCTGTTTCCGGATATCCCGCCATCCTGCCACCCCTGTTTCTGCTTACTCTGTGTGCTTGAAGCCGCGTGCCGTCCGGACGGTGTCCTCCTAACCAGTTATGGGGGGAGAGACCAACCGAACAGCATCGGGCCAACGCAAGCGCCAACTGGAGCAGAAATCCTTCCCGAGAAGCCATTTGTGGGGTGGGTAGGGGTGGGGGTGGGGCGGGCGGGGGGGGAGCGGCACTTGTAATGCTACGAATCACAAACATTGCTAAGCTAGTCTAGCGGCGGTTCTGAGTACGGTCTTTCAATTGCCGTTGTGGGTGTTCCCCCACCGCTCCCCACACCCACACACCACACACACGCGCGCGCGGCCTGCCGCGCGGGCCTTTTATCTGTTTTTTTTTGCAACCCCAACTCACTCCGCTTCTAACTTCGCACTAACCACGACTGCAAAAAAAAATGGGGGTGGGTGGCTGGAGGGATGGCGGGGCACGGCACACAGCCTATGGTGCCCCGAGTGTGGTGGGTCGTGCTGCTGCTGCTCGGAACTAGGAACCCTCCCCTGCCCCTGCGATTGCTCTATGGCAGCGTCGCAGCTAAGAAGGGGGGGGGGTTGGTGATGATTCACCCTTGCGAATACACAAGCAACACGGCCCGTTATGCCTGCAGTCGGACATCCCGAAGGGACACACAGAACCGTGTGCCGTGCAGCAGGTGAAGAGGGGGGGGGGTGGGGTGGGGGAGGGAGGGATGGAACGGGGAGGCCAGGAGATGCAACACCCCACTCACCCTCTTCTCTCTCTCCCTCCCTCCTCAACACTTCTCCCCCCCCCCCCCCCCCCCTCATTTTTCTGACTGCCGTTTTTTTGCCTGTCCGCAGTGTCCCTTCCCCCCCCCCCCCCAGCAGTCTCCACCACCTTCTACTTCGAGTTCAATTGTCCACCCCGCCCCCCCGCCCCCAATGAAGTACCATGTCCCCCCCCAACACACACCCCCCACACACCTCTTCCCCCTCTCTGCGGCACCACTGTTTCTACAGGTCTACCACAATCTCCTCCCCTACTCCTACCCACCCATCCCCCCCCCACGACTCGGTCAATATTCATTTTTCGTTTGTTTTTTTTCCGCTGCAAAATTTTTGCAGCAAAAAATCTATCTCTTTTTATTTGTTTGGCGTTTCTTTTTTTTGCCCTTTATACCCGCTGCATTTGTGTGTGCTCTTTGTCTCTTCTCTCGATCTCTCTCTGTTTTTTTCCCCCCCTCTCCCGTGCCCCCAGTCTTCTCTGCGTGACACACCGCACACACCCCCTCGCCCCATTCCCTTAGCAGACCCATGCTTTAATCCTTGCACCGGGGGGTGGTGGTGGTGGTGGTGGTGGCGGTGGTGGGGCGTGCGAATTGTCTCCGGCAACGCGGAGACCGAAACGAGAAAATGCCCTACATACCGCTCTCCGCCTCCGCCCCGCACCCTCCGCCCTAACACCCCGCGCGGGTTCCCGAGCAAACAAATCACGAGCTCTCAGAAAAGTCACACGAAGCCTGCCGTAGCGAAGTGGACTGACAGATGGAACGTCATTTTTTTTGTGCAGCACACTGGCAGGACTGGCAGCAGTTTTTATGGATCTCACCCACCCACCCCCACCTTCCACTCGGCACGTTATTGGGTCAAAAAAAAATAACCCCCGTGGCATTGCACTGTGGTTATATCCGCAGTTTATAAAAGTAAATAGTCCTGCCACGGTTGCTTCAGATGCCTGCTACACGATGTCGGACCACGTCGACCACGTCGTGACCACCTGTATGCGACGCCTGAGCATACTGCGTATGTTGGCAGGCACCGACTGGGGCTCAAGTGGAGACACGCTGCGCCAGGCCTACCTGACGTATGTCTACCCCATCCTGATGTACGCCGCAAGCGTTTACACCCCTGGCCTGACCGCGAGGAACCTCAAACGCCTGCAAGATGTCCACCGCACCGCAGCCCTGATTATCACAGGCTGCATGAAGAACACCAGCACGGCGAAGCTCCTCTGGGAATCACACCTACGAGACCTCGACCTCGACTTCAAGGTTGCGGTGTGCACAGACCACGAACGCTTCCGCCGCGTGCCCCACTCCCCAGGATACCGGGCGCAACTAAATACCGGGAACACGGGAGGCAGCTGGCTACATCAGGCACGGAGTCTGGGGAAATCCTCGAAGGTCGACGGGCGCACCCCCCTGCTGGCCCCCCTGCATGCAGCACACCCCATCCCCCCCTGGGAATGGAACCTGGTGCTGCCACGAGTGCACATCCTGGCGACGCTGCCGGGGCTCACCGCCCCGAAGGCCGCCACCCCGAAAGACACCCTCCGGGACCTGGCAGAGCAGACCATCCAGGCCCTCCCGACGTGCGCCTGGCATGTCTACACCGACGGGTCAGTCTCCAACTCCACATCGCGGCAGCAACAGGGCGGCGCGGGCGCAGCGGTGTACAGCATGCCGGAGGGCCGCCTCAAGAAAAAGCTCGCCTGGCCGGCAGGACTCCGTTGCATCAGCTACCAGGCAGAGCCGGTGGCCATCAGAGAATCCCTCGCCCACCTATGCACCGTGGTAACCCAAGGCGAAACGGTCGCCATCCTCACCGACTCGCAGAGCGCACTGAATGCACTGCTGAGCGGCCCCCAGCGAGCGAGGGGGTCCACCGAATGGGACATCTGGCAGAGGCTGCGCAAGCTCGCCCAAACGTACGATGTCACCACCCACCTCCGCTACATCCCGTCGCATGTTGGGGTGGTAGGGAACGAACTTGCTGACAAGCAGGCGCAGATCGGTGCGTTCAAGCCCCAGATGGAGCCGATCAGCCTCGCGTCGGCCCGTGTCACCCTCCGCCGACACATATACAGCGGGACCACGTTGCCCCGCACAGACAGCGTGTACGCGTATCGGTCAGGAATCGGGGAGACGCGACTGCAGCGCCCTGACCTCCGCATGGAGGGCCTTACCCGCTTAGGGGAAACCACCATCCGCCGCCTCCGGGCCGACCACCACCGCCTGGTGTACGACCACGACGTCCCGGGCAGCGCACAACCACCGTGCAAACCCTGCCTGAAGCTTGCGCCGGACAGCCCCCCGCCTGGGGTCTCGCTGAAGCACCTATTCTTCGGCTGTCCCGCGACAGCGTCAGCCCGACACCACCTCACAGCCACAAACGTGCACAACCTGCTGCTGCACAACTGCAAGGGGGCCCTACGCTACCTGGCTGAGGCAGGGGTGACGGAGCACAGCGAGAAGGACTACCTGATCTCGTGAAACCTGCAAAAATCAACAGCGGTCAAGGGCTTCGGCCTGACACCCCAGCACCCCCCCCCCCCCCACCCCCAGACCCACGTCACTTTCCACGGGCCGCCAGGCGCGTCAGCGTCGGCGACCGCCCGCCCCCAGTCTGAGAGGCAGCAGCCACGACTCGGCAGGAGGCGGGCACAACAAAAAAAGGGAGAGTCGTCACTGTGCATATCAGCACGGTCCCGCCCTCTGAGCTAGACTAACCCGCCCATAAAGGAAAAGAGGAAGAGGCGACGTAAGGCAATGCCTCCGTGCGGCAAGGAGAACACGAAACAGCGTCCCCCCTCACCGGGGGACGCGACGAGCACGGCCAAAAATCGTTCAAATCGTTCAAATATATGTGGGGGAGCTGCGCGAAAAAAGACGTGCTCCCTCTTGTGTCAAACCTTTTCACCTTTGAGCGGAAGGCCCTACACATTACCCCCCCCCCCTCACCCCCTCGCCCCCCAGTGGTCCCAACATCTGCATCCTTGTTCTTGTGACTTGATACTTTGCCTCTGCCCTTTGTGTGTTATACCTGTTTTAGTTTTGCCCATTCTTGTTCCCCCCTTTCTCTGTCTTTGTTTTTTTTTGCTGTTGTTGCTGTTGTTGTTGTTGTTGCTGTTTTTCTTGGACCCCCCCCCCCTCCCCCACCGTTTGCCTCTCCCACCCACACATCACCCACTTACCGTCTATCCGCCTTAGATGATGCAGGCTGTTCATTACCTAGAAGAAGGCCTTTGAGACCCCTTTCCCCCGCCCTCACAACCTGGTGACGCACCTCATTTCGTGGGGTTTAAAGCGCTCGTTATAACCAAATCGCAGAGGGGGGGGGAGAGAGAGAGAGAGAGAGAGAGAGAGAGATTTATGCGTGGTGTCCGAAATTACAGAACGTCCCACCCCGCCCCGCCCCCCCCCCCCCTCCCCTTCCCTCCCGGGAAATGTAATGGCCGGTGGAAACAGAATATTGCCCTCCCCCCACCTCCCTCCCCCCCCCCCCCCTTTCAACCAGGACCCCCTCCCGTTTTCAACTTCTGTACATATCTCTAGGAGCGTTGCATGCTCGCTGTCTGGCTGAGAAATGAGGCACTCCCCTGCTCTCCTCGCGTGGCCTGGTTGCATATGTGTTCCAGGTTCCGTACTGTGGCGGTGCCGCTAGGCTGCTCAGATGGGACACATGCTGGAGATCACAAACGCATCAGGTCATGAGGAAGGGAGTGTGTGGGGCGGGTAGGGGTGTGGGTGTGCTGCGTGCATCTTGCCCAGATTGTGGTGGGTGCGTGCCGATACCCACCTGCTCTGCAGGCGGGGTAAAGGACACACGCCCCTCACACCCGGCGAGATGCCGCCAGCATGCCGTGGTTGTTTATATTGCCGTGAAGAGCCACCACCGCCCTCCCATGCCCCCTCAGTCCAACCCCCTGCCACTCAGCTGGGCGACTTACTGGGGCCTTCACTCAGAAAATGCGGGGTGAGGAAAAAAAAAAGGGAAAACTGGCGTGTCTTCTTCACGATCCAGCGGGGTGCACAAGATACGTTTTTTTTTCCAAGGCAGTATCCCTTCACTGGGTTGGGCACTGTATTTAAAAAAATCGTTCCAAAAAAAAGACGGCAAAAAAAAACAAACCTCTGCCAAATAAAAATAACCCTTGCTGCACCGGGAAAACTGGTGCCCCCCCACACCCCACTCTCACACCACCCTTCAACGCTGCGGGGGTCAGGGCAAGAGTAATTTCACACCTCCCACACCACACACCACACTACGGTCCGTTTTTCTTCTGTGATAGCCAGCCGACAGATGCTGGATACACTCTCCACCCAGCAGTCTGGCACCAGCGACGATTGGTGCCATCCCGCGCAAAAAGTTTATCAAAATAACGCACTTTCTTTATGCACTCTGTGTGGCTTCATCCGCGTCTTATTCAACGTGCTGCCCTCGGCTACAACCTTGCCTCCATCCAGGGATCGCTTCCGGAAACCGTGTGCGCGTGTGCCGGGGTTAAGTAACATCCTGACTTGAATATAGGATTCGCCCGACACACGCCGCCCCTCCGGAGACCCCGCCTGCAGTGCCTTTGCCGCGGCGTAATTTTCTTGATAGAGTTGGATACATAGCACACAAGAACCCCCCCGGGGGAGGGGGGAAGGGGAGGGAAGGTGGGGGGGGGGGGGGGGAGGGCGGGGAGGGGGAGGGAAGGGCGAAACCCCCCTTCAAGGTCTGGAGAGGGAAAGGGTGTTAATGCAGACGACACTTCGCGGGGGGGGGGGGGGGGCGGGGAGTGCCGCACCCAACGCAAACACCCTCGGGGGGGGGTAGGGATCTAAGTTCCCACCGGGGGGGAAACCGGGGAAAGAGAAAACATGCCCCCCCCCCCTCCCCCCCACGAGGCAAAGGAGGTATTCTCCTCCGAAGTGTTCATCCAGAAACCCGGCAACGTCAACTTGTCTCCCTGTCCCCAGCCCCGCCCTCTTGCATGATTGTAGGATCGTGTGTTGGCTGTGGAAGGTCGTATCAGGATCAGACGCCCGTGCAGCGGAGGCGTGGTGGTCACTGAGAGAGGCCATCAACACAGCATACTGTTCGTTACATCCTGCCCAAACACACACAGACACACACCCGCCGCGTTCGTACCTCATTTGTTTTGCCCACCCCTGGGCAACCTCGACAGGGAGAGAGAGAGAGGGGGAGTTGACAGAGACAGACGAGGCCCCCCACCCCCCAACCCACCCCCCTCACCCTCACCCACCCAGTGCCCCCCAGCCAAGTCTCGGGTTGTGATTTCGCCCCCCCCCCCCCCCCCCGGCACTGCACGGTGGACTCCCACACGTCAGGGTGCACCTTTTTGGGATATCGGAATAGCGGGGGTCTGGCGAGGTCCGACCCCCGCTCGCGGGGTCTGGACCCCCGCTCGCGGGGGTCGTCTGGGCACCAAAAATAGCAGGGCAGACTCCCGCTAGCGGGGGTCTCCCAGACCCCCGCTCCAGGGGGTGGGAGTCCACCGTGTGCATATCGGATTATCTGTTGTGCGTGTTTGCATTTCGAGTTGGGCATACCACCGCCACCGCCAACCTTTCTGCAGGTATCTACCCCTCCCTGCGCCCCCAACCACCCCGCCCGCTGATCCCTAAGGTGACCCCAGCGCGTGAGGGTTGGGTGAAGGGGGCCGAGAGGTCAGGGGCACCGGCACGCCATCCGGCAGGGCTGGCAACAATGGTGCAGCAGGGTGAGCAGGCCGTGGATGGGCAGGAGAAACCCCTCGAGATGTCCCCCGTGCAGGGGTGTGAAGGCGGCAGCGGTGGTGGCGATGCGTGCTGCGCTCAGCAGTGCGAGGGTGGGGACGAGGCGGAGAAGCAGGCGGTGATGGTGCTCCCCGTGGCGCAGGTGGGGCACAAGCTCCACCTCCGTGGCCTCACAGACGAGGAGATCCAGGAGTACCAGCTGAAGATGACAGACATCGTGGTGGACCACCCGCTGAAGATCATGGCGTTCTGCTTCGCATTCTTCGTCGTGATGACGGCCATCTCCCTCGGTGTGATCGGCTTCAGCCTTTCCGACTCTGCCTTTGAGGACAAGGAGGACATGCGCACCAAGAAGATGGAGGCCTCCAACAGCTTGCGCCAGAGGGACATTGTGCGGCAGCCTGCAGGGAAGCGCGACGACCTCCACCCAGGCGCCTCCGCTCAGCTGCTGCGTTCAGAGGCGCTCTCGACATTCCGTTTTGTCTACGACGGTGAGGATAACTCTGTGCTGACGCTGGATCACATGAAGTTTGTGAAGGAGACGGAGGATCGCCTGTTGCAACACAAAGACTACAACAAGTTCTGCACCCTCAACTGGTTCAGCAAGGATGACGCCTGCCCAGGTGTGGACTGCCCCTGGTACCGTACGTCGTGGGACTACACCTATGAGCACCCCTTCCCGGATGGGGCGCGTGGTGTGTGCGCTGTGCCCAGTCTGTCTCTGTCTTGGTGGATGTGGAACACGCGTATTGTGGAGAACGGGACGCGCACCGCGTGTGACGTGGAGGGGAACTTCGAGCACTGCGTGGCGACAGGCGGGCTGCTGCCGCTGACGGTGATCGCGTTCCCCACGCAGGAGGAGCGGGATGCTGCTGCGCGTGATGTGGAGGCGGGCGGCAGGGAGCCCACGGAGAAGGAGCTCGACGCTTTCATCCAGATTCAGTTCCGTCTGAGGGAGAGCCAGAGCTACGGTTTCTTCTGGTACTTCTTCGACAAGAACTTTGGGAACACGGAGCTTCCCAACAGCGACCCCAAGAAGTGGCGCTCGCAGTTCGTCCGCTCTGCGGTGAAGTTTGGCGGGCCGATGGAGGTTGAGAACCCTGTGGGTGCGTCCAGCCCTGTGTGCCATGCCCGCGCCACGGAGGCGGAGTGTGTGTCGTCAACAGCCTGCGAGTGGGTTCCGTATGCAGGCATCAACAAGGGGTATGTGGGCAACGTGACAGGCTGTGCCGTGAGGCAGCAGGCGGATGTCAGCTCGGTGTTCGAAGCAGAGGTGAACGAGAACATGCAGGACGACTTCGGGTCGTGGTTTGCAAAGGATATCACCGACGATCTGGATGACCTGGATGGGCCTGTTGACGTGCTGTACATTGCGGACGGGACGCTCTTCGACAAGTTCATCTCGCTGATCATCCGTGACTCGCTGCTCGCGATGATTGCGTTCTTCTTCGTGTACCTCTACCTGCAGATCCACACTGGGTCCTTCATGCTGGCGTCGCTGGGCATGCTCCAGGTGATCATGCCCTTCCCCATCGCCTACTTCATCTACGACACTATCTTCGGTGTGAAGGCCTTCTACACCCTGTCGACGCTGACGCTGTTCATCATTCTGGCGATCGGTGCGGACGACATCTTCGTCTTCATGGACCACTGGGTGGAGACGAACGAGCAGCCGCGCCACGACACCTGCACCTACATGAAGGCGCGTATGGCGACTGCATGGAAGGCGAGCGGGAAGGCAATGGGCATCACGTCGCTCACCACGATGTGTGCCTTCATCGCGACGATGTCGGCACCACTCTATGAGATCAAGTATTTCGGGCTGTTTGCGGCCATCCTAGTGTTCCTGGAGTACACACTGGTGATGACCTTCTTCGCCTGCTCCGTCGTGGTGTACCACCGCTACTCGGAGTACACCCTGGGGTGCTGCTGCTGCGGGGCACAGGGTCTGGGGTCGTGGTTCAACTGCTGCACGTGCTACACCGACATGGTCGAGGGTGACGAGGAGGTGCACCCCGGTTGCATGCAGTCGAAGCTGACACAGCCGCGCACGTACGAGACACTGGAGGAGGCACGTGAGGCGCTGGGCCCAGAGCTCGACTTCACGCCAAAGGAACAGCCTGCAGTGCAGGCAACACGAGAGGACGACAAGGAGACGCTCAGTGCCGACAAGCCCTACACCATGCGACGCCTGCTGGGCTTCGTGTCGATGGCCGTTGGTGCTGCGTGCTTCCTCACAGGCTTCATCATCGTCAGCCAGGACCAGGGCAGCAACCAGCCGGCGTTTATTGCCGGCCTCCTGGTGCTGCTCCTCGCACTGCTGCTGCTTGCCTCTGCGATGAACGCCTTCCGCTCTGCAAAGGACCGTGCCGGCCAGCTGGGCCTGACCTTCGCACACGAGAACGTCTTTAACACGTATCTGGCGCCCTTCCTTGCCGGCACGGAGGGACCTGGGGCACGGTGGTACGTGCGCCTGTTCCCCTCACTGCTGCTGGTGCTGCTCTGGGGCTTCATGGTGCACCAGGCATCCACCCTCGAAAAGGTGACAAAGACGGAGCAGTGGCTGCCCGACTGGCACCCTATCCAGCGGTACATCGACGCGACTTTTAACGACTTCCCGCAGTCCGACCAGGCCTACACGCACTCGGTTGTGGTGGCCATCGGCATCAACGCAGGTGACCCTGTGGACCGCAGCAACTGGGACAGGTGGGATGCAAAGAGCATCGGCGATGCACGCCTGTACGAGAGCGACACAAAGTACGCCGACTACTCGTCGGAGAAGTTCCAGCTGTTCGTCAAGACACTGTGCAACACTGTGCTGTCGGAGAGCGAGACGGACGGGGGGAGGCGCCTCCAGCGCACGGATGTGTTCAAGCCACCGACACTCGACCAGAACTGCTTCATGACAGGGTTCGAGTCACACGTCACCGACGTGCTGAAGCTCAGCTTCCCTGTGCCGCAGAGCGAGTACGTCTCGCTGCTGTGGAACTACACCGAGACGCAGCGCGAGAGGTCGCGCAACAACGAGGCCCTCACACAGGCCGAGATCCACTACGACAAGATCCTCTACAAGTTCGACAAGAGCGACGAGCCCCCTGTTGCGGTGGAGGCCATGATCATGACCTTCAACACATCCCTCACGAAGTACGGCAACAGCAACTCTGCCCTCCGCACCTGGTACGACGAGTGGGATGGCTGGGTGAACGAGATCGACAGCGCCAGCCTGCCCTGGGTGCAGGCCATCTACGCAGACAAGTACCCGTTGAAGGGGCAGATCCTGCAGGGGTCCGAGGCCTTCATCTGGATGCACACACAGGACGTGCTGGTGAAGGGCGCCATCACGGGCACCCTGATCTCACTGGGTCTCGCAGGTTTTGTGATCTTCTTGGGTACGTTGAATGCGCTGATCGCCCTCCTGGTGCTCCTGGAGCTGATCGGAGTTGTCGGATACGTGTTGGGTGTAATTGCACTGCTTGGGTGGGAGCTGGGCACCATCGAGTCCGTCGCAGTGACCATCCTCGTCGGGCTGAGTGTGGACTACGTGGTCCACTTCGCCATCCACTACAAGGAGTGCGAGGTGGAGGTGGACGAGGAGGGCACAGAAGGCCCGACGGAGCGTCAGAAGCGCGTCTTCGAAACTGTGGTTGAGATGGGCCCCACAGTGCTGGGTGGTGCTGCCACATCCATCGGCGCCTCGCTGGTGCTTCTGCTGACATGGGTGCAGTTCTTCTACAAGTTCGGGATCTGCTTCCTCTTCACCATCCTCCTCTCCTACGTCTGGTCCATGCTGTTCTTCCTGCCCCTCATGAGCGTCGTCGGGCCGCAGAACGAGTTCCTCAGCATCCGCCCCCTGCTTGCGAAGTGCCTCCCCAAGATCTTCGCCACGCCTGCCGAACTGAAGGCTCGCAAAGCACAGGAGGCGAAAAACGAGCCGGTTTAAACCCCCAGCTGGTGATACACCGTGGGCTGTTTTCCCCCCTTTCCGCTGTGCCTTGTTTTTGCACATGATGCGCCTTGCTCATGCGAACAGAAAACATCAAATTGATTCCGTCCTCACTGCCAAATTGCCAGAAGAATATATGTCAGCACCAGCCCCAGTTCTCTCTCTCTCTCTCTCTCCCATCCCACCCCGCACAGACACCCTCCTGAAACGGGCCCCAACTCCCCCACCCCGCTCTTCTGTTGAAAGTTTGTGTTGCCGAGCTGGAGGGAGAGCCCCTTTCTGTTATCTTCACCTTGCGCCGCATCTTGCGGCGACAAAAATCCCGCCACCCCACCCCTCCTCCATTCGCACGCAAAAAAGATAAGGCTGTTGTTTGTGCGCCAAATTTGTTGCCCAAGCGCTGCCTACTATCTTTTTGACACTGACAGGTTCCCTGTTGTGGTAAAAAAAATACAAAATGAAAGCGTCCATCGCTGCAGAAAAGTCTACACCTCAGGTCGTTGGTCGTCGACGGGCCCTTCTGCTCTAATCTATTGCAGAAGCAGTGAACCCCCCCCCCCCTCTTTGGGAGAGGAAAGGGTGTCGAAGAAATGCGTTTAGTTTTTGTTTCTTCGACACCCCCCCACCCCCCTCCTCAAATCATGAAAAAAACACTGGCACAGTGGTACCCACTGTTCTGACCCAGCGAGAAGACCCTCGACACGAAAGACTATCAATGACCCAGGTGGATGGTGGGGTGGAGCGGTGGAGTTAGGTCTTCGCCCTGGCGAGTTCAGAAAAGGGAGTCTGACCCGAGGCATCAAATTTATTATTCCGTGCCACGCTGACACATTTCTGACCCGACAGTCCGAGGATAAACATCTCCACGCGATCCCACTCCGCCCACCCCCCACCCCACCCCCCCCTCTATTCTGATGCGACCACTGTTTCCCGGACACCCAGCCTCCCCGTCACACCGGTGCAAGCCGTATGCCTATCTTCCACCCTCTCTTCTTGTCACCTAGCCCTGTGCCTCCCCACGGCGCAGCTTTTGTTCTCTCGTGCTCATGCTGTATTCCCTTTATTTCCTTTGACCAACGGCAGGGCTACTGCTGTCCCAGGAGTTTCTTTTATTTTGGCGCACCACCACACCAATGCCCCGGTCTCACCCCACACTACGGAGAAGGGGTGTCATTTATTTTGTTTGGGTGGGGGGAGGATCCCCCGTCAAAAAAAATGATCAGAGAGTGCTGCTCGGTATGTAAACTACTATTCACGTGTGCTGTGGGTGCTTCGCCCTCCTGTTAGTCTTTCCCCACGCACACGGGGGATGGGGGCGGGGGGGGAGGTGAGCTCCTCATGCGGAAAGCCCGCCCGTGCAGGTTTTCCGCAAAACTGGTAACACGCGTGTGGCGCTGCCCGGGTCGTATCATGCCAGGGAGGGGGAGGGAGTGGGGGGCGGGTCAGGCGAGTGGTCGTCGACCTCCCTCCTCCCTGTGGTTTCAAAGAAGGTATGGCCGAACCTCGCAGCTGCCAGACGCGCAGAGCGTGCGCAGTGTTCAGTTGGGGGTGTGTTCTCGCGAGGTCGCGGCCCCCCCTTTTTTTTAGCATTTTTTCTCCTTCTTCAGATTTGCACCGCACACGGTTTCTTTGCTTCGGTAGGACGGCAGCACAGGCCGGGGTTTCAAAATAAAATACGGATATTTGTGCGTGCACCTTTGCGTGTGTGAGGTTCATACACGCGCCGCCAAACAGTCTTACCAGGCCAACCAACAGTGCTCTCTATTCCTCCTGGGAGGAAACTACAGTGACGCCATTGGAAATCAAACCGTACGAGCAACGACCACACACAGGTCAGAGAAACACTATTGTGTCCACCGCTGCCGTGTCGTCGTGCATGTCAGGGGTGGTCATCAGTGTCGTTTTCCTCTTCTCTACCCACGCCTGCACAACAGCAGTGAATCACGCCCACTCACCCACCCGCCCCCTTCTACTCTTCTCAATCGTATGCATCACTGCCCACCCCTCCCACGGTTTTTACCGGCGTTGTCTGCCCCCCTGCCCCTTCCAGCAGTATCCTGTGAGCTGTTCTCCGTATTGCTGTCACACTTCAGGGGCTCGAGAAGCCATGGTCCCCAGATGTGCCGTTGGAGGCCTTCTACTCGCTACCCGCCCCCCTTCCCCCCCATACTCTGTCGAAACGTTCCTGTCTGCTTCACAAATTGCTCTAAGTTGTCAGCAGATGATCTCATCTTCTATTTTTTTTGCACTTTCGGAGTGCGAAGATATCCTGCCGCCACACCTCAGCACCTCACCACCACGCCCGCCCCCCTCCCCACCCCGTCCCCACGTGCGGCGCTTGCCACTGGCTTCCACACTGCTGTGCTGCCCAGAAGGGGTGACTCGAGTCTCCTCTTCGGGGTGCGCGCAGCGTGAGAATTAAGATAACGAAGGAGGAACAAAGGGCGTGCGGTGCATGCCACGGTACGGCTGGCAGCGGAGGCTGGCATCAGGCTCTGCTGCGGCGTGCCGGGGCACTAACACAAGGGCGTGGGTTTGCATTGAGGGGTCCCTCGGAGCACACCCGTGCTGGATGAAGGAATCAGCATGCAGGACACCACCCACAGCCTGCAGTGCAAGGTGTGGGTGGCGTTCGAAAGGATCCCGCACGGCCAAGTAGTTTCCAATGTCGGCATTTTCTAGATTACCAGCAAGTATATTCACAGTATAATAACCACAGTTGCGCGCAAGAACCTATCCCCTGCAGGGGATGTTCGCTAATCCGGCAAGTTTTCCGGCAATATTCGGCGTTTTTTATATTTCAGGAAAATATGAGAAGGCTCTGAAGTTTGCCAAAAACACACCTGACCCGTCGGCACCGCTTAGCGAGGTGTCCCCAAATGGGTTTCCCACAAATGCCAACCTGCGTTCGAGCGTTGCGCACGTGCGCTTCCGCCTTTGTGGGATTTTTTTCCGAGTGAGGACGAACAGCAGCACCGTGCGCACCCGCCACACCTCTTGGCGTTGTGCAATGGGATGTTTCTGCCGTGGCGCCACGATAATAAACTCCCCCACCCCCCCGCCCACCCGCCCCATTGCACTGTGCACCGCACAAGGCCTGCCTAGTTTCAATGTCGCGGGCACCTTGTGCGTTCCTCACCAGAAGGGCGCTGCGCAAACGGATGCGATGCTGTGCTGATCCCCCTCCCTCGCCCCCCCCCCTCACCCTCACGAAGACTGGCTGGTTTCGGTTGGCGAAGGACTAAAGGGCAGCGTCGCTTGCAGCACCTCATGGGATTGCGAGTGGACTTGTCTGACTGAGAATTTAAAGGACGATCCCGTTCGGAGCTGAACCGGCGCGTGTCTTCTGTGTGTTGTTTCGAGTGGGGGGCAGGTTGCAGGTCGAACATAATCATTGGCATCGCAACGCGAGCCCAGGCCATTGCCCTGATGATGCGGAACGCGATCTCATTTTTTTGGGCGCCTGATTCACTCAAAGGGTTCAGAAGAGGCGAGCTGTCTCCCACAGACTATGTTGTCACACCGCTGCAGGTGGACAGAGCGAATGCCCCCATTGCGTGGTTTTCAAATAAAAGGATGCAGACGCGAACAGGCACCTGTCGGTGGCGTAGCAAGTGGATGGAGGGGGGGGGGGGGTGCGGGAGGAGGGGGGGGTTCGTGGTGGATGATAGCCGAACTCCACCGCCACCCCCCAGCGCGCATGCATACACACAATCCCCCATTCCCCATCCCCCCCCCCCCCCAAAAAAAAAATACGGCTCCAACGCAAGCTTCCCCTTCTTTCGCGTATCCCGTTCTCCCCACCCCCCCCCCCCCCCCCAATCCCATCCTTCCCGGTGTCCAGACCCATCTACCAGGTTGCGTAATTTCCAGCCTCTGTTTGTTGAGAGTGTTTTTTGGGCGTTGCCAAAAAAATGGAATTTTTCTGTACCCCCCCCCCTTTTTGTTTTCTTTTTTTGCTGAATCTTGCGCTACCGTCACTTCACGATCCGGGTGGGAGGGGGGGAGGGTGGGGGGAAGGGACACAGTTGGTTTCGGTTTCACCTCTCTTTTTGTTTTTATTGCTTGTTCGACTGCGGGCGTGCTCTAAGGCGCCCCCCCAGTTGTGCCAATACCCCCCTCCCCCTGAGAGAGAACGAAAGAAACAGCGTGGTAAAATTCTACAACCCTTTTCGGAGGTGAACATGATGGCTGGGCTGAACTGCTCCAAATCAATTCGAATGAATGATGGCACGTTGGGGGGGAACTCTGGTCAGTTTGAGACAGCGTGAACTCCCCTCGGCGTTGCCTTCGTTTGTTGGGACGATGCGGTGCTCGGAAGGGGCGTGTCTGACCTGACTGCTGCAGGGTGTGCCTGGGTGGAAAACTACTGTCCCGTTTTCCCGCCAAACGACCCCCCCACAAAATTCCTTCGTGTGAAAAAAAGCTGGTTCTGGTTAGAATGTAGGCCAATGAATCGGCTCAGGGGGTTTATCGAATCAGGGAATGAAAACAAAAAGCTGCAGCAGCACACGCAAGCTGACGCTCTGATCAATCCTCACAAACGACGATTGAGAAGAGGCGCAAAATGTGTGGCCTCGGGATCAAGCAAGGGCACAGGCAGGCGGTACCGCACCCCACCAGGGTTCATTGCGGGGAGACATTTGCCCAACATCGCTCTCCACACCCCCCCCCCCCTCCTTCAATCCCTGCCAGCACCCCCCTGCCTCCCCCCGCCCCCTGCTTGATGCTGATGCGCCTTGCCATTTGCCCCTCTTTGATATCCGAGGATGTGCCGTGCCATCGCCATGGCCCTAACCGCTGCACAACCGCACCACACCACCACCCCCACCCCCCCGACAGCTGTGTTTGGGGCGGTCCTCTGTGCCCCCCCCCCCCTCCACCTCTCCGTTTTAGGAGAAGTTTTGACACTTCACCCCCCGCACGTTCCACACACCCCGTGACTCTTGCCCTTTTTTTGCAGCCCCGCGCTCCCCCTGCCTGCGGTTGCATTTTTCTTTTTTACACCTCGGTGACAGATACACCACACACACACACACACACACACACACACACACACTCCCCCCCCCCCGTCCCCCGTCCCCCCCGCTACGGTCACACCCCGCCCCCCCTCCCCCTCCCCACCCCTCTCTGACCATGACGCATGAACCCAATCGAACACCGCCTCCTGTGGCGTTGCAGCCCATCCCTCCTCAGAAGGATGAAGTGGGTGAGCCAGACCAGCTGGGGCACAAGCAGCATCTCCGTGACCTGACAGATGAGGAGGTCCGGGAGTATGAGCTGACGGTGTCGACGGTGCTTGTGAACCACCCCGCCAAGATCATGTGCTGCCTGTTTGTGCTCTTCATCATCATGACTATCCTGTCCTTCGGGGTCATCAAGTTCAAGCTCTCCGACACTGCCTTCGAAGACAAGACGGACTACCGCACGAAGCGGATGGAGGCTGCGAATGACCTCCGCGGCAACCAGATTGCCGACCAGCCCCCGGGGAAGAAGAGCACCTTGCAGCCCAACGCGCCAAGCCAGCTGCTTCGCTCCGAGGCGCTGTCCTCCTTCTCCTTCGTGTATGAGGCAGATGGCAACGTCATGACGCTGGAGCGGATGAAGTTCATCAAGGTGACTGAGGACCGCCTCTTCGCGCACCCCGACTACAGCAAGTTCTGCTTGCTCGGGTGGTGGGAGAAGGACGACCTCTGCCCGGGTGCGGCCTGCCCGTGGTACCGCACGACGTGGGACTACACCTATGACTACCGGCTGCCCGATGGGGCTCGTGGCGTGTGCTCTCTCCCCCTGCAGTCGATCTCGTGGTGGATGTGGAACACGCGTGTGGTGGATCCCGTGACGAAGGTGCCTTGTGATGTGGAGAACAACTTCGACGCGTGCATCGCCACCGGCATCCTCTCGATGCTGCCGCATGTGAATGACGGGAAGACGGCTGCGGAGAAGCAGAACCTCGTCGAGGCGGGTGGTGTGGAGCCCACGCAGAGGGGTATCGATGCCTTCGTGCGCGTGTCGTACCGCATGTCGACTATACCAGAGTACTCATACCTCAAGTATTTCTACGACAAGAACTTTGGCGACCCGAAGCGCCCCGACAGTGACCCCAAGAAGTGGCACTCGAGCTTTGTCCGGTCGCAGCTGCTCTTCGGTGGGCCCATCGAGAAGGTGGACCCCGTGAATGCGCCCGGCCTTGTGTGCCACGCGCGGAACTCGTCGTCCGACTGTGAGACATCCATTGCTTGTGAGTGGGTGCCGTACGCAGGCCTTGCCAAGGGGTTTACGAACAACGTGACAGGCTGTGCCGTGAAGCAGGAAGGCACCGTGTCCTCCGTGTACAAAAATGAGGGGAACACGGATCTGCAGGACGAGTGGGGCAGCCGCTTTGCGAAGGCGATCACAGATGACATCGATGATGTGGATGGGCCTGTTGACGTGCTGTACATGGCGGACGGGACGCTCTTCGACAAGTTCACTGATGTGATCATCCGTGACTCGCTGCTCGCGATGATTGCGTTCTTCTTCGTGTACCTCTACCTGCAGATCCACACGGGGTCCTTCATGCTGGCGTCGCTGGGCATGCTCCAGGTGATCATGCCCTTCCCCATCGCCTACTTCATCTACCAGGCCATCTTCCAGGTGAAGGGGTTCTACGGGCTGTCGACGCTGACGCTGTTCATCGTCCTGGCGATCGGTGCGGACGACATCTTCGTCTTCATGGACCACTGGGTGCAGGCCAACGTGCAGCCGCGTCACGACACCTGCACCTACATGGCAGGCAGGTTCGCACACGCGTGGAAGGCGAGCGGGAAGGCAATGGGCATCACCTCAGTCACCACGATGTGTGCCTTTGTCGCGACGATGTCCACCCCGCTCTACGAGGTGAAGTACTTCGGGCTGTTTGCGGCCATCCTGGTGTTCCTGGACTACATGCTGGTGATGACCTTCTTCGCCTGCTCCGTCGTGGTGTACCACCGCTACTCGGAGTACACCCTGGGGTGCTGCTGCTGCGGGGCACAGGCTCTGGGGTCGTGGTTCAACTGCTGCACGTGCTACACCGATATGGTCGAGGGTGACGAGGAGGTGCACCCCGGTTGCATGCAGTCGAAGCTGGCACAGCCGCGCACGTACGAGACACTGGAGGAGGCACGTGAGGCGCTGGGCCCGCAGCTCGACTTCACGCCCCAGCCACACCACATTGACAAGCCTAACCGCGATGACGAGAAGGAGGTGCTTGGTACCGACAAGCCCTACATCATGCGCAACCGCGTGGGTTTTGTGTCGCTTGCACTGGGCATCGTCCTGTTCATCATCGGGTTCGTCGCACTGTCGCAGTCGCGCAGCACGGAGATGAAGACCTTCATGTCGTGGATCGTGCTTGTGATGATCGGCCTCCTCCTCTTCTGCGCTGCGATGAACGCCTTCCGTGCCGCGCGTGACAGGCAGCTGCAGCTGGGGCTCGCGATGGCACAAGAGAACATCTTCACCCGCCACATCGCGCCTTTCCTGTCCGGCACGAAGGGTCCTGGGATGAAGTTGTACTACCGCTTCCTCCCGGCCTTCCTGCTGTGCGGGATGTGGAGCTTCATGGTGTACGAGGCCTCGACCCTGCAGAAGACCACCAAGACGGAGCAGTGGCTGCCCGACTGGCACCCTATCCAGCGGTACATCGATGCGACCTTCACTGAGTTCCCGCAGTCCGACCAGGAGTTCGCACACTCGGTTGTGGTGATGATCGGTGTGGATTCAGGCAACCCTGTGGATCGCAGCAACTGGGACGAGTGGGATGCCGAGAGCATCGGCACGGCACGCCTGTACGAGAGCACGACAAAGTACGCTGACTACTCGTCTGAGAACTTCCAGCTGTTCGTCAAGGGGCTGTGTGTGGAGACACTGGCTGCCAGCAAGGCAGGCAAGTTCCTGCAGAGGACTAACATTTTCAACCCTCCCGAGCTGGACCAGAACTGCTTCATGACAGGGTTCGAGTCACACGTCACCGACGTGCTGAAGCGCAGCTTCCCTGTGCCGCAGAGCGAATACGTCTCGCTGCTGTGGAACTACACCGAGACGCAGCGTGCGGCGATGGAGAACGCCGATGGGATGCGCCCTTCTGACATTCACTACGACAAGATCCTCTACAAGTTCAACAACCCGGAGTTGCCCCCTGTCGGTGTGGAGGCGATGGTGGTCTCCTTCAACACAACGCTGAAGCGGTTCGGCAACAGCAACTCTGACATCCGCGACTGGCACGACGAGTGGGGGGCGTGGATCAGCGACATCGAAAACGGCAACGCTATCTGGGTGAACGCGATCTACGGTGCCACCGGCTACCCGTTGAGGGGACAGCTGATGCACGCCTCTGAGATCTTCATCTGGATGCACACACAGGACGTGCTGGTGAAGGGCGCCATCACGGGCACCCTGATCTCACTGAGTCTCGCAGGTTTTGTGGTGTTCTTGGGTACACTCAATCTGCTGATCGCCCTCCTGGTGGTCCTGGAGCTGGTCGGAGTTGTTGGATATGTGTTGGGTGTAATCTCGCTGATTGGGTGGGAGATGGGCACCATCGAGTCCGTCGCAGTGACCATCCTCGTCGGGCTGAGTGTGGACTACGTGGTCCACTTCGCCATCCACTACAAGGAGTGCGAGGTGGAGGTGGACGAGGAGGGCACAGAAGGCCCGACGGAGCGTCAGAAGCGCGTCTTCGAAACTGTCATCGAGATGGGCCCCACAGTGCTGGGCGGTGCTGCCACATCCATCGGCGCCGCGCTGGTGCTTCTGCTGACATGGGTGCAGTTCTTCTACAAGTTCGGGATCTGCTTCCTCTTCACCATCCTCTTCTCCTACGTCTGGTCCATGTTCTTCTTCCTGCCCCTCTTGAGCCTGATCGGGCCGCAGAACGAGTTCCTCAGCATCCGCCCCCTGCTTGCGAAGTGCCTCCCCAAGTTCTTCGCCACGCCGGAGGAGCTCCGCAACCGTAACAACGCCACGGATGCCGCGGAAGAGATGGCCGAACGGCCGACCGACAGGGCCACCTGATCCTCTAACACCCTTTGCGGCGATTGAGCCACCCGTCATCGATGACGACCCGTCGACAGGGAGGTGGCCAGCAACGCATTTCTGTTCGCTCAAAATCCTCAGACTCTTTAACCCTGCAACTCTGGCCCGGATTCTGTTTGCTAACGGCCCCAGTGTGCTCTGCTTCTACATTGTTCAACGCTTTGCTCTGCTCGAACCTGCGAAAGGACACCGCACGCCGAGCCTTCGCGACGAACGTAGGCACCAAAAATCATGCAACATCACGGGGAGCCCCTCCCCCCTCTGTGCCTTTGTTCTCCTTCTCGTGGATGATTCTTGAGTGCGCTGCTGCAACATCCATACATGCAGGCCTTCAGCACAAAACCACCGTATCACGCACTGCCCACCTTGTCTGGACAGATCGTCGTGCGGGAGAGTGGAGAGAGTGACGAGGCAGGGGCGAACCCGCTGAATCGGCCAAACTCAATAACAGCGCGTGTGAGCGGAGAGGGGTGGGAGGGCGATGCCCTCCTGCGCGCGCAAACCTATCTCCCAACTAGCCTCGTCCTAACGACTGGCCTGCATGATCAGGCCAGGAATTAAAAAAAAGCAACAAAAAAATGCTGTGTGTGGTGGGAGGGGAGGGGAGGGGGAGGGGGTGTTGTTGGTGGGGTGGATGCAGATGGGGGATCCCTTCTCTCGCCAAAAAAAAAGCTGTTCAATGAATGAAGAAATGTCGTGTGTGTTGTTTACTGTGCATGTTCCTCCACCTCACCCCCCCCCCCCCCTTCCACCCTCCCCTTTATTTTTATTCGATACCCACCCAGGCGAGTGCTTCTGGAATAAAGATGAGGATGGGGGGGGGGGGAGGGTTAGCCCTTTGGGGAAAAGGGAGGGGGGGGGCACGTCGAAAAATAACGCACTTTTTTCTGCATTTTCAAATATATAGCTCGGCGGAGGGGCTCTGCCCACCCCTCACCCCCCCCCCCCCCCGATGCTGCGTGGTGGCAGAGGAAAGAATTTTAGATCGACAACAACACAAAAAAAGACACCAAGGCAGGCGGCATGCTCGCACCGTTGTGGCAGCAGGGTCGGAGTTCCCCAATCAATGCCGTTCCATGTTTTGTAGCACCTCGAAAAGACACACCGATTCCTCTTGTGTGCTTGCGTGTAGGGGATCAGGGCCTAATCTAAGGGGGGTCGGGGGGGGGGTCAAAGACCCCCCCCGCAGTTTGGGCCCCCCCTGGGGGACCCCCCCCGGGGGGGGTCTCCCGGGGGGTCACTTTTAGCGGGGGCGGGGGGGGATTTCCCTGGGGACCAGTAGGAATGGGGTCTCCTGGCTGGGGAGCATGTTCAGCCCAGGTGCAGAGCCGCCTTGAGTCTAAGAGCTGTCTGTCAAGTTCGTGCAGCAAGTCGTTGACACGTGCAAGGAACAGATGCTCACTACCGTGGCCTCCGGCGGCTGGGGGGCTCCGCCCCCCAGACCCCCCCTGTAGCGTGTGCCTGTCCCGCAAGTCCTTGAGCGTATGCGAGTGGCCATCTCCGCGTAGTCTCGGGCGCGCGAAGCGCGCCCGAGAAATTTGCACCTGGGGTGAAAAAAAATTTTGGGCCCACAAAAGTGCGAGACCCCCCCCGAGTCCCAAAATCCGGAATCCTAGATTAAACCCTGTAGGGGATCCCAAAAAAAAAAGGTGATGCGATCTCCGCTGGAGAAACAGTTCCGCGCCTGCTCCATTGGTGTTGGCTTGCCTTGCCGTCCTGCCATTGCTGTCGAGTCGAAAGTAAATTTACATCCCATATGGAAGACTCCAGGAACAAAAAAAAACCATGCCAGGGGGGCCCTCGCTACCAGTCACAGCTCGTCGCAGCTCGTCAGTCAGTGAGGGGAAGTGGGCTGGAGCTCACTTTTTCTCACTCAGTCACATCTGGTAGCGAGGGCCCCCCAGAAGAAAAATGCGGAATTAAATCCGCGCATTTTCTGCAGAAAAAAACAATATCAATACAACAACGAAACCTTGCAACAACAAACTGCCACCGCCCCGCCCCCGCCCCCCCCCCCCCCCACCACCCCCACCCACACCACACACCTCCCACGGCATATAAACAACAAAAGCTCCCCCCCCCCCCCCCATACACCAGTCCAAAAGCTGTCTGGATCCACTGTTTCTACAGACCACCCACCCCTCACCCCCCCATCCCGTCTCTCTCCTTTTGTCTTGTGTCTTTTTTGCCCATTTCTCGCGATGTGTGTCCATCCTCCCCCACCGCAAGTCTGCTGGCACAGACTCTCTCTCTCTCCTCTGTTATTTGACTGATTCGCTCGACTTGTCTTAGTGCCAAGCAAACCAGCCATCTGCAGCTCTTCATTCATCCCGTTCGAACAGGCGACGCGCTGCCTGTGACCTGCCACGAAGCTGTCCCGATCAAATGATGCGTTCTCAGCAGCTTCTCCTGTGCAGGCTCATTGGCAGCCACGCCTGGCCCACGGGGTTTAATTAAAGAGTGCGCAGTTGGTTCTAGCCTAACTCCCCAGAGTCACACACAGCAAAAGAGTGCAGCGAGGCTTACAGCCCCTGGGGCTGTTGCAGCGCTCCTCTATATCACCCACACTCTCTTAAGAATTCAAGGAGAATTCTGCCTCAACAGCCCCACGCCTGTTCTCTGCAAAGAACAACACCTTTCTGGCGTCGCTGTGTATGTCACGGCCACCAGGGCCACCGCTCGTCGAAACTTTTAAAAACGGAAGTGGCGCGAGGGGGGGTGGGGGTGGGCAGGGATCTTCGCTTATCGGAAAGTTTCGGCAGTTCCCTTCTGCACTTCTTAGCGACGAGCCCTCTCCACATACTCCCTGTTTGCATGGGACCCCCCTCCGCCTTCAGAGATCAACACTCAGCTGGGTACTTTCACCGGGCCCAAAACAGCCTGATTGTGAGATGATCCGTGAGAATTCGACACGTCTTACTTTGTCTTGGGGGGGCACGTGGCGGGGTGGGCGGAGGGGGTTCGGATCCACAACGCAGCAACAACATCCTGTGGTGGCCCCCCCCTACCACAGCGCTCCCGTGCCCCTTTCATCTGTCTGGCTCCCTTTTGGTGTTCCCCATCCCTTTTCTTTGTTTTCCTTCGGGAGGGAGCCATAAGCTCAGTCGTGTGTCGAACAGCGAGCGGCTTTCTTGCGGATAAGTGGGGTTTCTGGAAGGAGGCGCGATGAAGTGGTTTGGAGAGAAGAGAGCGTCGAGAGGAAACGCCCGAAAATCGCGCGCTCTCGAAGCGCAACGCCAAGAAAAAAATGTACAACAGAAAAAATCGAGAAACTCAAAGCCATGGAAGCCCCGCCGCACCCCGATCAATGTTTTTCAGCAATTTTTTTATCCACTCGCGTGGCGCGGCGGCACCGCTCATTGCCCCCGGCACGTTGCCAATGTTTGGAAATCCTTATTTTTCAATGTTTGTTATTTCCCTTCGTGACTTTACGCACCGCCCCCACCCCCATCCCTTGTGACCGCGGCCATCTGTCGCCGAATTTTTGAAATTGTCCACCTTTCTTTCGCGATCCCCCCTCCCCCACACACATACCTTTGGGACCCTTCTTCAAAAAAGATGCTATCGTGAAGAGGGAGACCTTACACGAAGAAGGCAGTTGCAAGGTCAGGGTGTGTGCGGGGTGATGTGTGTGCCTGGCAGTGGTGGTTTGCATCAGGTTTTCGCTCCGCACCAACGCCTCCGACTGGCCCTACTAAAAAGACGAAGGCGTGTATGTGTGCGTGGGGTTACAGTGGTGATCATACCAAGGGCAAGACACTCGGTGTGATGTACACTATTCCAACAAGATTCACGCGTGCACGCACACATGTGTGTCAAGTGGAGATTGACAGCAAAATCAATGCAGGAGGGGAAGGGCAGGAATGGCTGCATGGCTCCCACTCTCTGGCGCGCAGCTCAGCACAACAGAAGGAGAACAGAAAACAAAAAGAAAATACCGAACGAAAGAAGGAGATCTGTGTGGGGTGGGTGGGACGATGCTACACCATGCCATGTGTGACCTCTCGTGATTGTGTTGCCATCTTACAACAACAAAAAAAAACTATTAACGTTTGAAATGGACAGGTTCTATCAGCGCCTCCAAGTAATGCCACAAAGTAGCGGTGTCGCAGGGGGTGAGCGGAGGGGGGGGCGGGGGGGGCTGCAACCGCCCCTCTCCTGAGGGGCACATACCACACACACACACACTTTTCCATCTCGTCTTCTCTCCCGTCAATCCGTTGCCCCCCACCCCGCTCCATGAAAGTTCAGAAATGAAAAGCGCCCTATCACTTCACAGCTACAACCGCTCTGATGAATTTCCTTTTGTTTGTTGCGTTGACGCTTCTACACACAAAACCCTGAACTGATCACACCCTGAGCCTGATGAAGGGTGGGGTTAGTGTATAGAGCACGTTTGGTTGCAGCTGTGGTGGGGCGCTTTCCGCTCACACGAGTGTGCTTAAAAAAAAATGCAAAAAAAAACAGCAACACCAACGCAGAAGAGACGGTGGTTTTCCTTCTTTTCGCTTTGTGGCGGCCCTCGCACTGCTGCCCAGGCAGACTCCCTGTGTTCATACTCCCAAAGAGACAAGCGGGTCGTTCGGACCGGGAAGGGAGCCCCCCCTCCCTCCCCTCCCCTCGCCCCACCCGCTCCCCAACATGATGCAGCTGCCGCCATGCAGAACACCTTTCCATCCCCCCCTCCTCCCCCAGACGTAGGAGCGAAACATTTAGAGAGAACACACGCGTCTCACGTGTTTTCTCTACATCAATGCAAACCACACAGAACATTGCGCCACAAGAGAGAGCGAGCGTGCCTCTTCTTGTCTTGGATCCCCTCATAGACACAGCGGTGATCACATCAAGGGTATGTGCTCGGTGTGTGTGTCTACGCTAATATAAAAAAGATTCACGTGTGTGTGTGTGCCTCCTCCCGCCACACCTTGTCCCCCCCCTTCTCCCTCTCCCTCTATCTCACGCACACCACCACCCCCCCTCCTCGGCAGCCATACACACGCGCGGTACCGCACACCCCCTTCTTCTTCTCCTCCCCCCCCCCCCTAGGGGGGGTCAAATGCCACCCTTTTACGTGGACAAACACGATTTTTCAAAAAACCGGCGCAGAGGCCCCAAAGCCCCCGTAAACCCTCCAAACCCCCCCAGATCGGTCCGGAAACCCATCGAACCCCACTTTTCCACCATTCCGGGCACCTCAGGTGCCCGAATTGGGGTACCTAAATTTTGTGCCACCGTTTGGTACCGTACAGTGCCACTGTGTGGGAGGTTGGAAAAGAAAATGCCCCAACACACCACATCTGAGGGTTGCAATGCATGTTGCTTGCCAACCACGTCATCCGGTGGGTGTCAGGCGCTATGTAGGTGGCATTAGCCAGGTCTTCGATGTGTTCTGGCTTGTATATATACCTCCCTGCCACCATGCACCGGGAGGCTGCCTGTAGGTACGGAACAGTCCAGATGGTCGTGTGATTCCTGTGCAGCAGTGCTCCACAACCGGGATGTGTTGACAACGACTGTTGCAACACGAGCTGTACATTCCGGGAACACATGAAGTGCGCTGTCGTGGTACCCATTGTGCCAGAATTGGTAGTTGCTGCGGTCTACTTTGCCTGGCCCAAGAGCACTGGTACTGAACGGTGCAATATGCGTGGCGAGGTGAATGCAACGGAAGCGCGCAAAGTCAATACAGCTCTCGGATGGCGGGTGGTGGTGCCACTAGTGTGTGACGTTCACTCGAGGATACAACGCATCACAATGAATCAGCAACCGTGGACCGAGTACAATACGCTCTCTGTGGCTGGTGTGGGGGACAAAGGCAGTGCCTGTGCCGCAGGCAGGGAGGTATATATACAAGCCAGAACACATCGAAGACCTGGCTAATGCCACCTACATAGCGCCTGACACCCACCGGATGACGTGGTTGGCAAGCAACATGCATTGCAACCCTCAGATGTGGTGTGTTGGGGCATTTTCTTTTCCAACCTCCCACACAGTGGCACTGTACGGTACCAAACGGTGGCACAAAATTTAGGTACCCCAATTCGGGCACCTGAGGTGCCCGGAATGGTGGAAAAGTGGGGTTCGATGGGTTTCCGGACCGATCTGGGGGGGTTTGGAGGGTTTACGGGGGCTTTGGGGCCTCTGCGCCGGTTTTTTGAAAAATCGTGTTTGTCACCCCCATTTGACCCCCCCTACCCCCCCCCCCTTCATCGCAAACCGCCAAAGGCCACGGGGGCAGGGGGGGGTGAGGGTGGCTTCAAGGCGGAGTCCAAGCCCCCCTCCCCCCCTCTCTCTCTCGCTACCGATGCAGCTTCCTCTGGCAGAGACGCGTGGCGATGCCACGGAAGACGCACCTCCGATGCAGGCTCTAGACGCAACCCACACGCCCCCTGCCACAACGCTCCCTGCTGCCGCAGGCACGCCGTCGCTGCCCCTGCTGCCCCCGGAGCAGCGGGCGGCAAGGCGGTGGTATTTTCCGGAGTCGCGCTACGTGACATACAGCGAGTTCCGCTCCTCCCCCATGGGGCGCGACATGCTTGCGGGGGGCACCCCACCGGGGGAGGGGCGGCAGCAGCAGCAGCAGCATCAGATGGAGGGCCCTGAGGCGGCATGCGAGTGGGCATTCAGCATCTTGGAGGATGAAGCCTCCCACGCAGGGCGTGCAGGGCACTGGGATCTGCAGGAGATGCACGGCGACACCGGGGGGCCCCCTCAGTCCGCCCTGCAGCGGGCGGAGGCGGTTGTGACCGGTGTGGTGAAGTTCTGCGCCATCTGGGGCGTGCTGTACCTCTTCATCCTGTCGCTGGGAGTGATGGGGAGCGCGTTTCAGATTGTCGGGGGGAGGTCCAGCGGGCAGGCCTTCCGCGACAGCGCGCTGATCGGGAACCCGCTGTCGGGCCTGGCGATCGGGGTGCTCGCGACGGTGATGATGCAGTCCTCCTCCACCACAACCTCCATCGTCATCTCGATGGCAGCCGCTGGCCTCATCAGCGTGCGGAACGCTTCCTACCTCGTGATGGGTGCAAACATCGGGACCTCTGTGACCAACACGCTGGTGTCGGTTGCACACCTCAACAGCCCTGCGGAATACCGCCGCGCCTTCACCGGAGCGGTGTTCCACGACATGTTCAACTGGCTGACTGTGGGCATCTTCCTCCCCCTGGAGGTCACCTCGGGGTTTCTTGACGAGCTTGCAGGGCAGGCTGTGAAGTCCCTCGGGATCACGCAGGACTCCGACAAGTCGGGCAAGGTGGACTTCCTCAAGAAGATCACCCACCCCGCGACGGGGCGTGTGGTCTCCATCGACAAGAAGATGATCGCGAAGATCGCAGAGGCTGCCTCACAGAGCGAGCTTGATGCCCTGGAGGGGCAGACGATGATCAAACAGCACTCAGGGCATGTCCTGCGCGACGCACCCATCAGCGACGCATCGGCGGGGATCCTCCTGGTGGTGGTCTCCCTCACGATGCTGACGACATGCCTTCTTCTCCTCGTCAAGCTGCTGCAGTCCGTCCTCAAGGGGCGTGTCGCGGTGTGGACGCGGTACCTCCTCAACATCGAATTCCAACACCCCGCGCTGCGAGCCTGCGGCGGGCTCGACGGATACATCCTCCTCCTCTTCGGCACCGGATGCACCATCCTGGTTCAGAGCAGCAGCGTCTTCACCTCCACGCTCACACCTCTCGTGGGGATCGGACTTATCCATGTTGAGAAGGTCGTCGCTCTGACACACGGCGCCAACATCGGCACCACCGTGACTGGCGTGCTGTCCGCCCTCTCTGGTGACAACCTCGAGGTGGGCCTCCGCGTCGCCCTGGAGCACGTCTTCTTCAACTGCCTGGGCACCTTCCTCTGGTTCGTTGTGTGGCCCCTCCGGGCCACACCCCTTAACATGGCGAAGTTTATGGGCACAACCGCAGCCAACCTCCGCTGGTTCCCCCTGGCCTACATCGTCGCGGCCTTCCTCCTCTGCCCGCTCCTCATCGTGGGGCTCGTCGCGGCGGGGGGCAACGCCGCGCTTGCCGGCGTCGGCGCGCCCCTCCTCGCCACCGCCTTCGCCCTGGGCGCCTGGGTGTGGGTGCGGCGCAACCGGGCGGACCTCCTCCCCCGCAGCGGCGCCATGTCGCTGCTGCGCGCCCCTGCCGCGCCCTGCGGCTGGCGCTACCCCAACAGCATGCAGCTGTGGGGCGGCGACACCCGGGCGGACCAGGTGGATGTGTCGGAGCTGCGGCGCAAAGAGGATGAGGCCCAGGCGCGCAGCGCCAGGGTGCGCCCCTGGCCCCAGGCGCCCGCGGTGTGGGGCCTCGCGCTGCTGTCGCTGCTGGCGGTGCTGCTGGCGCTGCCCACCTCGCAGTGGCGGCGCGTGCGCTATGCGGAGGAGCTGAGGGGGCGCCCCGAGGTGGGGCTCGGGCTGCGCCGCATCTGCTCCGAGTCCTACACGCAGAGCCACGGCCTGCCGCCCGCACCCCCCGCCTGCGATGCGGATCTGCTGCTGTCGTGCGCTGCGCCGCTGGCTGCGGCATGCGCAGACCCCTCATGGGCAGCCACGCCAGACGCCACACACCCCGAGAGCGCCCTCTATGCGTCTGCCTTCCGCAGCTGCTCGCAGCTGGGCTGTCGGGCGCGCGGCTGGGTCGATGCCTGCACCGCACTGCCCTCCTGCAGCGGCAGGGCCTACCACGCTGCGCGGTGCGGCGGTGCTGTCAGCAGCTACGCGTGGTTCCACGAGAGGGACATGGATTCCGCGGTGCGCTACACCTGGGGCGAGGGGGGTGGCGGTGGCAGTGGCAGTGGCATGCCGGAGCTCTTCGCATCTGCTGCGGAGGGCGGGGGGCAGGCGGCGTCAGAGAGGTACCCCCTGCAGGCACACCGCATCACCAACCACGGCACGGGCAGGGTGGAGCAGCCGCGCTACGGCGGGGTGGCACCCTCCCCTGCAGCGGGCACCTTCCTGGCGGTGACGGCGAGGGGGTGCGACGCCGACCCGGCCTGGACCCCGATGCTGGTGGAGCTCGCCGTCGCAGTGAACTACACCAGCGCGGAGGTGCTGCGCTCCGCCCAGATCCTCCGGACTGCCCCGCTGCTCCTCGGGGGGCGAGCCCTGGTGTCGCTGCCCAACCGCGCGGGGGAGGCGGTGCCAACCCCTGCGGGCTGCACGCCATACGGCAACCTCCCAGTGGACGCATCTGGCGTGGCCCTCACAGGCCTGGCCCTGCTCGACGAGGCTGCAGGGCTCTACATCGCATCAGATGCCTTCGGCCCCAAGCTAGTGGTGTTCGACACAGCAGGCACGGTGCACGCGGTGGTGGCGCCTGCCGGGTCGGGCTACGAAGGGCCAGGCGTGGCAGCCGTGCTGCCGCAGGTCTACGCTGGGGCAGGACAGTTCGGATGCGTCGCTGTGTCCCCAGGGCGCGAGGTGCATGCCTGCCTCAAGTCGACACTGCTGCCTGTCAGCGGCAACACCACCACCGGCCTGGAGGCTGACCGTGCGGCACGCTGTGTCTCTGTCGGGCTGCAGAGCCTCTCAGCGCCTGTCCTCCTGTCGCAGAAGGTGGCGCTGCAGTCACGCGCCTGGCTGTCCCTCCAGCAGGCAGACAGCGGGTGTGCCGATGGCTACCGCACCTCCGTGATGTCCTGCGCCTGGACCAAGGCAGGCACGCTGCTTGCCGTGGAGGAAGTCTCCGCAGTGCCGGGGCCTGGCTGCCTCCAGGCACCCGAGCCCCTCTATGTTGCGCAGACGGTTGACCTGCTGGCAAGCGGCACCGCCCTGGCGGGGCTCCACGCAAACACGACAACGCTGGAGCAGCTCCTCGAGGCTGACGCGGAGGCGCAGACCCTGAGGGATGCGGGCATCGCCCTCAAGCAGCATGCGGTGGCCGGGGCGACCCGGCAGCACGCCATCGCCTTTGCCGAGGCCTACGCCGGGTTCGGCACATCCTACGCCGCCTTCGCTGCCGCCAACACCCACACCCTCGCTGCCATCCACTCCCCCGACACATCCGCAGCATCCATCGACCTGCTGCAGATGCCTGCGGGGCTGCCGCTGGCCGAGCCGGGCGATCCCACCCCCGACAACAGCAGCACCTTCCCTGCGGGGGATGCTTGCCGTGACATCGGGGAGGTGTGCCCGGGAGGCGACCTGCAGGGTGACATGGCTGTGCTGGAGGGCCTGGCTGCCTCCGGCACGGCCTGCCTGGGCATTGGCCTGGCGCTGGTCATCTTCCACACCATGGTGCCGCACCACAGGCGGGCCGACGCCAAGGTTGGGGTGGCAGCTCTCTGCTTTGTGGTGGCGTGGGTGCTGCTGCTGGCGGCATGGGCTCACCTCGAGGCGACCCTCACCCAGAAGACCTACACCTGCTACTTCGAAGATGAGTCCCTCCGTGGGGGCATGGTGCTCGTGACAGGCGAGCTGGGTGTCCTGTTCATGCCTTCATACTCCTGGGCATTCTGCATCCTGTCGTGGGGCTTCCTCTCCATCGCCACCGCCTTCCTGCTGTGCCGTGCCCTCCCGTTGCTGTGCGGAGGTGCCCCTGCAGGCAAGGCCACCTGGGCGGATCTCCCTGGTGATGTGGTGGACAGGCCCCTCGCCGACACGGGGACAGAGCTGCGGACAGAGCGCCACCCGCTGCAGCCCGGCGTGGGAGCTGCGGAGCAGGAGCCGTTGGCCCCGCTTCTCTAGGGGGTAGGGAGATGGGGGGTTTGGGGGTGTCGGTGAATCGGGGTCACTCCCCCGATTCGATTTATTTTTTGTGTTTTGTGTTTTGCCTTATTCATTTATATTTTTTGCCTTGCCTTTCCCTCCCTGCTGTGAACAGGCATCCGTTCGAGAGCTTTGACGCGCCGGGTTGTTTGTGTGGGGGCTGCTTCCCCCCCCCCCTGGGGATTTACTCTGACTCAACGTGCTCCTTCATCATCTCTTTGGCTTTTGGCAGCGTCTTCCTCCCAAAAAGAGGGGTTGCTTGTCTGCTGCGTCTGCCATGCTGTGTCGCCCACGGCGGAGATCGCATCAAAGAACCGGATGTGCTCGGGTCTGGCCTCACACCGCTTCAAAAACCATTCGCATCTGGGGAGGGGGGTCTTCGCTGCGGGTGCCGAAATGGTTTGGCGCATTTCAGATACATCGGTCATACATCGGTATCCCTCCTAGTTGTGGGAGAAACGTTGATGATTTGCCGAAAACAGCCGAATCTAGCAGCGAAGCTCCCTCCCTCTGTGTCTGTGTCTGTGTCGTGCTCTCTCATCTAAACTTGAGGCCGGTGCCACACCGTGTCAGGGTCGGTCAGAGGGTATGTCCACATGGGAAGGCGCGCGAAGACTTCCTTGCCGCAGCAGTGCGGGTGTCGTCAACGGTGCACGCTCTCGGTTTGTCAGGACCGCTTGCTATACACCGTGTGCACGACAACCCCCCAGCTGCGGCGAGAGAATCACTGCTCCGAAGATTGCCGTTTACTCTGTCAGCGAGGCATGCAAGGAGTGGAACACCATTCTTTTTTGCAGCTCTCTTTTGCAGCCGCCTTTTGTGCGGGATCAATTCTTTTTGAACGATTGAACGATTGCCACCCTCCCCCATGGGCATCGATGGGCTGCTGTTTCGGGTTCTCCTGGCCGCACGGGTGCCTCTTCTTTTGAACGAGCTTCGAACGTATTTATTTACTGTGCTCCGAGCTGCCCCCCTCCGGTTAGAGGGCCCCACTTCCTCTTCCACGCGGGGCTGCTGCAGTTGACCTGGCAGGATCTGCCGGGAGAGTCGAAAGCCGTCCCTGCGAGAGGGTTCTGCTGACCCAGCGTGTCCCCTCCCAGCGTTTCCCTCTCCTGCGACAGGGCGATCAGTGCGTGGAAATGGCCAACCCTTCCCCCACACCCCTCCCCCCAACACCCCCATGCGGGCGGCAGTTGGCACTATGAATTTGAAACCAAACCGAACCGAAGACATATTACTCCACACCACCCCCTCACAGGCCCTCCGCGGCACCATGCCGCCTCATGGAGGGCAGCTCTCGAAGGCGCTGCTGGTGGGGATGGACTACCCAGGAGAGCGTGCCGAGCAGCGCAGCTGCGTCAACGGCGTGCTGACGATGCTGCGCCTCCTCCAGGGCCAGCCGGGCCTCTGCGACGACACCACGCAGCTGCGTGTGCTGGCAGACGCGCCATGCGACCTCCCGCGGGGGCTGCAAGCGGAGCTCCCCACACGCGAAGCCATTCTCTCCAGCCTGAGGTGGCTGTCGGAGGGCTGTGCTCCGGGCGACGCCGTCTTCTTCTATTTCGCGGGCTGCGGGCGGCGCGTGCGGGGTGACCCGTCGGGGCTCCGCGTCGCCATCTGCCCCTCCGACGTACGCATCAGCGGCAAGATCGAGGACCGGGAGATCTTCGAAGCCGCAGCCGCGCCCCTCCCAAGCGGGGCCCGCCTCACCGCCATGATGGACTGCAGCTTCAGCGGGGCTGCCATGTCTCTGCCTTATGAGTTTGCCGCAGACGACACCACCATCGCAGCAGCACTCGCATCGCCGCAGCACGCCATGCACCCCTCTAAAAAGCAGGCGGTGTCCTGCCCGGCAGAGGTGGTGCTGCTGTCGTCGTGCGGCGGCGCAGAGTCGAGCCTTGCCTCCCGGAAGGGGCACGAGCTGTTCGGGCTGGAGCCGCACAGGCGCCCCCACGGGGGATGGGGGTCTGTGTTCACCAGCGCTGTGGCGGCGCTGCTGGGGCAGCAGCAGCAGACGCCCCTCCGGCTTATAGACGTCATCCGCCGCACCCGGGAGTCCCTCGTGCAGCACGGCTTCGACCAGACCCCGCAGCTTTCAGCATCTCGCTCGGTTGACCTCGGGTGTGTCTTCGGGTTTGCCGGAGACCTCGTGCCGGGCGCCACCCCTCGGGCACCCGAGGCGCGTGCCCTGTTTGTGGGGATCAACTATAAGGGTGTGCCCAACTGCGAGCTGCGGAGCTGCGTTAACGACGTGCGGACCATGCGGCGGGCTGTCAACCAGGAGGCCTTTCCGGGGATGCGGTTCACGGAGAGGGTGCTGGCGGATGACCCGCAGGGGTTTCCGGGTGCGGTGCACCCGACGCGGGAGGCGGTGCTGGAGGCGTTCGCCTGGCTGGTGGACGGGTGTTCCCCAGGGGACGCGCTCTTCTTCTTCTACTCCGGCAGCGGGCACCGCGTGCGCGACAGGGATGGGGATGAGGGCGACGGCTACGACGAGGCGATCTGCCCCGTTGACTTCATCACCACGAGCCCTATCACGGATGACGAGATGTTCAGCGTGCTGGTGGCGCCACTCCCACAGGGCGTCCGCCTCACCGCTGTGATGGACTGTGCAAACTGCGGGACGGCGCTCGACCTCCCCTTTGAGTTTGAAGGCACAGACGAGTCGCTCGATGCTGCTGTGCAGAGCGCGAAGCAGCCGATGCGCACCGCGCAGCGGCAGAAGCGGACGCAGGGGGATGTGCTGCTCATCTCGTCCTGCAGCGACGCAGGCACCAGCAGAAGCACGAAGGATGCGGCAGTGAAGTTCGGCCTGCCGAGCCCCGAGGCCTCTGCACCCGGTGCCTGGGGGTCGGTCTTCACCAACGCCCTGGCCAGGGTGCTGCTGGACAGCCTTCAGAGCACGCCGCCCGCCCGCCTGGCTGACGTGCTGCACACCGCACGGCAGGCCATCCGGCAGCACGGCTACCCGCAGGTGCCGCAGCTCTCCGCGTCGAAGGCTGTTGACCTGGGGCAGGGCTTCCGCCTGGCAGGGCCTCTGGCCCCAGCCTTGGTGGATCCGAAGCCCGCCGTGTCAGCCCCGAAGGTGAAGGCGCTCTTCGTGGGGATAAACTACGAGGGCAGCGACATGGAGCGGGAGCACTGCGTCCCCAGCGCGAAGGCGATGCGCGGGTTCATCACAAAGCACGCCTTCTCCGGGAGACAATACAAAGAGCGTGTCCTGATGGATGCCGACGCGCCGCAGGGCGCACTGCTGCCGACACGGGAGAACATCCTGAAGGGCTTCGACTGGCTTGTCGACGGCGCGCAGCCGAAGGATACTTTTGTGTTCTACTTCTCAGGCCTGGGGCACCAGCAGGACGACTTCGACGGGGATGAGGAGGACGGGAAGGACGAGTCCCTCACCCCGTGCGACTACGACGGGACGGCGGTGCAGCGCATCACCGACGACGAGATCTTCGAGAGGCTGGTCCGCAGGCTGCCCACAGGAACCCGCCTCACTGCCATCATCGACTGCGGGCACAGCGGGACGGCGCTGGACCTGCCATATGAGTTCTCCGCTAGCCAGCGGGCGCTTGCGAGTGCGAAGCGGCACCCCAAGACCCAGATGACGCTGGCGAGAATCGGGAAGCGGTGCACCGCCGACGTCCTCCTCCTCTCCTCCTGCCACGACGCACACGGGGGCCTGAGCATCAGCAACGTGCAGCACCACTTCGGGCTGCCCGGCCCGCAGACATGGGGTGGTGTGGCGACCTTCGCCCTGATCGCCGTGCTGTCGCGCGCACCCCCCAACTCGCTCAGCTTCATCGAGCTGCTGCAGCACATCCGCCGCGCCCTGACAGAGAAGCACGACGTGGTGCAGCAGATCTCCGCGTCGAAGCCGCTCGACCTGGGGGGCCACTTCAGCTTCTTCGGGCGACTCCCCCGCGGCGCCGCAGACGCGTCACACCACAACCTGTCCCGCAGCATGGGCCTGCTGCCCCCCGGCCCGCAGGCGCGTGCCCTCCTCATCGGCATCGACTACGGCCACAGCGAGGGGGGTGTGCGCGGGACGCACGACCTGCAGCGCGTGGCAGACTTCCTCCGCAGCCACGGGTTCCCCCTCCCCGAGGGTGCCGCCACGCCCAACGAGCACCTCCGCATCCTGACGGACGATGCGGACTACGGCAAGGCCTGCAGGCTGCCCACCAGGCAGGAGATCCTTGCAGGCCTCGACTGGCTTGTGGAGGGCGCACGCGCCGGAGACACGCTGTTCCTGTACTACAGAGGATCGGGTGCCTCGGTGAAGGACACCACTGGGGATGAGACGGACGGCATGGACGAGGCGCTCGTGCCGGTGGATCACAAGGCGAGCGGGGTGATCATGGATGACGATGTCTTTGAAAGGCTTGTCGAGCCGCTGCCGAAGGGGGTCCGTCTCACGGCTGTCACCGATGCGAGCCACTGCGGGACTGTGTTGGACCTGCCGTGGGAGATGCATGTGACGGATGCCGCGCTGCAGGGCGATGCTCGGGGCACACCCCTGGTGCCCAACAGCCGGCGGCGCAGATGTGCTGCCGACGTGCTCCACTTTGCATCGTCATCCGATGCGGAACCCAGCTGCTCCGCCAGGCGCGAGGTGCAGGGCGTGACGAAGCTGTGCGGCGTGTTCACCACCGCCTTCATCGCAGCCCTCCAGAGCCCCACCGCACAGCACACCGCCTTCAGCCTGCTCCGCACCATCCGCGCGGGGATGGCGCAGGACGGGGCGGCGCAGATCCCGCAGCTCTCGGCCTCCATGCCCCTCGACACGGGGCACCCCTTCAGCCTCTTCGGGCCGCTTGTCTGCGCCCCGTCACGCCCCCCCGTCACCCTCGCCACACGCAGGGTCAAAGCGCTGCTCGTCGGCATCGGCGGTGCCGGGCAGCACGGAGGAGCTGCGTCGGCTGCCCCAGGCATGGCTGCCTGCGGCGTGCGTGTGAAGGCGATGCTCAACCTGGTCCGCCGCCGTGCCTTCCCCGGCGACCGCTATGAAGAGCGCCTCCTGTCAGACGCACCGGGTTCCGAGCACCCCTCCGCCGCAAACATCCGCAAGGGGCTGGAGTGGCTGGCAGGCGGCGCCTCGGCAGGCGACACACTATTCTTCTACTTCGGGGGGAGGAGCGGCGGTGGTGGCGGCGGCATCGCCGCCGCGCCTGAGGGTGGTGACGAGGAGGAGATCCCGGCAGACGAGCTGCACAGCCTGCTGCTGCAGCCGCTGCCCAGGGGTGTGCGCCTCACAGCGGTGATGGACTGTGCCCCATGCGGCGCTGCGCTGGGGCTGCCGTGGGAGCTGCGCCCCGGTGAGGCTGGGCTGGAGGCTGCCCTCCGCACGCCGGGCTGCGCCCTGCAGCCCGCCGCAGAGGCTGCTGCTGCGTGCGACGCAGACGCGGTCCTCCTCTCCGCTGGACCAGCCACGCCGGGCCACCCCGCCCAACCCCACGCCGACCCCGACACCGCCGACCCCCCCGGTGCCTTCACCCTCGCTGTGGCTGCCGCGCTGCTCGACGCCTCGCTCGACGCACCCCCCTATGTCGACGTGCTGCTCCGCATCAACGAGGCTCTCCGCGACGCCGGCTGCGACACCACCCCCTGCCTGTCCGCCTCCCGCCCGCTCGACCTCAGCTCCCGCGTCAGCCTGGTGGGACCCCTGGTGCCGCAGCCGACAGCCGCCACCGCCAGCACGCCGCCATGCGGTGACCGCACCGCACCGCCCATCTCCTGCCCGGCACCTGTGGTGCGTGCCGTGCTCATTGGAGCCAACTTCGACCACCGCGGGTTTGCACGCAGGCTCGAGGTGGAGGAGGCACAGGGCATCATACGGCAGAGGGGCCTTGCGCGTGCGAACTACGCAGAGAGGGTCCTGACGGACGACGCGCTGCTGCTGCAGAAGCAGGGGGATGGCTGTGCAGACGGCTCGGCTCTGCCCCCCAGCCGTGCGAACATCCTCGCTGCGCTGGGGTGGCTCGCAGAGGGTGCGGCGCCCGGCGACACGCTGGTGCTGTACTACGCGGGGGAGAGCGTCAGCACCGACGGCAAGATCGGCGACTCCTCCGCCCTGCACCCGGGGCTCGCCGCCTCCGACGGCGTCGTCACCAGCGCGGAGGTTGCCGACACCCTCGTTGCGCCGCTGCCGCGCGGCGTGCGGCTCACGGTGGTGGTGGATGCAAGCAGAGGCGCGGCTGCGCTCCGCCTGCCGTGGCACCTCCGTGCACCCCCTGCTGCCAGCGAGGGTTTGGATGGGGTCCGCATGACGGGCGAGGGTGCGGCAGCGCCGTGCCGTGCGGATGTGCTGCTGCTGGCTGCCTGCGGCAGGCTGGGCCTGGCGCGCGTCGCCCCGGCCCCCGCCGGGGTGTACCGCTCTGAGTTCACCCGCGCCTTGGCTGGGGTGCTGCTGCACACGGCGCCCGACTCGCTCCGCATCTCGGATGTGCTGCGCGGCGCGGCGGTGGGCGACACCCTGCCCCACGTCGCAGCATCTGTGCCTCTCGACCTTGCCTGCCCCTTCAGCTTCTTCGGGCCTCTGGTGGTGGCGCCGCAGCCGCAGCCTGGCGGCGCGCCTGCGGCGCGGGTGAAGGCACTGCTGGTGGGTGTGGACCAGTGCCAGGAGCAGGGCTTCCCCGGGTGTGCCAGCAGCGTGAAGGCGATGCAGAACCTCGTGCGGCGGTGTGCGGGTGGGGGCGGCATGGCGCTGGAAGAGCGCCTCCTCATCGACAGCCCGCACTTCCTCAACGCGGGGCACCCCTCCGCCGCAAACATCCGCAAGGGGCTGGAGTGGCTGGCAGGCGGCGCCTCGGCAGGCGACACACTATTCTTCTACTTCGGGGGGAGGAGCGGCGGCGGCGGCGACGGCGCCATCGCCACCGCGCCTGAGGATGGCGGCGGCGGCGGTGACGGGGAGGAGATCCCGGCAGACGAGCTGCACAGCCTGCTGCTGCAGCCGCTGCCCAGGGGTGTGCGCCTCACAGCGGTGATGGACTGTGCCCCCTGCGGCGCTGCGCTGGGGCTGCCGTGGGAGCTGCGCCCCGGTGAGGCTGGGCTGGAGGCTGCCCTCCGCACGCCGGGCTGCGCCCTGCAGCCCGCCGCAGAGGCTGCTGCTGCGTGCGACGCAGACACGGTCCTCCTCTCCGCTGGACCCGGCCCGAGCACCTGCGGGCAGGCCAGCGGGGGGGCCTTCACCCTCGCTGTGGCTGCCGCGCTGCTCGACACCTCCCTCGACACATCCAAGCCGCTCAGCAAGGTGCTGTCCGACGTGCACGATGCTCTCAAGCAGCAGCAGGGGGTGCAGGCACCGCTGCTATCCGCATCGAAGCAGCTGGACCTTGCGTCTCCCTTCTGCCTGGCAGGCGCCTTCAGCAACGCAGAACCCTGATGATGCTCATGGCTTTCTCTGGGGCAAGGGGCTGGCATGGCGCCGGGTGTCAGACACGCCCCGATCATCACCGAGGGGCAGGCGAGTGTAAATGAACCGCTCAACAATACCCGCTCCGCTCAGCGCAGTGGGCAGTGAAAAGAACCGAAAGAAACGGAATGGGTGGCAATCGTCGAATGTGCACCGCGGGCTCACCTGGGTGTCCAGGGCTGGAGAGCACTGGGCACCTCCCCCACACGCTGGGGGGGGCAAGGGTGCAGGGGTGTGTATGGAGGGGGATGCGTCCTGTGTGCCCGTCGCCCATCGATGCCAACCAGTGCAAGATGGGGTGCACGGCGATGGCCTGTGGGGTATGGGGCACGGCATGTTGTGCCGGCCTTTGAAATGCATCCGCCCCCCGTGACATATTCCTGTCCTGCGATTGGTCGGCTGAGCCGTAGTGTAGCATATTAGTAGAGCGTGGGTGGGCGACAGAACCTACCACGGCTTTGTTTTAAGGCGCACGAACAGCAGGTGTGGCTCTATTTTGGGGGTATTTTGGCCAATTTTCGAAATCCTATTTTGGTTTTTTTGCACTTTTTTTGGGTGCTTTTTTGCACGATTTCTGTGCCTCAGACACAGATTTTGGTGTGATTTTTGCGCTATTTTGATTCACTCGGCCTGACCGATGCATACGATTCGAAAAAATGGCGAAAAAATCGCTATCAACAACGGTGAACGAATGGAGGTAGATGGGGAAGTGGAAGGACACAGCACGCCCTCCCACTGCTCGCCATCTGTACACTACCTCTCTGTTCAAGGCGGTCAGTGTCACTTGATGGCGCTGCACACAAATCACTGCTACATCCCAGGGCGCCTTCCCTTGTGAGAATAGCGGAACTTCTGCGGTTGCAGTTTGGTGGTTGAGGCCGGCGGTGATATCACTTTGGTGACTGTGCTTCCTTCCCCCTGAGCTCGATCAGATCCAGGTCGACCTGGTGCTGCGTGGCTCCTGGTGTGTTATCTCTTTGCTTCCTCGCACACATACACGTGGTTCCGCGAATCGCCACGGATGCCCACCAAGTCGAACCCGAAACATGATCACGGGCCCACGACGACCCTTTCGAGATGTCATGGCCGCAAGCCCGCAAACCCGATCGCATTCGCAAGGTGGTTCGTCTCTTAGAGATCAGTGCTCGGGCCCAGCCTCCCGCGAGGGTGCTGGAACCGACATGCCGCAGCCCCGTACGCGCAAGGGCTTGGCTCCAAGACCAGGCACATGCCACAGGGGGGTGTGGGGGGCGGAGCCCCCCAGCCGCCGGAGGCCACGGTAGCGAACGTCTGTTGGCCTGGCTCCATAGTCGCATACGCTCAAGTACAACACAACTGACAGATAGCACATGTCGCATGGGGGGACGATAAATTGTCGCGCAAAGACACGCCACAGGGGGGTCTGGGGGGCGGAGCCCCCCAGCCGCCGGAGGCCACGGTAGTGAACATCTGTTGGTTTGAGCTCGAGAGCAAGCCTCTCACACCACCGCCCTCCGACCCCCCTCTCCACCCCCCAGGTGCAACATTTTTTTGCACCCGGAAAATGTGTTCTTTTGACTGTTTGAGCACATCCAAGACCGGGAACATAAAAGAATTCTGCCAATGCCAAGTAGGGTCACAATAAAACCCAAAGCAAAATGGTGCAAAAAAGTAGTGACCACCACCCCCATCCCCACCTCCGGGTGCAAAAAATTTTTTGGCCACGGAAAATGTGTTCTTTTGAATGTTTGAGCACCTCCAAGACCGGGAACATAAAAATTTTCTGCCAATACCAAGTAGGGTCACAATAAAATCCAAAGGAAAAAAGTGCAAAAAAATAGTGCAAAAAAATATTTTTCCCCCAAATTCCTATTTTCATTCCGTGAAATAGATACACGCCTGACGAACAGCGCCTTTTTTTTTACCTTTTTGTTTGGTATTTTCCATGCATGTGCCAGGAACACCAACCAAAGCTTCATAGTGAGTTCTGTTTCTCGTCAGTTATTCCGCACAACTCAATGTTGGGGGTGCGAGGGGGTGTGTGGGGGTGTCATCTCCATGATTTGTGCCCTCCCGAACAAAACAGCCCCAGGGAGGGTGGACGCGCCAGCGCATAACGGAAACGGAATCAGCCGCGCAGCGATATGACACAACCACGGGGTGGGTGGGTGACACCCCTCTCCTCCCCTCCTTCCCACCCACACCCCCGGGGCCCACTGAGCCATTGCCGTCGCTGAGAAAGCCTGCCCTGGAATGTGCAAATGCTTTTTGACACAGGCCACTGACAAGAGCCGCTGTGGCATCACTGCCCCCGTCTTCTCAATCCCTCCCTTTTTTTTTCTTCACTCTTTCCATCACACAAAAGTGTCCCCCTCTCGCGACGCTTCTCTAGTGCGAAGCGTGCACCTGCAACACCCACTCGCAGAGGGGCGAGTGTATTGTATCTCGTAATTGCTGGTCTGACGGGATCACGCAGTGCTCCTTGTCACCCCTTTGTGGCCACACCAGCCCCTCTCCTTGGGAGGTAACCAGAGGAGTGGTCCATCATGTGTGTGTTGCTTGTCGGAACCCCGCTCACTCAATCTGAATGTGCCTGGCAGTGTGGGGGCAGTGGTGCTCATTGCAGCGCCCTCCCCTAGCAGCCAAGCCCTAGTGGCCCCCTAGCGGTGCCAAGAACGAAGCTGTCATGAGCGCTAGCCCTAGCTGCTGCAATATGTGATGTGTCTTACACGGGCAGGACCTCCTGTGCAATCAATGCGAAGGATAAATACTTTACAATGTAATCTATCGGACGTGCTTATGTTGTGTGGAGTATGAACGGGAGAAACGCATGCATGCAAAAATCACCCCCTCCCCTCCCCCCCCCTCCCCCCCTCCACCCGCGACACACATAAAAAAGCGGAACTGGAAGCCAACAGGGAAACCCCCTCGCATAGCGCGTTGTTTCCCCCTGGGACCATGCCCCCTCATGCCTCCTTTCCCTTTGCCGAATACAGCTGCCTCCTCCAGCTGCTGGGGTGAGGAGGGGGCTTGCCTTGCCTGCCCCCCCGTAGCCTAGACCCCCGTTTCCTTCAGGGGCTATAAGAACCCAACCCAAAATGGGAGGGAAGCAAATTCGGCGGAGCGGCGCGCTGGGTTGGGTGTGTCATCGAGGTTCGCCAGCAGAACACGCTCATCTCCCCCACCGCCACCACCACCACCACCACCGCCTCCGCGCCCCCCCTCCCTCACCCCAGGCACATCTTCGCATCTTCTCCTCCCTGTGGACCCACCACCTGCATCAAAGGTGGAGGTCTCTGTGTGTGTGTGTCGTGCATGCCAACAGGAGCTTCGACCTTTCTACGCCACGCCAACACACCATGCGATCGTGGCAACTTTTATCCCTCTAGGCCTCACCCCACCCCACTCTCACAGGTGCTGTCTCTGGGGAGGTGTGACCCAGCCCATGACCGGGGGAGACGGCCCCACCGGGCGGCCCGACGCCTGCTACGGCAGCCGGGCCGACACCCGCACACACCCCTCGGGCGGGAGGCCCAGCCGCAAGGCGCAGGCACCCCCCGCCCGCCGGGCCCACGCCGCCTCCTCCTCGGCGCAGGCCGCGCTGCACCTGATCCAACGCGCCTTCCCACCGGCAGCCCTCTCGGCGGCTCCGCCGCCGGGATCTCCACTCCTCCACCACCACGGTGAAGACGGCTGCGACAGCTACGACACACACGACACGCCAGGAGCCCCGCGGGGCACACCGGGCCCAGGCGGATCCCCGCTGGATCTGGGAGGATCCTCGCTGTTCCCCCGCAGCGGCAGCGGGAGCAGCAGCAGCAGCAGCCTCAGCAGCAGCAGCAGCAACAGGCCCAACGCCACACCACCCGCAGCCCCCCGGCACAGCACACAGCATGCGATGCGCCACGGCATTCCCGGCATGCCTTGCCGCGGCGGGTCGGACCCGCCTGGGAGGATGACCGATTCGCAGCTCAACACCTTCCATCGCCTCTCCCACCTGTGGGAGAAGCTGCAGGGCGGGGGCAAGACAGGCGCGGAGGAGATGCTCGACCTGATTGAGCGTGACATCCTGATGGCGGAGCATGCGAGAGACCCGGCCCTCCGGAGGCGGCTGAGGCACCTCGCGGAGCACGCCGGGGAGATGCATTTTGCGGAGGTGCTGGAGGGTGCCTGCAGGCACGAGCTGCCCCACCTCTTCGGGGATGACCCCAACGCATTCTTCGAGGAGGTCGCGAGGGAGACCGCACGCAGGCAGAGGGAGAGCGAGCGCCGCATCGCCTGCGCAAAGCTCGAGTGGAAGGAGCACCTCCGCGGTGTCGACGAGTCGCTCGCTGCCTACTTCGCGGAGGCCTCCTCCCCCTGCCGCACGGCAGCCCCCATCCCCTCCCCTGGTGACTGGGGGTGTGCCGCTGCCCACCCCCGGCAGGCTGTGGGCGATGCGGAGCCCCTCACGGTGACCCCTGTTGCGGCAAACCTTTATGAGAAAACCGTCCGGCAGACGCCCATAATGCACCCCAGCGTGTCGGGGGATCTCCTCAGGGCGATGCTCTCCGGGCAGACCGAAGGGTATCAGACATCCATCCAGCTCCGCGGGTTCGGCCCGGCTGACGGGGAATACCGCGAGTCCCTCTGGAGCTACCGGAGGATATCTGGGGGGGCGGTGCTCTCCCCAGTTTCTCCGGAGGGGAGGAGGCTGTGGGGGGTGTATCCCAGCGCGGATGCGGCGGAGGGGGACTGCGTGCTCCGCCCCGCGGGTGGGGGGGCTCTCCTCAACACCGGGATGCCGGCACACCTCATCCGCGCCTGGGAGCAGGGAGGGGTGCCCTGCCTGGTGGGGGCGGAGGGATCTCTCGTCGCGCCGAGGGTGCACTCCCATGTGGCATGCGGTGGCATTTTCCCGGAGGCGATTGTCGGGATGCCGTCGCAGCACCTGGTTCATCTGCGGAGGCCGCGCGAGGCATCCGGCGGTGTCACAGCGCCGAACGACATGCTGGATCCCCTGCTTCTATGCCCCGCGGAGAGGGTTTTCTCCTCAGCAGGGCCAGGGCATGGTGTCAGCATCCTCGCTGATGTTGCGGCGGAATCCACCTGGGGCTGCCACGGGTTTGAAAAAGGCGGGCGTATCCTCTCCGTGTCATACGAAGCGGAAGCTGTCATCGGCAGCAGGGGGCCACAAGGGGAGGTGGCGGAGGATGTGATGCTGACCGATGTGGAGGACATCATGTGGTTCTTCACGATGTGGGTCGGGGGGAAGCTCCCGGGGCTGCTGCGCACCGCCCCGGCGGACCGGAGCCAGCTTTTCGTGGGGCGGGGGCACAGCGTGCTGGACCTGGGGAGGGGTGTCTGCGTGGAGTACCAATCCCCCTGGGTGTGGTCCCCCGCCCCGACGGAGGGCATGCCGCAGCAGCTGGACATCTCCTCCAACGGGATGTGCGCTCTCAAGGCGATGCACCGCACCGAGGGTCCGGATCGCGCCACACCCGACTTCCAGAAGACCGCAGCTGTCGCCCTCTCCCTGGCAGCCGTGTCCGGCGAGTCCTACCGCATCCGCCTCTCCGGAGCCCTCGCAGGGTCGAAGGTGGGCTTTGCAAACCGCACCTCCACCGTCCAGTTTTGGTACCACGTGTCGGGGTGCCTGGAGCTGGTGGGGTGCACCCTGGTGGGGCTCCCGGAGGGCGTGCCCCATGCGACCCGCCCCCTTTCTGACGGAGATGTCGTGACATTCCGCCACGGGGTTGCGGGCCGCATCACCGTGGCGGTCAACGCAGAGGTGGTGCTGGACGAGGGCTTCTGCGTCAACCTCAAGTGCCCCTGCGGGCTGAAGCAGACCAACACCGGCAACACCCCAACTCCACCCTGCGACCTCTCCGGACAGCACCTCGGCACGCTCCTCCATGAGGACCACACCCGCATCGGAAGCCTCGTCGACGCGGCCCTCCTCCACAGCGCCTCCGAGCTCCGCGCCGCAACATACCTTCTGGAGAAGGGCGCCTCCGCAACGCTCTGCCGTGGGGAGCCCAACCTCGACACCTTGAGGTGGGCCACCTTCCGCGGGCGCACCCGCTACGCCCTGGGTGACGGGGGCCGCCGCGTCTCCCTGGTGGGGCGGTGCCTCGGCAAGTCGGTTGTGATGACACCGCCCCTCCGCGGGCCCGGCCCCCACCGGGTGAGCGTCGTGGTGAGGGGTGTGCGGAACTGCGAGCTGACGAGCCTGGTCCTGATGCCCCCCATCGGGAGAATGGAGGACTTCGCCTTCCTCGAGGTGCCGGGTGGGATCAGCGTGGCATGCAACGGGGCTGCCAACACGCTGTCCGGCTTCCGCATCAGCCGCCCCCTCGCTGCGCGGGAGAACCTCAACCCCCCTGTGAGCCGCTTCGACCTCTACCTCGATTCCGCGTCGGGGCACCTCGACATCACTCTAAATGGGGCAACCGCAGTCACCACCGCTGTGCCCGCCTTCAACTCCGTCCTCCCCGGAGGGGCGGTCCCTCTGTGCGTCGGGATCATCACCTCAGAGGACATCCCCGATTTCAGCGCAGAGCTCGTCGACCCCCTCCCTGTGGGGATCCCGCTGCAGGTGCTGGGGGCTGGGATCCCACACCGCCACCAAGGGGAAGAGGGCGTGACGGCGTGCCGCCACCACGCCGACCTCCCCGCGGCAGCCGCCGCGGCGGCTGCTGCCACCGCAGACGCTGTGCGGAGCAGCTGTGCCGCGGAGGGGGAGGGGCTGCGCCCCTCCCCCTGCGACGGGGAGTACCACAGGTGGCTGCCGACGTATGTCCGGAAGGGGGATGCCGCCTTCTCCCTATCGTATTGGGGGGGGCGGTGGCAGGTCGCCTCTGCGGACGGCAGGCTGCACGGGACATCCGCCCCGGCGGACCCCACGCTCCTGCAGGGTGCCCCCGATGCAGCCAGCCACATGCTGGCCCCGCCCGACCCCCCTGGGGCCACACCGCAGCAGCCGGCAAACCCGTTCGCCGCAGGCGCGTCCCGACTCCCGCGTCTGCAGGGCCCTCTGCAGGCGGCGGAGCCGCCTGCCGGGTGGTGTGCAGTGGCGGGTGGTGGCAGCGTTGCGCCCGATGCGCTGGTTCTGCTGACCCCGTGGCCCAGGGAGGGTGGGGTGCGTGGGGGTGACCCGGCGCAGCGCCACGCCTTGCGGCTCCGTCTCGCCGCATCAGGTGCTGTGAATGGGGCGCCGTGTTATGAGGAGGAGGAGGGGGAGGTTGAGGGGGGATCGCGTCTCGTCGTGTTCTGGGATGCCGTGGCGCGGCGGTGGGTGGTGTGCCCGCGGAGGTGCTGTGCGGCGGGGTGGCGCTGCGGGGGGGAGGGCGCGCTGTACACCTCGCACGAGCCTGCCGCGTCGCCGCACCTCTGCAGCGCGTGGCTGCGCGGGGCGGGGGGTCCTGCTGTGCGGGGCTGGCGCCATGCCCCCGAGGTTCGCATCACCCCCGCACCTCCTGCCGCCACCCCCACCACCACCACCCCCGCCGCCACACCACCCTCTGTCGACACATCCATCCAACACGTCGTGGCGCGGGGGCCGCTCTGCCAAGGCGCTGCGATGGCAGCCGCCACCGCGGCTGCCAGCATGCGCCGCAGCGCAGCATCTGAGGGGCATCCCTACTCCCTCGCACCCATCGTGCCCTTCTCCATCACCTCACACCCGCAGCCTCGAGCGGGGGCGGGGTGCGGCGCGGCTCCGGCAGCCGGCTCCCCCTGGAGGGTCCGCGGGGTCACCCTCTTCGACCACCCCCCCGGCACCGGGAAGTCGCACGCCATCGACAGGGGCCTGCTCTGCGGCAGGTGGGGCCGCCCGCTCCCCTGCGCAGCCCAGCCGGGCGCTGCCCCAGTGGAGGCCCTCCGCATCGATCTGGACGCCTTCTCCTTCCCGCAGGGGGGGCCCCGCTGCGGCGCTGCCGCGCCGCAGCTGATGCGCCGCGTCCAGCGGGGCATCCGCACCCACGACAGGCCAGGCGGGGGTGCCATCGTGATCCACGTGTCGCACTGCACGCCGGAGGCGCACTTCCATGCATTCCTGGCCTCCCTCTTGGAGGGGTCGTGCTGGGGGGTGGGAGAGGGTGGAGACGACGGCGGTGCCGCCACCACCTCCACCTCCACAGCCCTCCAGGGAGAGTGGGACATCATCGTGGAGCTGCAGCGGAGATCCCCTGCCACGCCTGGGATTGTTAAGGGCAAGGGTGTCGCAGTCACCCCCGGGAAGCTTCTCCCCTTCGACACCTCCGTTGTGCCGGAATCGTCGCGCCTTCTCGACACGATGCGCCGCCTCGACGGGCTGGAGCCCCTCACAGGAGCCACGATTGTCGGGCTGATGGCTCTGGGGCTGGACGCACTGCCCGAAGATCTTTCCACAGAGGACAGCGCCAGGTTCGACAGGCGGCTGGCGGGTATACCCCCGCGCTGCCTGGCCCGGGTCCTCCGCTATGCCACCGCCAACAGGGTGCTGGGGGAGGACATCAACGCCGGGAGGTATAAAGGCTGCGACATCCTCTCAGCGCAGGTCCTGATCTACGCCTGCGCCAGGGTTTCCGGCTGCCGCGACCAGCTCTCCGACCTGCAGCGCTGCGGGGGGGACGAGGCCTGCATTGTCGAGGAGGGGGGCAGGCTCCCCTTCCTTGCCCCCCTGGATGTGCACGTCTACCCGGTTCACGAGTCGGGGTGGCTCTCGTCCACCCCGGGGACACGGGGTCTTATCCGCGGGCGTCTCCCTCCCAGGCTGAGGCAGGCTTTCGAGCAGTACGACGCGCAGAGGCTGAAGATGGCAACCGCGCTCCGATCGCACAACGGGTTGGTGCAGTCCCTCCCTGCCCTGACAGACTACGCCTCGGAGATGTCCCTCTGCGACGTGGTGTCCATCGCCAGCACCGTGCTGAACATCCCCTACGGCGTCACCTCCGCGGTGCTGGGGGACGTCGGGTTTGCCCACACACCCCTCACCGCGCAGCACGCCCTGCAGTACCTCGAGCTGCTCTCCACGGAGCAGGGCACCGTGGTGTCGGGCCCCCCGGGGTCTGGGAAGACGTTCTCCCTGCAGCTGGTCCGCCGATTGGTCGCATGTCCTGTCAAATGCAACATCCGGCGGAACTTCCGCGGGTTTGGAGACATGTGCTCCGCGATGTGCACCCACCTCCGCGTCAACAACGTGCTGGGGTCCTGCTTCGGAAAATCCGCCGACGTCGGGGGGCTCCTCTGGGCCGCGGAGTTCAAACGCCAGGTGCAGAACCAATGCGACGGCGTGGAACACCTCGGGAGGATCGCAAGCATGGCGGGGCTCCGCCACGTCCGCACCACCATCCTCCAGGGCATCTCCCACACCGTCTCCTTCTCCACCGACCCGCCCCCACGCCAGGGCAGCTGCGCGCTCCCTCTTTGGGATGCAGTGGTGCGCCTCAGCCACGAGGAGTCGTGCTGCACCACAGTCGACAACCTCTCCACTGCTCTCACAGGACTACTCTCGCTTGCGCCGCGCGACATCGGGGTGCTGAGCGGGGCGAGCGTGCAGGCCAGCCGCGCCCTCCGCTCCACCGCGATGCGTGAGATTGTCGGGCCCGATGAGCACGACACGATCCTCCGAATGCTCAACAGAAACTTCCGCTTCGAGGCGCTGTCGAGGTGGATGACCCACGCCCTCCCGGAGATGCGCTGCAGCGAGAAGACCGTCGACCGCCTGGTCCGCTCCCGCCTCCAGGCAGACCTCCGCCGCTCCCCCGTCAAGGTCCCTCCCTCCCTCGCAGCAGCCCTCGAGGGCGAGCCCTCCGCCCGCCGGGCGGAGGACATCGCCATCCCCCTGGCTGCCTCCCTCACACACGCCGCCTGCCTCCCTGTGCAGAACACGACGCTCCACCTCCACCTCCCCGAAGGCTGCGCGCCGGAGGCGCTGCTCGCCCTCTGCAGGCCGATGCTCATGGAGGCACTGTCCTGCCCCGGGGCGCGGTACTCCGTGGTGGTGGATGGGCTGCGCAGTGGGGCCTGCCCCCTGTCAGGCGTGTTGAAGCGCATCGCCATCGACAGGCGGTGGTGGCTGTGGGAGGAGGAGCTCCCCGAGACGTGCGGCGCCCTCCCCGCCAACCTGTCCTTCACCCTCGTCGTGACGGAGGACGCGGGGGAGGGCGGGTGGGGCGCAAGAGGGAGGTCTACCCTCCCCGACTCCCTGGTGCAGGTCACGTCGCGCTGGTCGCACCTCGGGGGTGCCGCGGGGTGCGCGCAGCGGTTCTTCGAGGCTGCCCTCCGCAGCCCCTGCGCCGGGCTGACCGGCAACGGCTTCACCCCGGCACACCTGCAGGCCCTCGCTGCGCTGGGAACCTCCGCACACCGCTACTGGGTCTCGGCTGGGCTGAACCCTGGGAAGGGGCACATCCACCGCACCTCCACCCTGTTTGCCGCAGCGCTCCGGGTGTGCTGGGGCATAACGACACACACCCCCCACGACCCTGCTGCATCGGACTACGAGTCATGCCGCCACCGCGGGCAGACGGGGGATATCGGCACCCCCCTCAGCGTGCCGCTGCGCGGCAGCCCCACGCTGCGCCGCATCGCCGGCAGCAGGGCGGGCGGTGGTGCCGGCGGTGTCGGAGGGTGTGTCGGCACCGCCGACACCTCCGACCCGGCCCTCGCCAGCATGCTGCTCGCTGTGTGGGTCGCCTACGCAGCCCCCCTGGCTGGGGGGCAGCGTGCCGGGCTCTGCAGCGCCGTCACAGCCTGCCTCTCGCAGGGCATCCCCCAGCTGCTGGACGCTGCGGGCGCACCCCCCACCCACCCCTACCGGCTGGCGCCGGTGGGCTGCCTGCTGTCTGGCACCGCCTCCGACGCGGCGGGGTGCTTCCTGGAGGCGAGCGGGCTGTGCGGCTCCGACACCCTGGCGGGTGCGGTGCTGGCCAGCGCGATGTCTGCGGAGGCGGGCAGCTCCTGTGCCCTGGTGTGTGCGTCGGGGGCTGGGCGGGAGGAGGCGGTGCTGGCCTGCAAAGGGGTTGCGGGGATGCTGCAGGGTGGCGGCAGGTGTGTCCACGCGGCGCAGGACTGCCGTGAGGCGGTGGCGCTGGTGGAGGGGGTCCGGCGTGCGGCGTGTGCCGGCGCTGCGGAGGCGGCAGGTGTGGGTGATCCGCGCCTGGGGGACCAGCAGGGAGAGCGGGTGTCGGGCAACCCCGACAGGCACATCGTTGTCGTGTCCCCGCAGAGCACCGCCGAGGTGGAGTCCAGCGCCCTCATCAGGCGTGTGGGGGAGCGGACGTCTTACACGGGGGGCGACTTGGCGGATGAGAGCCTCCTTCCCTCCGCCCTGTGCCTGCTGCAGGTGCAGGCCACAGCCGGCGAGGCCTCGGGTGCCACCCCCCTGCCCGACGACCTCCTCAACAGGTGCTGCGTGATTCGGGTGGATGGGGTGTGAACAGGAAGGGGTGCTGAGGGCTGGGGTGCAGACCCCATCATCGAAGAGCAAGGTTTGCTCAGGGTGTGCCCTGCATTACTCTAAAAAGATTCACGTGTGTGTGTCAGAGCGGCGTGCTTACCGATGGGCTTGAGGTGCGGGTTGAGTGGCCTGCCCCGAACACGACACTTTCCAATGAGATTCACGTGTGTGTGCGTGTGTGTTGTTTGGGAGTAGACTCAGCAGCGGATGCTCCTAAAGTAATAGGGTATTTCTTGTTTCTGTCTCTGGGGATGGGGGTGACCTTTGAACGGGGTCTTCGTTGTGTTATGGGGAAAAAAAAGTCCCGAGTCTCCCTCATACGTTTCTTTCACAGGAAAAAGGGTGGGCTGCACCGTATCACGCCATTTTCGGCACCTTAGCGAAGCCCCTTCTCAAGGCTTTCCATGCCTGTTTCTTGTTGCCAGGAAACATTGTCTCACAACTGGCGGCGTACATCGTGCGCCGCAAAGAACGCAGTCACTGCCCCCCCCCCCCCCCCCCCCTAGGGCAGTGAAGATACTATTCGCGAATAATTCGTGATCTCCGATTTTCAGAGTTACATATTCGAATAATATTCGTATTCGAATACGAATAATGGCATTATTCGCGAATAAATGGCCATGTGTTATTCGGTCATTATTCGTGAAGCTTCTGTGGGTTTGTGTAGGGGCAGAGGCGTCAGACCACGTGTATTCCAGTGCAAACCGAGGGAAAACGCCGCAGAGCGCCTCAGGCTTTGCTTTCCTCATGAATCATCACACGTATGTCTGTCCGTACGGCACACAGGTGTGGTGATCCCTTTGCATCGGCAGCACCTCATTCACGCGTGGAGGTCTCCACCACAGGGATCTTGAAGGAGGCAGTTGCTATCCTGCCAGTCACCAACTGCACAACAGGAACAGCATAAAGCACGCACAATGTATCCCAGGTTCGGGCACCGGGGTAGTGCTTCCACCTTTGAGTGCCCCAGGTGGTTCCGCTCCCTCCACGCAAGTTCGGTAGGGATCGCGGGTGACGATTTCCCCATCAGGTACAGCCCCGTGGATGCAACAGCGGCCGCCTGGCACCATAATGGTCCCACCAGCGCGACGGTGCCCACTTCCCTTAGCGCTTGGTGTCTTCAATGCACGGTGCAGCGTACTCCTCCAGGCACTGCAGATGATGATTCTCGGCCTCGCATCTTCACAATGTAGTGATTGCATGCCCCCTCAGGGCACACTGGGGTCGTGGGCTGCGCCCACGACCCCAGTGTGGGCAGTAGGTCCCTATTCCTAGTAGAGAAACCCCAGTAAAACCCCACGAATAATTCGCGAATTATTCGCAGGCCTGGGCGGGGAACCAGCCCTTTTTCCGGGTTTTTTGGGTCGGGGAACCAGGTTTTTTCTAAGAATTTTTACAAGGGATTTTTTGCTCACCCCCCCACAGGTTTCAGGCGCGTGCCCGTCAGGCGGGACTTTTTCTATGATTTCTACGATGAAAACCACCCCCCCGCCCCCACCCCCCCCCCCCCTTCTAAGAACGATGATGGCTCACTCGGAAGTTTCGGCGTCCGAAACGTACGCCCACTCTCCCCAATCCTCCTCCATGTCGACATCGATGTCGACATGGACGCGGGCCCTTTTCTCCTGGGGCTCCTCGGGGTGCGGCCCAACCTCCCTCCTGCGCTCTGCCGGTGCCGCCTGTGTGGGAGGCAGCTGCGGCGGTTCTTCCGGCTGAGGTGTGGGGAGTGTCGATGGGGTGCCCGGGGTCGATGAAGCGGGGAGCTGGAAGGTGACATGTTGCAGGGTGGCTGGAGGCACGACGGGGGGTGCGGCATCTGCAAGCAACGAAGTGAGGAAGGGATCCTCAGGGACTTCCTCCACGAGGCTGACAATCGACAATGCATCGGCGTTGTCATCTTCCCAGCTGCCGTCCGATTCCTCATCACAATCCTCCACGCCAGCAAATAGAGAACCCATGGCTGCATCGAGGTCAACGAGCTCCACGGTTGTCAGAGTTGGAAGAGGCGTCAGGGAACGCGCAGTGAAGCGGCGCTTCTTGTTGGCGAGGAACGTGTTGACTGTTTCTTCAACGATGATCTTGCGCGCCGCGTCATCATGTGACAGCTCTAGAGTGATGCCCAGTTCTTGAGAGATGCTTGCGGCAGAGAGTGCCTTCCGGAACGATCCCCTCATGCGCGTTACAACTGAAAAAGCAGCTTCCACAAACACAGTCGAGGGTGACAGTGCCACCATGGCCTCAAGCACTATCGCAAACGTCGAACTCTCGGATTCCAGCAAGAAGTCGACGACAAACTCTTTCAGAAGGTTCCCCCTGAGATCTGTGCATTCCAACCGCAGCTTCACCCACTCCATGCCGATGCTGAGAATCTCTGCCTGGTCGTAACCCAAGCGAGAAGCGAGCGCCATGAGGCACTCGCACGTGCTGTCCTTCCCACTTGTCGCGAAGAAAGAGCTGAATGAGCGGCAGGGATACTCCTCCCACCTCTTGGCCAGGTCCTTGTAGATGGTGTGGCAGAGCTTTGAGCGCCAGGAAGTCATCTCGGCAACTACCCCCGGAGGCAACGATGTGGTTCCCTGGTTCTCATAGAACTTGGCTTCGTGCTTGCCAGGCTGGCGCGCCAGCACCTTATGCACTGTCAGTGCATTCTGCAGGATGCTCTCCATCGACGAGAGCGACAGGTCTCGCTTCTGCAACGCCTCGCTCACCCCTTTATTGATGTCGAAGACGTCAGCCAAGATGCAAGTCGAGAGGGAATACTCGGGGGTGAGCTTGTGGAAGAAGAACGGCGGCGGCTGGATCTCCCCGAGCATAGCGACAGTGAAGTCAAAGTTCACCACAGCCGCGTTCAGGCGACGGAACGTTGCAGCTGCCCAACGCACGGAGTGCTCCTTCGGGAAGGAGAGACATTTCCCACCGGAAATGATCTGCAGAGACTTCTGCCTGGCGGTTGATCTGAAGAAGGCAAACCAGTGTCGGAGGAGGCGGCTATGTTCAACAACCTTTCGTGTCTTCTTGATGAGGCCGACGGACAGCTGGTGCATGTGGGCAGCATCATGCACATCGATGAGAGTGCATCCCCACGCGATCTCGAGCTTCCCCCTGAGACTCTTCATCGTTGATGCCCCGTCTGCCGCGAATCCCTTCAGCGAACGCCGCGCCCACTGCGACAGCTGGAGGCTGTCGAACAACTTGACCAGCTCGTCCTTCTGCGACTCTGCGTCAGCTTTCTTCAAGTCGACTGTGCCCACACACCAATCTTTCATAGCACAATCCGTCCTGCTGATCCCCGAAACGATGACGATCATCAAGTCGATGCGGGCGAACGTGGTACCGTCCACCTTCAGGGTTGCCGCCCGACACGCACGCACCGCACCCACCACTCCCCTCAGGAGCACCTCCCAGAGTATCGTCTGGAACTCCTTCGCGACTTTTCGAGAGTAGTGGGTGTCCAGGACATGCAGCCCCTTCCGCTTGTCGTCCTGCAACCTCGCACCCACACTGCTCAGCCCCTCCGCCCGTTGCGTCGCCGTTGCCACGTTGTACACCAGGTTGACCAGACTTGTGTACTGCTCGCTGGTCACCTTCACCTTCGCGCACAGCGTCTGCTTGGGGATATCTGTAGCTGTCACATTGGTGTTTTCACTCCCAGGCGTGGACAACTGCACTGCTCTCTTGTGCGCCGCACCACCCATGTGGCGGCGGATATTGCTTTGCTGGCGCCCAACTGTCGTGGCAGACATAGACGCTTCGCCGCGTGCATACCGGAGCAAGTGGGGTTGCTCCGAGAACTCCCCCTCCAGCTGCACCAAGAACGGTGCACACGTGGTGCACCTCCACCTCCCATTAGGGAGACGCACCACACCGGAGGCTGCAGCGTGGATCTTCCGCTGCTGCTTCTCCTGTATGGCGAGCTGTGCCTGCCGCTGCTGAATCCGAAGGAGACCGTTCACCATTGAGCCCTCTGGCACGTACTTCTTGTTTGCTGCCATCAAAAGAAGGAAGTGCGCCTTTGCTGTGTCGAAGACAAGCCGCAAGGGGTACTGGGCCATCAACGACGGAAGAAGCAAGCCGAAGGTGCGAGGCTGTGTGGTGTCGACGATAGAAAAGTGAACATTTAAACCGCGGGATGTGCGGAAAGTCTGCAGGGCCACTGACGCGGTGTTGGTGTCCAACTCTTCGTCCACGAGGAATCTCGTATCCATCAATCGCGGACGCCTGAGCTTCACCGTGAGGGCCTCCGCTTCGGGGGAGTCAACGCCCTCCAGAAGCGCCGCAGCACTGGTACGCGTCGGCTCCGTAATGGGAATTGACCTTGCTAGGCAGTCAAGCACTCGGAGGCAGTAGTGTCCAGAACTGTATAGATCCCGTTGAACCCACCCTGGTACAAGCCCAATGTTGACGCCTCCGGTTGATTGGGCGAGCTTCATGGCGGTCAGCCATGGGGACAGTCGCCCGGCGCTGTCGAACGCGGCGACGTGGCACGCCCCTTCCCCGGTGTAGAAGGCGGCGTGGGGTGCAGGGGCGACAGGGGCGGCGGTGGTAGCTGCAGGAGAGGCGGCCAGGGGATCCGGAGGAGGAGGCGGCGGCGCATCATGCGAAGCATCGACGTCGTGCCCGTCACCGTCCGATGCCTCACGTGCGTACAGCACGAGTGCTGGCTTCGCGTTCGCACGATTGAACGGCGCCACAGAGCAATCCGTCACACGATCAGTCGTGATCGACTTCCACTTCAGAGTGGTGGCGGGGCCACGAGCGCACAGCGTCTCCCAGGCGATCCCCTTCGCGAGGGTCAGCCCGGACTTTGTGCACGATGCACCGACAAACCGGTACCGGTGATTCACCGGCTGCACCGTGCCCACCTGCACCACCCCGTTGCCGTCAACGCCAAGCTCACGAAGGGCGGAGAGGTCTCTTAATTCCTTGACGTTGACGGTTTCCGCAAGCTCCGTCAGGTGCTTCTGCTTCTCGCCGGATGCAGAAAACCGCTGCGTCGAGAGGAACAGGAGGTGCGGGGCCTTCTCGACGCAGAACTGCGCAGCCCGGACAGCACCACATGTGCACGGACCTTGCTTCTCCATAAATTGAGAAGCAACGCGCTGCACCTCGTCCTTCACGACGCCCAACATCACAACCATGCTGTCTGTAATAGCTGTGCGGAACTCACCACAAGATGGGCAGCTGTAGACGGTGGCGCTTTTGGTGGTGCAGAGGTGCTTCAGGTGCGGGTGTTTGTGTCCGAGGGCGGAGAGACTGACGTCAGGGTTGGGTCGCTGCGGGTCCTGCGAGGTGATCATCTGGGGCTCGTTCTCATCGGGGGTTGTGCTCCGCAGGGACTGGAGGAGGTTGCTCAATACACCTTGGCACTCCCGCAGTACTGTACATGCCAGCAGCTGGAGGATAGTTACAAAGCTGCCACTCCCCGACGCCACCCCCCTACTGGCCCCTTCAGGCCTGAAAGCCCAAAAGCTCCCGGAGATTTTTGCAGTGGTGCGCACCATATTCGCGGAGTACGTGAGGTTGGGTGAGTGTGAGGTCAGGGTCCTGTCGAAGGGTAGTCGAGTGGGAATAAATAGGGAGGTCCTCAGGAGTGCAATACAACAGCAATACACAGGCAACACACCAGCAACACGCAAACCGAGGCAAGAGGAGGTGGGCGGGGTCATCCTGCGGAGTCTCCAGTTGGCCAGCAAGGCGAACTGTACGGGGGAGAGACTTCCCTTCCATCCTTGTGTGCGCCCTGTCGACTGGGAAAATCTTAGAAAAAAAAATTTCCTCTGCGAAAAACAGGGGATAAGATAGGTCTGGTTTTCCGGTTTTCAAAACCAGGGTTTCCCGGTTCCCGGTTTTCTGGAAAAAAAAAAAAGGTCGATCTCATTTTTGGCGGTTTTTTTTGTGACTTTGGGACAGTAAAACAGTCAGAAAAAACGCCATAAAAAAATAGAAAGTGACCCCATCGTGATCCGCACAGAGCTCAAATAGTCCAAAGAAGGCAGAGAAGCGGAGAAGAAAAAATGGACCTAGCGGGTGGCCCGGTGGGGCCCGGTGGGTGGTGATGCCCTCGTCATGCAGGCCTCTTCTGTTTTGAAGGTGCACACATGGTGGACTCCAGCCACCCTAGCGAGTGTCTAAGAGGGAGTCTAAGACTGCAGTCTGTACTGGAGACGGGAGTCTATTTTCCAGCTAATTTACGACTCCCGCTAGTTGAGACTCATGGGAGACACACGGTGTACTCCAGCGGAGGTAGGGTAACCTCCGCTGGAGTTCACCGTGTCGTCTGCCTCTGTGCAGCGTCACTCGGTGCCATCGAATACATGGCGACAGCCCACCAACTCGAGACAGATCTGCTTGTCTGGAGGGCTGAGACGAGAACACGAACGACTTTCAAGCAATCTTGAAGGTCGCCAAGCCTATTGGGGGCAACTAACAGATGAGATTTGTTTGTTGCCTGTCGTCACAGCTAGGTGCCCATTTCCTCGATAACGGAATGTGTGCAGAGATCTCGTGGACCCTTTGGCCATTCTGTCGTGCACCCACTCCACCCACAACGCACACCTGTCACGAGTGGTCGCTCCCCCGTCCTCCTCCACCCTGAAGGTTGAACCCTCAAGGACCAGTGATCTCCTGCTGGCCGGGCTGCGATACAGCGAAGCCTTCCTACTTACAAGCGAATCCAGACTGTAGGGAACAGATGATCACTACCGTGGCCTCCGGCGGCTGGGGGGCTCCGCCCCCCAGACCCCCCTGCGTAAAAAAATTGCACCAGACCGGTTTTTTGGCCGAGAGTCCAAACTTTCAAAGCAGCTGCTGCGCCTGCCCCACCAAGCAGCCTCAGTACGACAGGACGCGCGCAGGCACCGGGCCCTCTCAGATTCTGGGAGGGTTTGCGCGGGTCGCGCGCGCCGAAGGCGCGCGCGAAAAATTTTCAAAACCAGAAAAACCGGAAAACGGCGCCAGAAAAAAAGTCTATCTTATACCCTGGCGAAAAACCCTTAGAAAAAAAAATTTCCCTTACAAAATTCTTAGAAAAAAACTTTTTTCCCCGTACAAAAGTTCTTAGAAAAAAAGTTCAGAATCCTGAAAGTGGGGAACCAGCCCCCCAGTTAGGAACAGCCCTGATTATTCGTGGCGAAAATTTTTCGAGAAATTATTCGAATAATATTCGTATTCGAATAACACGAATTTTTAATCACTGCCCTAGGCATACTTGTACCCCCATATGGGGAAGGCCAAAAATATGGGGGGAATATGGGGGGTTTTTCAAGTCCTGTTCCCCCATATTTCCCCCGTATGGGGGATATATGGGGGAAAACCCAGGGGTTCCTCAGGTGGAAGCAGTCAGCAAACAGTTCTCTTCGTTCTGCTTTTCACAGGGTGTGAAGTCAGCCACTGACAGGGGACGTCTAGCACCTTGCAGAGCCATCTCACCTCGTCGCTTTCTGCAGAGAGGAAACGCCCGGCTGAAGTGCTCGAGTCAGACCACAAAAGGTGCTGTGAGAGTGCCGACCGCTACTTTCTTCAAGTCTGAGTAGCGGTCATCAGAGCATGCTGTCCAGTAGTCCTGTCTTTGCTGGCAGAACAGTTGCGTCCTGCAGCCAGTCCTTGTACTGGCCTTCACAGGTCTCATTCCACCCGGCAGATGCAGCTTGAACATGTCAAGCTGCCTGGTGACGAGCGTCGACTCCGACTTTTCGGCGCTCGGAGCGGTCAAAAGCGGCGGAAGCGCCTGACACCAGAATGCACTGCTTGTGAATTCCCTTGTCTAATTAAGGACCTCAGGGGGCAGTTCGCAATCGCAAACACACCAGAGGAGGAGGACAGCGAGTGTGAGAGTGAGGACTTAAAAACACAAGAGTGTGTGTTGTGAGGAGCTGTTAACCCTGAACGCGCTATGTGTGTCTGTGCGTATGTGTCCACCACCGCTGCCGCTGTCACTGCGGTGCCCCGCCAAACCGGGAAGCGTTCGCTCTCCGCTGCCGCTGTATCGGCGCAGGAGAGGAACAGGAGGTCGGTGCGACCCACCTGGGGGATCTTCCAGGGGGGGCCAGACCTGGCCACACCTGAACGAGCGCGCACCTCCCCAGGATCGGACTCCTGGAGGATCCCCAACAAGGCATGAGGCCGGTTTCGACGCGCACTTCGTGTGTGTCTGTGCCTGAGTGGTTTGATGTTCTCCCGTTGCAGCAGGAATACCCCCATATCCCCCATATGGGCCCCATATTTCCCCCATATTCCCCCATATTTTACCGGGGTTTCCCCATATTTTCAGCCTTTTTCCCCATATGGGGGCGGGGTTTTGAGACCCCCCATATTTCCCCCAGATTTAGGGGGTTCCCCATATGGGGGGACAAGTATGCCTAGGGGGGGTCGAAAGCCCCCTTTTTTTGTCCCAAAATGGTGTTTTTCGACATAGCAGCCGCGGCCCTCTATTTGACCTTCTGACCCCTCAGAACCCCCTATACCCCGGTTTTTGGGCCCTAGGAGTCCGATTTTCGGGCTCCCGAGCCCCGGAAAGTCGATTTTTGATGATGTCAATTTTTCCGTTCCCTATACTGCACCTCCGGGTCATGGCACGGACGCCTGCCACGGGCAGATAGTAAAACGCTCTCATCCTGGGACGTCCGAGCCCACACCATCCTGCGGCTGTGATTTTCTGATGCAACCGCTCATCCGCGCCACAAACAACGTCGTATCCCAACGATTTGGACAGTGAGAAGATGGCATCGAATACTGCCATCTGACACAGTCGTTGGGTGGCCTGCTATTGAACTCGGAGCTGCCAGGAACAGGGAGGATGTCATCATAGCCGACAGTGATGCATTAGTGTTGATGTCCTCATAAGAATGCTCTCTTAGAATGCAAGGCAGGTAAACTGTCCCGACTAAACACTTGCCACTGCTGCCGTTATCTGCGAAGCATTTCTCCTGTGGATGCAGACAGTCAAGGGAGGTGAAGAGCGCAGCGAGCAACGCAGAGCCCGAGCTTACATTCAAGGTTCTCTTATGGGCGCTCAAGAACAGGGTCCTGTGGGACCCGGTCTCAGAACAGTGTCCGGGTATTTATGCTGCACGCGCCTTATGGAATGACGAGTGCGCAGAACTGGCTAAAGACGCTGCGAAGGATATGCTCGGGACATTCAAGCGTCCTCCGTACGATGAGGCGAGGAAGGGGATCAAGGAATCAAACAATGCAACTCTCGCAACAACCATTTCACAGAAGAAGTGCGCGGGCTTCGAATGCACGTCCTGAATAATCAGAAAGTCATTGCACACCTTGCTCAGCAAGCCATGAGTAAGTCGTGAGGGTTGGTTCGCAAACCCCCCTCCCGACAGAGGAGACCTTTCAACTTACAAAGAGTTCGTTGGCCGGACCAGCATCTCAGTGTCGGAGCAGTGGCCAGTTGTGCCCCCTGTCCCTTGCAGCCAAGCACCGCACACTGTGCAAGTTGATGACGATTCCCACTCTGCATCAGTATGCATCTTTGCACGATCTGGCAGTGTATACAGAGAAGGAGATGGTGGCTGCCCGCATTCAACAGTTTGGTGTGACGCTGGAGTGGGAAGAGGGTCGAAAGATGCAGGATTGGCACCTATGGAGGGTCTTGAGGACGCAGGGGAGGAAGGGGTGGAGGAGGTCGAGAAAGTGGGCCTGCACATGAGCTGATAGTGGACTGGCGAACCTGTGCGTGACCCTGAGGTGCAGTATAGGGAACAAAATTTTGACATCATCAAAAATCGACTTTCCGGGGCTCGGGAGCCCGAAAATCGGACTCCTAGGGCCCAAAAACCGGGGTATAGGGGGTTCTGAGGGGTCAGAAGGTCAAATAGAGGGCCGCGGCTGCTATGTCGAAAAACCCCATTTTGGGACAGGCTTTCGACCCGCCCTACCCCCCCCCCCCCCCCCCCCCCCGACACCCCCCTCTCAAATAAAGACCGGGTGGTGCTCTTGGCATCTCCCCTCTGGGCATTGGGGGAAGAATGGGGGGGGTGCAGCAGGGCAATTGTGTCATGATAACGCTAGATTCGCCTTTCCCACTCGTGTTGATCGACACTCGGTGGGGGGGGGGTGTAGGGAATCGGGACTGTTGCAAGTCTATTCCTTTAAGTGTGAAGGTGATACCGCACCCGTATCAGGGCCGTGTTTAGTTGGAGTTGCTGTTAATTTCCCCTGCCATCAGACTCAGTGGGTGCGGGCGGCGCGCGCAGTGTTCAAACCACCTGTTGACGCCTACCCCCCCTTCCGCAGGCGGCTCACTGCTGCACGTGCACCCCGGGCTTTTGCAGCGTGGCATGCCTATCTGACAGGCACATGCGTGCATTATTCAATGTCCTGCATAACGAAAGCGAAAACCGAAAATTTCTCCGACCGAAATCGTGCAATTCGCTCAAGAAGAAAAAACGGCGAGCACCTAATCACCCGATCGCCCTTGCGCGGCTGCTTTTTGCGACATGACTCAGAACAACAGAGCAGCCCGGCACTGTCGAGCAACAACACACCCGAGACAACGAACGCCTCATTGCCTGTTGACTAGAATACATCCACTTTGCTAAGCGGCTACAGAACGGTGCGTTTCGGGCCTTTCCCTGTTATTTTTGTCAGACAGAATACGCCAAGAGCCAAGAGTCGGAAGTGCAGACACACCAGCGCTCCCATACTCAGAAAGGTGCCAAGCGCTTGACACAGTGTGACACACAGCTTCGCACAAGAGGCCCGTTCCCCACACATTGCCGAATCATACCGAAGGGCAAATACCCGTCACCGGGGTCTCAGAATCTACCTGCCATAGCCCACCACTCCCGCACCCCCTCGCCCCAGAATCAGTGCATCTCAGCTGGGCCTTCTGCACTCAGGAGCAATCATACTTGTTTGATTGCGCTGTTCCCACCGCGTGGCAGGTTGGCTCGGGTCCACACCGCTTTTGCTTGTCATTTATGGCTGTGCCCGCGCAGCAAAATAGAAGATTAGAATCTGTGTGAGATAACCGGTGCCGTGTGTGGGAGCAGCTGCCCTGCCCTGCCTTCCGCGCGCTGTAGTTGGTGTGTTTGGTGGTTGTCGTACACCGATCCCCCTCCCCGCACCCCCGCACCCACTCGCCTTAACCTCACATCCCCCAAACTGGGCTGAGGCATATCTTCTTCGCCGAGAAGAGGGTTGCCGCTGGCCCCGTATAACCTTTTTTCGTTCCTTCTGAGAGGTGCGTGTTCCACCCCACCCCACCCGGCACACCAACACAAGCCGTTTCCACGGAACAAATATATCCACGAAGTCCTTTTCATTTCGAGAGATCACAAGAAAAAAGCCCTGCTGCCACGTGGTTTTCTGCAAGAATAATTCGTAAGATTTTGGGTGTATAGTTTGACGGTGGGTCGCGTTCGCTGCAGAACTGCAGATAAAGCGAGGTCTTCACGGGAAAAAAGTGTCTCAGAGGGAGGGGCAGCTTCCGAAAGCTGCCTGTATGAATCTGTGACAGAGTGTAATTTTGCGGGTCCGGTTCTCACGGAGTGGACTCCAGGGGGACACTCTGCGATGCCAGCACGCTAACTCCCAAACTCCAATACGACAAAGTGAGAAGAAGAGATAAAGGGGGGGAGGTGCCCTTTACTCCCTCACTTGACTGACAGACAGGGGCTTGGCACCGAGCAAAATGCGCCCCCCACTGGAGGATCTAAAATCCCCCTCGCGACAACGCACACCCTTTTTTTTGGATCAAAATGAGGTTGGGATGTTTGCCTTTTGATTTCCCCCGTACCACTCCATACCCCCTCCCATCTCCAGCCCAACGCAGCCCCCCCTCGCGGACCCACAGCGAAACCCCCCCCCCCCCCTCACACACCACCTCCCACTAATGGAACTGCTGAAAAAGCCACCCCCTATGCTTGCTCCAAATGTGGAACCACTGTCACACAAAAGGGTAAGCCCTTTACTTCGGAGCACGGCGTGCTCGTCCACCAAGCAACGTGTCGTAGAAGAAAATCACGTCTTGGCATCTCAATGCAAACCCCGGGCTTGGCTGAATCCCTCGACAATACGGCACCCCTACACCTTTCACAGATACCAGTCCCTGTGTTGTCTACAAGCGCCGACAAACACCGTTTCGTATGCCATATTTGCGGGGCTACTACAAACAGTTTATGCGTGCCCTTCAAAAACCTCTGGTCTCTGAAAATGCATGTACGGACTCATGGACCAGCCCTGCCCGATACGGAGATGCCGGATGATACATCTACAGAAGAAGATGATAACCCCGCACCACACAAAAGATCCAGACAGACGGACAACATGTCGACGGATCAATCGGAACCCGAGTCCGATTACAACTAGCCACCAGACGGTAGTTATACCTTTCATAAACTCACGTTGTATCATGCCCCCAACCCCTTTTTTCCTTCCGGTATGCGGGATTAACACGATCCTCAGGGAACCAGCGACCCTGCCATGCATAGCTGACGGCGTAATGGCGTGCTTCTGTGCCCCCAAAGATTATACTTTGGCCATGCACTTAGTCACCATACGCCCAAAACCCCCCCCCCCCCCCCTGGACACCGTCTCCCCTGCCGCACTCCTAGACGCAATGTCCGATCCGGGAGGCATTTCATATGCTTCCCGTGGCCCGTGGAGTCGTGCTCCGATCCACACCTTTTTCTTTATTTATTCTTTTCTTTACTGCTTTCTCTCCTCCTTTTAATCATCACTTTTCTTTTTTCTTTTTCTCTAAAATCCACCCCCCTACCCCACCGCCCCTTTCATCTTTTGCCCTCTATCTGTCCCCACCCCTGACGCTGTGCATCTTGCCGATACCCACCTGATGAAAGGTACACCTCGTACCGGGCTGCCCCGGCATGTGTTCCGCGTCCTTATGGTACGGTCGTGGGTTGGCAGCCGAAACTGCTACCATAAGCAATTTTTTTTGCGCCCCCCCCCCCCCCCTGAACGTTCCTATGAACGTTCCTCTTTTAACGAACAAGCTGACATGCAAATGGAATGACTGAAGACATCACTGCGGTCACATAGGCTACATGAACCTGACTACAATGATGACACCAGTTACGCACATTTCCACAGATGAGTGCCTTGACGTTTGATCATGAGAACCAAAGAACGTTTTTGCATACCATCACAGCCTAATTGCCCACACAGTACAACAACACAACACAGGCCGGAAAAAACACTGGATTTCAGACACAACCTGCATAACGAGTGAAGGGTGATCATTCTTGTGCTCCCTTCAAATTCGATTTCACTACCCCCCCCTCACACACACAGAGGGCCAGCATTTTGTGCAAACCCCGTTTGCTTTTATCTCTGTAGCCAAATACACCACCCCCGGCACCTTCACCCCTGCCCGTTGCCCCCCACCCCTGTGCTGCCTGCTGAGCAGAGCACTAGATAGCAGATCACGATGCCTGCATAACGAGTGGAGGGGGGCGAACAAGGTGACCAACGGTACCGGTACTGGTACCGGAGTACCGGTACCCGGGGGAGAGGTGCAGGGGTAGCCCCCTGCGCCTTACTATTCAATTTCATTTTCTGATTTTCTACCCGCCCTCCCCAATTCCCCCCCCGCCCCCCCAACCACACCACCGCCCCCAGGTGCCAGGTGCCCACACCCCACGTTGCGGGGAGTGTGGGCGGCTCATCGGGGGGAGCTCGGTGCTGCAAAGCATAAAATCAAAAATAGGGACACTTCTCTTGTTGAGGATCCCTGTTCTAAACAAGCCAGCGCAGAAAGATCGATATTTCCCCCCGGAATTGTGTGGGATTCGGCAGAAGGGTGCAGGAAATATTTGCACATCACAGGAGGATTCTTCATATTCCTGGATTTCCCGAATTTCCTGGATTTCCCCCGGCCCCTTAGGCGATTCCAGGGCGGACAGGGCGGACATATCCGGACCGGAAATCCGGGTGTCCGGATGTCCGGGTCCAATTTTGACCCCCCCCCCCCCCCCCCCCCCCCCCCCAGGCCTCTGGCTAATTCGGGTCGAACGTTAAGTTTCTCCGTGCCGGGGGGGGGAGGGGGGGGGGGGGGGCTACCCTACCCTACCCTAGGGTTGGGGCCGCCGGGGTCCCAGATTTTTTGGTAATTTCCAGGTGTGGGTAGGGGGACCTTTTCGAAATTTTTTTTTTCGAGGGGTGCCCATTTTGGCGATTTGGGCCCGATTTCGAGGGTTACGGGTGACCCTAGACCCTACCCAACCCTAGGGTTGGGGTTGGGGTTGGGGTTAACTCCAGACCCTACCCTCACCCTAGGGTTAGGGTTAACCCTATACACAACCCAACCCTAGGGTTAGGGTTAACCCTATACCCTACCCAACCCGAGGGTTAGGGTTGGGGGTTAACCCAAGACCCTGCCCGACCCTAGGGTTAGGGTTCACCCTAGACCCAACCCTACCCTAGGGTTCGGGTTTGGGTCAGGGTGAACCCTAGACCCGACCCAACCCTCGGATCAGGGTTGGGGTTAACCCTATACCCTACCCTAACCCTAGGGTTGGGTCAAGGGTTAACCCTAACCCTAGGGTTGGGTAGGGTCTAGGGTTAACCCTGACCCTAACCCTAGGGTTAGGGTAGGGTCTAGGGTCAACCCTGACCCTAACCCTAGGGTTGGGTAGGGTCCAGGGTTAACCCTAACCCTAACCCGAGGGTTGGGTAGGGTCTAGGGTTAACCCTAACCCTAACCCTAGGGTTGGGTCAAGGGTTAACCCTAACCCTAGGGTTAGGGTAGGGTCTAGGGTTAACCCTGACCCTAACCCTAGGGTTGGGTAGGGTCCAGGGTTAACCCTAACCCTAACCCGAGGGTTGGGTAGGGTCTAGGGTCAACCCTGACCCTAACCCTAGGGTTGGGTAGGGTCCAGGGTTAACCCTAACCCTAACCCGAGGGTTGGGTAGGGTCTAGGGTTAACCCTAACCCTAACCCTAGGGTTGGGTCAAGGGTTAACCCTAACCCTAGGGTTAGGGTAGGGTCTAGGGTTAACCCTGACCCTAACCCTAGGGTTGGGTCAAGGGTTAACCCTAACCCTAACCCTAGGGTTGGGTAGGGTCTGGGGTCAACCCTGACCCTAACCCTAGGGTTGGGTCAAGGGTTAACCCTAACCCTAACCCTAGGGTTAGGGTAGGGTCTAGGGTTAACCCTGACCCTAACCCTAGGGTTGGGTAGGGTCTAGGGTCAACCCTGACCCTAACCCGAGGGTTGGGTAGGGTCTAGGGTTAACCCTAACCCTAACCCTAGGGTTAGGGTAGGGTCTAGGGTCAACCCTAACCCTAACCCTAGGGTTGGGTCAAGGGTTAACCCTAACCCTAGGGTTAGGGTAGGGTCTAGGGTCAACCCTGACCCTAACCCGAGGGTTGGGTAGGGTCTAGGGTTAACCCTAACCCTAGGGTTGGGTCAAGGGTTAACCCTGACCCTAACCCTAGGGTTGGGTAGGGTCTAGGGTCAACCCTGACCCTAACCCGAGGGTTGGGTAGGGTCTAGGGTTAACCCTAACCCTAACCCTAGGGTTGGGTCAAGGGTTAACCCTGACCCTAACCCTAGGGTTAGGGTAGGGTCTAGGGTCAACCCTAACCCTAACCCTAGGGTTGGGTCAAGGGTTAACCCTAACCCTAACCCTAGGGTTGGGGTAGGGTCTAGGGTTAACCCTGACCCTAACCCTAGGGTTGGGTAGGGTCTAGGGTCAACCCTAACCCTAACCCTAGGGTTGGGTCAAGGGTTAACCCTAACCCTAACCCTAGGGTTAGGGTAGGGTCTAGGGTTAACCCTGACCCTAACCCTAGGGTTGGGTAGGGTCTAGGGTCAACCCTGACCCTAACCCGAGGGTTGGGTAGGGTCTAGGGTTAACCCTAACCCTAACCCTAGGGTTAGGGTAGGGTCTAGGGTTAACCCTGACCCTAACCCTAGGGTTGGGTCAAGGGTTTACCCTAACCCTAACCCTAGGGTTGGGTAGGGTCTGGGGTCAACCCTGACCCTAACCCTAGGGTTGGGTCAAGGGTTAACCCTAACCCTAACCCTAGGGTTAGGGTAGGGTCTAGGGTTAACCCTGACCCTAACCCTAGGGTTGGGTAGGGTCTAGGGTCAACCCTGACCCTAACCCGAGGGTTGGGTAGGGTCTAGGGTTAACCCTAACCCTAACCCTAGGGTTGGGTCAAGGGTTAACCCTGACCCTAACCCTAGGGTTAGGGTAGGGTGTAGGGTCAACCCTAACCCTAACCCTAGGGTTGGGTAGGGTCTAGGGTCAACCCTGACCCTAACCCGAGGGTTGGGTAGGGTCTAGGGTTAACCCTAACCCTAACCCTAGGGTTAGGGTAGGGTCTAGGGTCAACCCTGACCCTTACCCTAGGGTTGGGTAGGGTCTGGGGTCAACCCTGACCCTAACCCTTGGGTTGGGTTGGGTCTAGGATCAACCCTGGCCCTGACCCCTGGGGGGTGCCAGTAGGGGGGACCTTTCGATTTTTTTTTCGAGGAGAGGTCAATTGAACGTTTTTGGACATCTGAGGCCACTGCGACCATTCCCAGGCCTCGGAAATGAGATTTTTGGCCCTCAAATGGGGTACCAGTCCCCACGAAATTCCGAAAAAAATCATGAAAATCGAAAGGTCCCACTCACCAACCAAAAATCGTCAAAAATGGACATGTCATACGCAGCAAGGGGGCAAACCACTCCCCAATGCTCAATGATTCCACGGCAAGCCAGATTTTCTGATCAATTGGTTTGTTTGAGCATGTTCCTGGCCCTTGTTTGGAAAGTAGATGACCCCTGGCTGGAGAGGACGGTTGTGCTCGACCGGACGGAGAGAGAACCTTCTCCATATCCACCTCCACTCCACAATGCCACAAGTGGCAGGAAGGCCGGGTGTTACAGGCCTCAACCAGGGTTCCAAGGCTCTCCACTTCCTGGCTGCGTCAGGGATCACCGGGTACAGCGAGCAGGATTCCCTGCCCTGACACCCCAGCATGTACCACCGGAAGAACCCGAAACAGCAGCCGCCCCTCATGGGGGTTGCAAGAGGCACGGAAATCGTTCAAATCGGACCAAGTCCGAAAATTCGGCACTTTCTTGGGTACAAATTGCGGTCCGAAATTTTCCGATTTTTTGAAAAAAGGCTAATTCTGTAAGGGGGACCTTTTCGAATTTTTTTTTTCGGGCACTTTTTCCACAAGGAAATGTCCGCCCTGTCCGCTACTGTCCACTACCGATTTCAAGGATCCTCCACAGAGGGGTGATGTGTGTATGACAGGCTCTTTGCGCAGGTGCTGGAAGGTGGCACAGGCGACAGCTCCGGTGATTTCAGGTCTGATGTTCGCTTTGGAGAGGATCCAGAATTGCGCAGTGTGTGTTCGCCTCCACGCAGCTTCTGTTTGTTCTGGGAGTTTGGCGTTCTTGTTGTTTCGTGACGTGTTCATTGTGGGTGGGAAAGAGTCGCTGCAAAGAGGACTCGCACTTACAACCCCCCCTTCCCTTCCCTCCTCGCCTGCTCGCCGCAACACGGTTTCGAATCGTGTGCGCCTCGGCTTGCCGTCAGGTGGGGTCGCGCGCGTCTCACGCGTGTGGGGTGCAAGGCATGCCCTTGCCACCCCAGTGCCGACTGCCCGTCTCAGGGGGGGGGGGGTTTTGAATGATCTAAACGAGTTTATTGTTTTGTCATTACCATATTCCGCATAAATCCGCCCCCCCCCCCCCTCCCCCGCTGGGCGCACCTCATGCATCGAAGGGAGAAATGAACAAAAGAGCAGCGTCCTGCAGCGGGCAGTGTTCTTCCTGCGGTGTCCCCTCCCCGCATGTGCCGAACTGTGACTGAGGTGTTCGATTTTATCAACAAGTTCTTGTCACAATCCTCTCCGTACACAATCCTCTTCTGCTACACCCAAGGTCATGCAGGCGTACGAAATACCACGAAACCTCAGACACACCCGGTGGAAGTGTGTCCAAAGCAGCTCTCTAATAGTGAGGCGATGGAGTTCCCGATGGTTCCCGACTGGAACCCCCCTCCCCCTCCCCCCCTTCTGCGTTTCTTCAAAAGCAGTGCGCCCCCCCCCCCCACACATCCGGACAAATTTTGGTCGCCAAAACATTCTTCTTCCTTTCTTCACCCTTCTTTTTTGACATTTCCCGAGTTTCTTCTTCTCGCACACAGCCCCTTCCCCTCCCTCCCCTTGCCTCTTGCCCATAAAATGAACGCCACCGCTTCTGCTGGGTGCCAGATAAATAATGGGACAAGCGGTGGTGTGTGTGTCAGTGTGCCAGTGGTGGCGATAAACGAAATAAAATGCGATACCATTGGAGCACAACGCCTTCTGGCTACCATCATTGAATACGCTTCTGGCGCGACATTGTGCGTGCATCACTGCCTTGGCTGTCATGTCACGTCAGGGCTGTGGCTGCCCGTCTCAACAAACGATCCGAAAGGCATGCCCCCGCTGGATGAAGAGAGCTGGCTGTGTTCGAACGCAGCCCCGACTTGTGTGCACGACTCCCTCCTGGTCTGATCATGCATATGATGACATAGCACGAGGTGCATGAGAAAGGACCCTGGCCGTCATACGTCAGGGTTGTGGTCATCGATACCGAAAACAATACGGAGAAACGCGGCGCAGTTTCTGATCCACTCCCAAT